>PVJL010000855.1:0-330415 GCA_004026885.1 Lyroderma lyra
ATGCACTGTAGAACTGTACACCCAGAACCTATGTAATTCTTGTTAACCAGTGTCACTCCATTAAGTTTAATAATAAAAAAATATTGAAAAAAAGCTTTCCAGACCATCAAGAAGTTTCTGATATGGATAAAAAAATTAACAAACCAGTGGGAGGACAAAATTATGGACGAAAGCATAAAATTTATAGTAATATTGAGTTGTGACTTTTATAGTCAATAATGTTTCCACCTGGTAGCTCTAAGTCTTTTTCAAAATAATACTTATAATGATAATAAAGATTATATAAAATAATATTTTACTAGCCAATATTCTTCACCCCATGAGTATTACTTATCTCTGTTCTCTGTATTACACTTGTAGTCAGTATCACATAATTAGCATTTCAAATGTTCCACATCTTTCAGAAGAAGTTATGTATTAAATGTATATTGATACAGTTGTGTCAATTTTCTGAATGTGGTTTTGTTTTTTTCAAATCACTATGGAGTCTATTATCTTCCCATTCTTCTTATTGGTAATCATGCTAGGATTTATATTTGTTTATCAGATGAAGGAACTGAAGCCCAAAAAGATTAAGTGATTTATGCACATATCAAGTCAATGACAGAGATAAGACTATGAACTTTAGTTTGTTCAATCATTCTTTCATTCACTTTGCCCTTGTATACCTACTGAGTATCTTCTCTGTATTAGCTACTGTGATGCATACTGGGTATTCAGTGATGATTAAGGCAAGGTCCTTGCCCGTGACAGGGATATGCACTAGTGACAGTGATGGGTTAGTTAAGAAGCAGTTATTAAACCTGAGCTACTTTCTGCTTCCCAACCCTGTTGTGTTTAAGTAAAGACATAATCACCATTTCCAGATAATACCACCAAAGTCAGGTGGCAATTGAGAGATCTCTCATCAGGGAAAAAGCCTGTTGGAGGCATAGGAAAGAAAGTTAAGAGTCCACCAAATGAGCTCTGATACAGTTCTGGAGAGACAGCATCTGAAAGAAAAACTTAGCCCAAGTTGACAAAATCGATGAGAGTTGTGTGTATCAGAAAGTATTGTTGAAAAATTATCAGTATTTCAAAATTTTGAAATCTCTATTCAGATCCCACTAATTACAAAATAAGGATATGAGATACACGTAGAGCAGTGGTTTTCCCTTAAAATCTATGTAAAAAATAATTTTGCTAAGCACCTTCAGAGAACAAATAACATTTAAATAAAAGACTTATTCTGCTTAGAGAGCAAGTTATCTTCAAGTATTAAAAAACAAACAAACAATAGTTTAGGAGGGGCATGGATTTAATAAATAAGACTCAGAAGCCAGATGAAATATATGGAAGTAATACATAAATATTTGAAATTTTTGCACAGAAAAAAAATTGGGAAAGAGTATTTGTAAAGCACATGAGAGAAATTTACCTAACTTTTTCAGACCTCCTGATTTAGAATCTGTAAGCTTTGTTAGGTAGTATTTCTAAAGCCTCTCTTACCTCTTTTAAAATTTGATCCATTCTGAATTGCCCCACCCTCATATACTATAGTCTATCTGTTGGTTTGGTCCTCATCCATCCCATAAACATTCCCAATATCTCTTGTGTATTAAATTTAGTGTGTGTGGAGGAACACCTTTTTAAATCTCAAATGCCCCACTGGGTATTAGGAGGAGTTTGGTTTTATTAAAGCGTAGCACAACAAATTTACTCATGAAGCTGAAGGCGTGTACATGTATAGAGTTCTTATCATAAAGGCCTCATGTAAGACAAAGGGAGTTTAAATTAGTCTGTAAGTCATGGAAAAATTTTGACACATTTAATCAGGAGAGTATTAATAGTTTTGATGACATAGAACTTGCCATATTTCCTTCCAAAATTTTCCATATTCTGCTTTCCATACTCATCTCTGTGAATCACATTGCCATCAGTCCAAGCTCAAATTAAATTTCTGAGCCATTTCCTGGCCTCCTGACTCTCCCCCACTTCCTGTAGCCAATGGGTAACCATGACCTATCAGTGCTACCTCTGAAATATCTTCTGAATTTATACCTTGCTCCCATTTTCACTCTACTTCCTTATGTTAGGCCCTACCTACTTATATCCCTGACGTAATTAAGGCCTTGATAAAATTTATAATCTTGCCCCCATGCATATTTCCAGAAGTATGTCAGACACTTCCCTAAATAGCCCACATTCAAGGGACTGACAGGCAGTTCTCCAAACACAAGATTGTGCTTTATGACTCCATGCCATTTTATGTTCTTGTCTCCTCCCTTAAAAGCATTGCTCTCTCATCCCTCATCTTCACATTTCTCACCTGTGCCTCCTATTCAGTCTTCAGGTATCATCAGCTCTATGAAACCCTTTGATAGCTCTTGGTAGGCTGACCAGATGTCCCACTTTAAACACAACAAAAAACAACAGTACTGTTCATTCCAAGTGGGACATCTGGTCAACCTGCTAATGTCTTGACTTTAGCTCAGTGAGGTTGGGCTGACCAGACATACTGTTTGAAAAGGGACAGTATCATTGTTTTCTGTCCCATATAAAAAAGATGTCTGGTCAGCGGAGCTGTTGGTCTAGCTGTCTTTTCCCCCATCTCTTCTTCTGTTGCATGCCTCCTGTCATTTTATCCTGCTCTGTTCTTCTTACTCACTTGTTTCTTTGGGTTAGAGTTCTTCGAATGTCAAGTGTAAAACCTAGTTAATCATACTCCTCAGACTCTAACTAACATCCTCACCAGCTTCTGCAAGGTCATTCTCTTATTTTTATCTTAGCAATATTTTCCTTCCTTTCATTTTTAATTCTCACATCTCATTACCCCTTCTCTCCTCTAGAACTTGCTTGGGTAGCTTTGACTATTTTTTGGCTAGAAATGCAACTCTAGAAAATATGTCTTTTTTTTTTCTTATGATCTTAATTTACTAAACGCTACTGTGGTCTAGCTTTTGTTGTTTCTTTTTATTTTTCATTCAATACCATGTTTTTAGATTGCACTAGCTATTTCAAATGTATTGCTTGTAATTCCATAGTGAGCAAAACGTGACTTTTTCTTACATATCTCTCTAGTGATGGACACGCAGTTTGCCTCAAACTGCTTGAAATGATGCTGAAATTAAAATTTCAAATTGTGTCATGGTCTTAGTATGAGTTTCCGTATCATGTAAGCCTAGGAGTGAGACCACTGGGTCAAAGTGTGGGTATAAATATTCTTTTGACTCCTGCCATATTATTCTCCTGAAGGCCACTGCAGAGCCTACTCGGATCAGGTCAGTCCTGAAATATAACTGGTACAGCTCAAAAATATGTTTGCTGAATCAATACAAGATCGATAATGAATATTATTAATTCAATTTTTACTTATCTAATCAGTGTAATTGTTTCAATAGCACTTCTCTTTAACAACTTTTTTTGGTAATTGTTTATTCATGTAACTTATTTGAACAAATTAATTTTACTAATTCCATCATTATTCCAATAGCTACCTTATTAGCTAATGTAACTGTAAGATCAGAATTCTCATTTGTTCCTAAGCGTGCTTCTGTGTCTTCATTACATAATTTCATGGACATTTTTGGAACTGAATTATGTATATCTATTTTACAAAATGTTCAAAAGCTTTGGAAAATACCAAATATTCAATTTAATATAATTATGTTTTAGTTTTAAGAAGCTTTTTGGAGAATAATATGTAAATATAACATTTCTGTTGAAAAATAAATTAGTTTGCATTTTTTCTTTATAGGTTAAGAAACTCTAAGAGTAGGTGATTTGTGCTAATAATGGTAATGATTTTTTTCTAAAACTTTACATTAACATAAAGCTGCATGATTCTCACTCTACCTGTCCATATTATTTATTTGTTAGTTTGTTTTTCCCTTCTTCCTCTTTTTCCTTCTTGTTTACCATGAACATGCATTACACTTTCAACTAAAAAAAAAAAAACTGAAAGAAAACACAGTCTTAGGATTTTCAAGCATACGTTATCTCATCAAATAGTCACAACTCTGTAGGATATATCCCTTTTTCTGGTGATGGAAGCTGAAGCTCTAAGAACAGATTAAGCAAACAGTCCTTGGTTTCAAGGCCAGTGAGAAAATTTCTGCAACTAAAACTAACATCCTTATGCTTCAGTAAGACCCTTTTCTCTCTCCTTTCCCTATTTCAGAATTATATTTAATCCAATAATATGTGAAATTGTTAGGCATCTGTATAATGATGAACTACACCCAGAGGCTGCTAGCTAAGGCAGAGTCCATTGGCGTGATCACGTAGAAGGCAGTAAAGGTATAATACTTAGCTGCTATAATAGCCTCTAAAATTTTAAAGTTATAATGTTAGCTTGTTTCTACAAAGGCAGGCTGTTACATTGTGCCTCCACTGTAATATTTTTTGTTACACTAGACATATCTGGGTATAACTGGTTTTGTGTAGTTACCTCCCCTCCATCATTCCTGACCTCGCACACACAGATGCTTACATTTTTCACCCAGTGCACATCGAAATGGAAGAGGGTTCAGAAGTTTGGTTCAAACAGCCTGCTGTTATTAAATTCTTCACAATGGAAAAAGTTCCTCCAGTTGAAATTCAGAGATGAATGCAAGCCATTTATGGTGATCGGTGTGCTGATGTGAGCACAGTAAGATGCTGGGTGGGGCAGTTCACAGATGGAGGAGTGGGGCCAGCAGATCTGAGTGACAAACCATGATGTGGAAGGACTGTAAGTGATCAGCTTTATCCAGATCACAGAAACGTACTAAAGTGTGTGGTGACTTTGTAGAAAAATAATTATGCGTATTTGAAAATAAATGATGTAGGTATATTTCTTTCTTTTTTAATGTCATTAAAATATCTTTTCCCATTCGTTTTCTATTTAAGTATAGGCAAAATTTATTAGCCCACCCTCATACTAATACTCTATGTAAAAATGGAAAACATTTCACTTAGAAGCAAGCACAGTGTTTGAAGGATGACATTCCTTTCTCCCTACATGAGGCACAAGCTGCATAAGGACTCTTACTTTTCTGGTAGAGAAAAATAGCTTCCTTTTGTCCACCGCTTGCCACCTCTGCTGTTTACATTTCTGCAAAAGTTTTTACTTCTAGTGTGGCATCAAAGCTCTTATTAAAACAAAAATTGTTACATCGTTGATGAAATAACATAATTACAACAGACTAAACAGTGAACATGACCTTCAAAGGACTCAGCATCTTAATATAGCAAGTGTATAATGATCCATTTGGCCTTTTACAATGTTAGTTCATGACTGAGTCCTGAAAGTACTACAGGAATTTATGAGAGAAAAAATTTTCTGCCTTCAGTTTCTTCACTACTAGAGGTTCTACACATCCCAGCAAGGACTGTATCATGGTTTAATACTGTCCTTGCAAAGTAGTGAGTGCTAATCTCTGCTCTTAATTAGCAGCCGTGTGAGTCTGTCTGATCATGTCATTTCCATGAACATTAACTTGTTTTTCTCAAATGGGAATAATAACAACCCTATTTTTCTTCTAGAGTTGTAGTAAGGATCAAAGTAAGATAATGTCTCTGAAACATGATTTTGATTTATAAGTGTTATTAAATAAATGTGAATATATTAATATTCACATTTGTTAAATGGGTATAAGTTATATGCTCACTTACTAATATATATAAGAAAGGTATGAATACCCTTCTTCATAGATAACAGCCAAGTGTGTGTGTGCGCAAAATTGATTTAGAGTGAGGACATGTGGGATGTAGTAAGAGTGGTAACACGATGTTAATATTACCAAAAATATTACATTATTAATTACATTAAACTACCATTGATAATACTATTAGTAATAATTAACTTGCATTGGGCATGATTACTCTTCACAACAACTCCTGAGGTGATCTGTATTATTATTACTTTTTCTTTTTTTACAAATGTTGAACTAACAATCCAAGAATTAAGTAATTTGAGATTCAAACCCCCAGCGCCTGACTCCAGACTCTTCTGGGTAAGACCAAAGAAAGGGCAGTCTTACTTGGCAGCAACTGTGTGCCCCAAACGTTTGGCCCTGTCATGACTAAGCCCTTCTCCCCAACTTCAAATTGGGTCCTTGGTTTAGACAACACATGATCTTTCTGTCCAGGCTAAAATTGTGATTTTTGGTAGCAGATATTCATAATAAGATAAATAGTAAATCAGGTTCTGCACATGAAAATATATGACAGTCAATGTTTAAAACATTTTCTTAAAAGCAATCATCATAAAACACTATCACCACGAGAACTGATAAATAACCTCTCACAAAAGTGTTCATATCAATTACAGAGAAGTTTGCAACATTATTATGAAGTTACAGAGAGGATGTTAATTAAAATTATTTCTTAAAATATAAATTCTGATACATATTTAGATGCACAGTAGAGACAAACTAAAATAAATAAGATTTTTCTCCACACTCTGCCCAAGGCAGGATGCCTGATATATAATGATCACTTAATAGGGACATTCACAATGTAATAAGCTAATAGTAAATTTATCAACACATGCATAACCGAAGTGCTAGAAATCTTTGCACATCGTTTTATTTAAGTCTCACAATGACCCTGAAAAGAAGTATCATCTTTTTCAGTTTTACAGATGACAATGATCACAGACCCAGCAAGTGCTGGGTAGTATCTGATTTCCAGGGCCATGTTCTTTCTACTCTGTGAAACCAGGATGCCAAAGCTGATTTACTAAAAAAGTTTTCTAGATGAATAAGAAAAGCCAGGAAAAAAAATCCATGAATCTAGAGAGAGAAGACGTGCAATTGTGTAACAAAATTTCAGAAGCAATCAAGAGGAATTCCCATGACGTTGAATTTATGATTGCTTATGTTGATTGAACTTTTGTTTTTAAAATGTAATCTTGGCGTATATACATTTTTATAGCTTTCTGATTTCTGTGACTACTTCAACACATTACCAAAAATGGCAGGGTGTTCTGGGGGTTCTTCGTCTGTGCCTTTCAGACATTGATCTCTAAGAAGCAGCCTAATCGCTGAGCAAATGCTAGAGATAAAATTATCAACCTCACCAGTGTTGCCTGAGAGTCCCTCAACTGACAGAGTAATAAGGCTCATGTTAGCTTTTTAAATTCTCCATATATCAATAAGAACTAAATGCCACAGTCTGTCCTGAGATAATTAAAAGTTTACTTCAACAGGATTCTGCCTAGATATCTAGATTTCAGTACAAAATGCTATTCAAGAAAACATGAAATAGGGATGATACAGTAAAGTATCAGACTGTCCTTAGAAATGCGACTATACCTACAGAGGGTTTGGGAGGAAACTTTCCCATCATCTCTTTTCTGCCTTAAGTAGAAGTGGTAATTTTATACTGTGTTATCATCAATTAGACAGCAAAGGAAGCTTATTTATTTGAAATTTTATATAATGAAGAGATGACCACTGAGGTAGAGAGTCTATACTCTGTTTTAGATCTTCTAAACATTCAATGAATCATGCTAATGTATAAACAGCATTGGAATAGGTATTTAATATGCATTGAGATTGTTCCTACCTTAATGACCAGTCACTCCGGCCACCAGTGATGCCAGAGCAGAAAGAAAGAGAGAAAAGGGACCTGGAAAGAGACATTTTAAGGGTGTCTTCAGGAACCAGTTACCTCCTTTTAAGGAAGATTTCAGTATATGCAGTTTTAATATTAACGCAGTAGACTATAACACAGTTTGCTTATAGTATGATGACCCTGTGAGTGTCTTTCAATGTTACTGACAAATAAGGGACAGATCTGGCATGGGGCTCAGAAGACTGTGCAGCTTGATAACTGACATTACTGATCTAATCTTCCACACTGATACTTGGACAACATCAAGTCGAAATGGAGTAAATTTCCACTTTTTTTTTCTTTAATCAGGTTTTCCTTTGAGCCAAGCAACACATTATGAGTCAGTGTATATATTAAAAGCTTCTTCATGAGCTCCTGAATCTCACTACAAGAGCAGCTGTGGTGGGGGTGGTGGCCACAGGGAGCAATTGGGGGCCCTGCCAGGAAATCAGGGCTTTCTCTATTTCCTGTTAATTCTAAAACATCATTTTGAACTTCTCTTGTGATCACATCTTTATAGGCCTTCCAGGGCTGTGGAAGATGGAAGTGAAGGAGAAATGAATGACTAAACAAGAGGCAGCACGTTCTTGTCCACAGGGAGCAGATAGTCCAGGGAGACACACTGTCGATGAAATTCTCAGCTACCTAATACAATCGTGGACCAATACAACGGCAAGTCCCAAAGCTAAGGCTCCATGGAGGAAGGCTGGCCAGACTGGGGAGAAATAGCTATAAATATCTATCTCTCTTTCTCTTTTCCTCCCTCCCCTCAACATACGTGTGTGGGACATACGTGTGTGTGTGTGTGTGTGATAGTTTTTAAACTTTGTTCTCAAGATTGTGTATTATAGTTTGTTCTGAGAGACATGCCCTACGCTGGTGCTGGGCGTCTACCTACTGCATTAAGCCTGACAACAGGTAGATTCAGAAACACAGCATGAGACTTAGCCATGGACCCACCTGACTCACTGAGTTTTTAAATTATATCTGAAAATATGTGTTAAAAGTATTCTGGAAGCAATGGGCAATTCCCTTTTCACTTAGGAAACTGCAGCACAGTACTGCAGACTTTACCGGATATGCATTATGCAAAATATTTGAAAAAAGAAAGCCTCATTTAGAGCATATTGCATTTATCCAGCTATACCCTAAAGGTTTGTGCACTTTACTGTGTGTAAGTTTCACTTTTTTGGTAAAAAAGAAAAAAATGTAAAAGCAAATGGTAAATAAAGAGCAGAAGTAGCTGAAACAGCAATTTGATCCCCATGTTAGTCCAAGTACAAGAGAATTCATGAATTATTCCCATGTGAAAGCCGTAATGAATTTCCAAACCCTTGTTGCCACGTAAATATGTCTGCAGTTTTGGCTGCCTGTCAAACGTGACACTATTCTTAGTGATGCTGCCCAAACTCCCATTCCATGTTCGCCGAACTATCTCTTCCCTCCTCAAAACACATCCTAAATGCCACTTACTCTAGAAAACTTTCATGACTACGAGGGAGAAAGGCCTAGACATGATTTAACTAGAGCCTTTTCCTTGTGTCTATGTCCGTGGCATGTATACATCATACATCTCCTGCCCAAAAGGAAAAGAGGTCTGGATAATTATAAACAAAATACCATCTGGAATAAACTATTCTTTTGACATTTACAAATGAAATTCCATTTGAGGAAGCCGTGCAGGACCCTTCGTTTTCTGTATCAGGAATCTGACAGAACTCTAATACAGAGGATGAACATAACCTGATAAACAGTGGTGCATAAATAGGGATCTCTGACCAAACCATGCAAAGAAGGAGTAAATCCTCTGTCTAATGTTTTACGTCCTCACAAGGAAGAGGAGTCAAAGGAGACTGGAAGCAATCCTTGCAGAGCTGCTGAAGTTGTATATGATTAGGCAGCTGTATTTGAATTGATGTCTGTGTCTTTCTTAGTGTCTTTAGAAGCTGGAAATTTGTATAGTCGGCTTTTTTTTCTTTATTTTGTTTTACTTCTCCTAAAGTCAGCAGGCTGCTGATTTAATAACTCTAAATTAGTTAATTCATTGCTTTGAATTAAACATGTGAATCAAATTTACAGAGGGATGGAGGCTTGTTATGACTGTGATAGAACATTCTGGAATAAAAGCTGCTGTTCTAGAGAAGCTGAGCGATTCCAAACAATGCATCCCTTTAAGGCTCCTTTTCAATGGTGCACGTGCCTTCCATTGTAAACTGAGCCGGAGCACGAGGCAACAAGGAATTTTGGATAGTAGATCAAGGACAGTTTTGAAGAGAATGCAAATCAGTTTAGGCTTGGAGAAACACTTCAGAGAGCAAGTTAATTTTTTTTCTTTGACAGGCAGACTGGAAGAGTTAAGAATAAATGGGATCAGAAGTTGTGATAAGGTTAGGATGTGCACATAGAAGTAAAACTCCTTCTTCTGAGTACAAAGAAAATAGAAACTTAGATAACACATTTAATAACAGGTAAGTAGAGAAAAGGACACTTAGGGGCACTTAGGAATCTATGTTTATTTTAAGCATGTCTCTAACTTAAAGTTGTATGGCGAATGAAGAGAAAGGAAACGTTAATCAACGCCTATGTTACTCTTTTCAATAACAACACACAACAAGGACAGATAAGTGGATGGCATTTTAGAGACATAATATTCTGGGTTATCACCTCTTAAAACAAACACACCTGTAAAAATAAAGCTTAACAAACAGCATTATTCTCCTGGTAACAATTCCTAGAATGTTAGGTATAAAAGGTTCAGAGTCCCAAGAAAGGAATTCACCTCTAGAAGGCTAAATCTTGGGTCCTTTGATTTTTCAATGACAGAAATGGCACAGGCCTCATATACTTATGATTCATACCAGATTCAATGAGACTATAAAAATAAAATAGTAATGAAGTGTAGAGAGGAATGGGCAGCAACTATTTTTATTGTTTCCAATCGAAAGACAAAATGATTGTTTCCTCTGCGTCTGATTGCAGCCTATTTCTAGAACTGAGCAAAATGACCAGTGTTATCCTACTAAAACTTGAAAAACGAGAGCACGGAGAAGATTAAAGTCTTTACTAAATGATCTAATGGCAATTGAGATGAGGGGACATAAAAAGCTGCATCAACTCAGCAAAGATTTTTGTATCTGGAGCCCTAATTTAGAGTTCAAATAAAGCAAGTTGGTTGGAGAGGTGGTAAATCAGGACAGTCAGTTCTCCTACCTGCTTGAGATAAAACCATTTCCTCAGTGATAACCACCAGAATATAATGTACGTAAGATGTCATCACACGCCACCCCAACCCTTTCTTCCCCTGCCCCCCTTCCTTCTCCTAACACCATCAGTTCAAACCTATTGACATATTTAAATACTCCAACTCCTCACCTTCAGACTCTCCAAACATTTTGAAAAATCAGATCTCTCATTCAAACTGAGACAGGATTACAACCCTTAATATTTTCCTTTCCCTAATTCAACTCCTAATATTTTCCTTTCCCCAGGAGGGAGGTTCCATGCTGACTGAGTCCAGTGTGAAATCTATGACAAAAATGACACGTCCCTTGAATTATACCCTGTTGGCTAGTAAATATCCCAGCTCCACCATGTCATCTAGTACAAAGTAGCTAAACTTTGAGCAGTTCACAGTGTAGGGTATTTAATTATAATGTCTGTACTTAAACAATGCATGAGAAGGAAAGCTCTTCCGATAGGTAGACTAAATGCATTGGGACTTGTGCACAAATCTGCTAGGTGGGATTTTTTTTCTTTTTTCTTCAAGCACAGTTGTACCATCAGAAAAGCCATTTTAGTTTGTGGTATCTGCTGGGACAGGAATGGATGTACATAGCGAGGCTTCTAAGAGAACTCATTAGAGTAGGATTTTATAAATAATTAACTTACCTCCAAAACAAGAGGAATGAAAATGGGAAGTGAAGAGTATTTGCCCTGGATTCCTTCACTCAGTCCTTGTGTGTAAGTACGTGCCAAGTGTGTTAGCTGAGGAAGGAGGGATGATAACACACAGAAGAAGAAAAGAAAGAATCCATGTGTCTGCTTTTAAAAGGATAATAGTCTATTGCTTGCTTTTGAGATAGAGAGCAGTAAAGGTCCATGTGGCTTGGAGAGCCTTCTAACAGAAGGACCAGAAGAAGGGTGGGCCTCCTTGCTCCATGAGGCTGGTCCAGCTCTTCTTTCGGTAACTTTTATGCACAGGTAACTACGATTGCTTTCTGGATGCAGTAGGCAAAGCTTTGGAGTTAAATCGGAGACTGACTCCTATCTCTGCTACTTTCTAGTTGTGTGAACGTAAATCTGTTGACCTACTTTCTATCTAAAAAAAATGTAGGAAACAAAATTTATTGTTCAGATTTTTTTTTAATATACACAATATACAAGGCTCCTAGCAGGTGCTCATTGAGTCATCACTATTATTAACTTTATTATCATTTAACAAATGGTCCTAACCAACAAGTAGAGCATTTATTTAAAAAAAAAAAAAGAAGGAGGAGAAGAAAGAAAGAAAAGGGAAAGAAGTATGTATTTCTCCCAAAAAAGTAATTTGAAGCAATTTTTATTTTGTATGCGATGTCACTTATTTGCTTCTATTCATCTTAAGGATCCAGGGAAATCTCACGATCATTCTATGGTGTCCTAATTCTTACAGCTGAGACGGTTAAGAATCTTCCATCTAAACATCAAAATACTTCAATCTAAAAATTAGGAATTAATTCTCTTCCCAACCAAAAGTTCAGATGGTTGCAGAGAAGTAAATTTCCATTTAAAATTCCTGCTGTATATCCAAGAAAGATTATTTAGAGATCTAATACTTTAGCTGAAAGAAGATCAGTTTATTTTGGAGGAGATTATGCAGTTTTTTGAGGGACTATGAAAAAATTTTGCCCTTCAGAAATTTAGGACAAATAATGAAACTAAGATATTTACTGTTAACAAATATAAAAATAGCAAAATTCCATTCTATGTCATATTGTGCATGCTTAGAGCAAGTTGATCACATGACTTATGAATATGCATAAAATTAATCTGCGACTTTTACTATGTCCTCTAAGTGCTGTTTTCAAAGAAACAACTATTTTTAAAATTTCATCTTAACAGTTCTGCTCATTAAAAGCAAATACCTTATAACAACAACAACAAAATACAGGATATTTGTTATGCCAAACTCTAGTTTTCTTGAATGGTTGTTTTAAGCTTTTTCTGGCTTACTCATGCTTATATCTCTTGAATTCTCCAATCTTTTTATCCAAATCCTAATATCTACATGTTTATTCATTCTCTCCTTCATCCATGCTATTTTCAGTGAGCGTAGGAGATAGCCGACAGAGGTTATCTGAGGAATCACTACAAGAAGCCAATTTCCCAATCTCCAATGTCATGTTACCCTTCTGCAATGACTGGTGAGAAGTTAAGAAACTTAACTTTATTTATGATATGGTGACTACAAAGCATTTATCTGAAAATACTATTTATTCCACCGACAGCAGCCATAGCCTCATAATCTTAGAAATCAGGGGTCATGACCTGGCTAGAGCTGACCTCCAATAACAAGACAAGGATAGTATCCAGACCTACTGTATTGATAGTCGTTTGGGGGTCAGATGGCTCACAATCTGCTGAGCAGACCCTCTACAGTAAGCCGTGGCTCAGTTCTCATCCTAGGCCTGAACATAAGGTCTATGCATCACTCAATGTCTTCACTATGGTTCACGTGTGGATATCAGGATGGAAACACTTAGCCAAAGTATTCCAAGTTCAGACTCATTTGCAGGCCGTGTTTTAGTCTCTGTTCTTCATGATAAAACATCCGCAACCCTGTGTCTTCATGTAGGAATGTGACTTGTGAGCAGCCTGCCTCTGGTTCTTCCCTGGTTTGGTTGCTTTCAAAGCCCACTGTAAAGCTGAAGGTGACAGCATGACTCGCTTGGCTCCAAGTTTTTATTTGTTATTTAAGTAAGAAATGACTTTGTGGACAAAACAGTAAGTCACAATGGTACAGCCCTGTCTAAGTAGGGAGGAGAAAGCAGCTAGACTACAGAAATACCCAAAACAGGCATGATCGGGGCAGGGAGACTAAAGTGGGGTGGGGTGATTTTTCATTATGCTTGGCACAATGCCCAGTACATCCTCAAGTTGCCCAACTGTTTTAAAATAAAAATTGAAAGCCACTTGAATCAAGTGTAATTTCTGTTTCAATATAATTCTGTTTTTAACACCCAAACTATAGCTGCTCTTTTATCCTTAGCAAGAACTGCACACTCCTTGTCAAACAAAAACAAACCATTAAATGGCTACCTTAACAGACTCAACCTATTTACAGAACCCAAACAATATTTTCACACATTGGGTTTAAATGAATTAGAAAATTATGAATTACTTTCAACAACTGGAAATAAAAAAAGAAAGCCAGGCAATAAGAAATCATGAAATGTAGTTTTGTACATGCTCACGGTTGAGATGGGTAACAGAGCAATAGGACAGACAACTCTGTATTTTGTAACTTGACAGTAAAACAAAGTAGACAAGAAAAGATGATTTGAAGAAAAAAGTACGTTATAGAACAAAAGCCTTTTAAAATACGTGGCTTAGTATTTTTTCTTTTTCTTTTCTTTTCTTTTCTTTTTAGCCTTGGTTTGACCTGATTTTCCAACCATGAGTTGTTTGTCTTCTCTTTGACACCCCCAACTCCATTTTGGGTACCCTAGTCCACTTAAATTTTTAGTAAGTTTCTAAATTCTCCAAGAATAAGTTTTCCCATTGCTTATGTAGTAATAACACATGCCCAGCAGTTCCATTTCAAGAATTAAATGAGATTATACTCATAGAGCCTACCAGTCCATGCTCATCGGCATCTATTCATAACTTAAGCAAAAGTATAAAGTTGTCTCTGGCTAGGGTGGGAGTAGAAGTGGAAAGAGAATTACTTTCACAATTTGTAAAACTGAATGGTACAATAGTTCTATTTGAACTATTGTTTAACTACTTTCTGTTATTCAGAAAGTATGATCTTGAATTTCTTAAGCTCATAGGAATTGCATAGAGTTCCTCTACTTATCCCAAACAATGACAATTTTTATGAAGTCACAACCTCTTACATTCAAATAATCACCATTTATTACTGGGCTCTGTACAAGTTTCTAATAAATACCTTTCCTAATAATTGCTTCCTGTTCACTAACATTAACCAGAAACAAGTCCTAACTCACCAGACAGTGGCCGTGTACATCTTGCGAAGAAAGTACATGCTGTGCTGTGCTTACATACCCTGTTATGTAGAATAAACAGCACCAGATTATAAATATCCAGAGCAAAAATGTGTCATATATGACTTCTGTTTAACTATTAATACATTTTTAAGGATGACAAATAGTAAATGGCATTATTAATGACGACAAATATTTTCCATTTCTAGACTAGATGAAAAACAAATAAAGGAAAAGAGGGATTATGAATATAAAATAATGTTCATGAATGACTAAATGAAACAAAACTACCATGTGAAATAAGACCCAGATGCAAATTATCATGTTATCAAAGTGATAGCTTCCCTCTAATTTGGGGATGTGACACTGTCTGACATCCGCAGCCCAGTGATTCTGAGGGGACTTCCTTGATGCCTTTACTTTCATGCAAAACACTTCTTTTGCTCTTTTATCTGGCCAGTCTTTAGTCTCACTGTTTTCTCCTCCTGAGCTGCTGCATATGTGTTTTCTTTTTTAAATTAGGAACTTGGGAGTGCTATCTGGGAGCAGTTTCTATTTTGATTCTGTTTCATCCCCAAAAGAAAATGCTTAATTATGCAAGATGGTGTCTTCCTCAGGAACTCAAGGCTACAGGCAATGCACATAACCACCCCACCTCCTCCATCTCTCACTGGTCTGTTTATTTTGAAACAGCAGTATTAGTCTGAACTCCTGCAAAGAACACGATCTGTGATGTTAAATTGTCTGCATTCTCATCTAGGAGATGGTACTTAACCTCCCTGAGTTTGAATTTTGTCGTCTGTGGCAGTAGGCACGTGCAACTCTAATGTCTCTTTCAACTCTAAAAGCATTCTAGGATTCTAATTTTACTTTAATCCTCTTAAGATGCTGATTGGGAGGTCAGAGATGGCCTCATTGACTTCTGCCTTAGTCTATGTTTTCCTAATTGCTCTGTCTCTCTTGAATTCATACTACTTGGTTTTGCTGATCTTACTGAAGAGTAAGACCTCTGCTTTATGTCAGCTGGTTTACTTCGTCACTATCACCAGGCCTCCCATCGCCCATATCCTGGTATGTCTCAGCTTTGCCCTGTGAACCTTCAGCCACGCCAGCACAACAACTAGATTCAAATTGCTATCTGTATCTTCATTTCACTTGCACTATTGAAAACATATAAGCATGAACTAATTCTCTCAATCTAGTTCCATATTTATCTACCAACTTATTAAAAAGTGGCTTTAGCACTGGAACAAGAGGTCTTATATGACAGAAATAAAGTAATTTACTTGGCAAATTCATCTTAGTATTCTCTCCAATGTCAGAGCAAAAGTCTGTCCTTGGGATAAGGGTGTGTTCTTGCCCAGTCTGGTCTCTTTGACTGTCTGATTTCTCAATTAAATGACACTTCTGTGCTGGTGATTTCATTATGGACTTATTTACTGGACAGACTAGAAATAGTCATCCAGTGACTTACATGCTGGCTGTGTAACATCACTATAACCCAAGTATTCCTGCAAGAAGGAAGGGAAATGAAAAGAAGGCTCTGAAAAGGGTGTGTCTGAGATAGGCAACAATTTGCAAAGAGTAAGGAAGGGTCTTCTAATAATTTCCATTGGAAGCCTAGAATCTAAAGAAAATTACAAAAGTCAGATAAGAATAAATCAGCTCTTGTATTTTGTGTTAAAGAGTAGCATTCGATGCCAGGGATTTCTGTGTGAAGTCTAATTAAGCATTGTGTATTTTTCTTCTTTATTGAAAAATAAGATTTGTCTATGGTATATTTTTACTCTGCTTACAAAGTCCCCTCTGCCTTTGAAAATTAAAAAAGTAAAACCTATTGTGAACTTTCTAATTTTTAAATTAGAACATTAGAAAAATATATCAAAAGGAAAAAGATTTTGAATCTTTCATACCTGACCCACAAGAGCTACTATGCTCTTTACTCGACCATTCAACAGATAATTTTCTCCTAGTTAACTTCCTGTGGATAAAGTAATGAACAATACAGACTTGTTTCCTGTTGTCAAAAACCTTCCAGACTAGTTGGAGACACCGGTGAACTTTTACTGGTGTTGAAATTTTGTCATACGTGTATATAGATGAGCATGCAATAAATATACTCACTTATATACACATACAAACTTGAAAAGTTTTAGGTCACATGGTATACATTAATTCATTGTTTCTCTGGGGCCAGACAAGGAACTTGTGAGAGATGTAGGCCAAGTGTAAGTGAGCATGTGCAAGCTGCACGGTTGGTAGGCCGTGGAGAGGCAGGGGACAAGAATGGCGGGCAGCTGCTCCACGCTTCAGCTCTGCTGAGGTGAGAATGTGGACACAGAGCTGTAGGATATTTAGAATTTGTAGAGATACACTGGAATCTGGATCTTTATGTGTATTTTCCCAATTTTTAAGTCTTGGCTCACCATCATAAAATATGACAAGTGAGAAAAACACATCTGTGTGTAGTTGGATTTGGCTCGTAGGCCCCCAGTTTATGACGTTGGGTGTTTACTACTTTATAACATTTTCAAGTAAAGATAAACATGGACATTTTTCTATGACACTAGATAATCTTCTAATGCATCATTTTAATGGGTACATTATATTTAGTTTTGTGGCCTTACTATAATTTAATTAAACAATCTTCTCCTTGTGACTCAGATCATTTCCAATATTTCACTCTAACAATGATGCAATGAACATCCTTGTACATAGTTTTTAAAATAAATCTCTGATTCTTTTCTTAGGATAAATTCCTTAAAAAATTGGATCACTGGACCAAATTATATAGACTTGCTGTTTTTGGTAGTAAAATCCCGCCAGCAATGGGTGATTATGTTATTTTCTTATAGCTATCAATAAAAATAAGAATTATCATTAAAAATATATATGAAAATCAGGTAAATAAAATATTTTGTTGGAAGTTTTAGCTATTATTTTATTGATTTGTGAAGCTTTATATTTTTATGTTATTGACAGTTGGTGTTTTTAATTTGCCTTTTTTACAAGGGATTTTTGGACATGTGTTATCTTTATTGATATTTAATTTTATGTTATCCTTTAAACATTTGGATTCTTTCCACTCCAAATTAGTAAATATTTAATATAATTTCATTTAATAATTTCACATATTTCATACACAAAACTGTAAGTTATATGGGGTACATTTTGGTATAAGGTATGAAGCAATTTAATATTTATTTTTCCAAATAGTTAAAAAAAAAATCACCCCAGAAACATTTATTGAACAACTTACACTTTTCCCACAAATTTGAAAGGCTAACTCTATCATCTACTAAACATTTCCAAAAACTTAGGTTTATTTAGGAGGTTTCCATTTTATTTCATGCTTTTATCTGTTCTATCCTTGTACCAGTGACATTACTTCCTATTGTAATTTTATAATATATTTACAGGCTCTAAATATAAATTCCATTTATTAGTATGCTATTTTTAATCATCTTTATTATATTTTCAGGCTATTTTAATATAAACTTTAGAATATTTTGTGAACCCCTTTATCCTTATGGAATTTTCACTGGACTGTTATAAATTAACTTGGGAAAAATTAACTAAGTCTGCTCATACAGGTATGGTCCCCATTCCTTCAAATTTCCTCTTTTGTCCCTCTTTGATGTCTTGTAGTTTACTTTATAAATATCCAACATGAAATTATTATAGACCTGTGAATGTGTGTGTGTGTGTGTGTGTGTGTGTGTGTGTGTATATATATATATATATATATATATATATATATATATATATATATATACAAATTTGTATATATCTTGCAAAGATTGGCCTTACTTATTTCTAGTTGCACAATAAATAAAATCTTTTTGTCATTATATTTCTAATTATGATATATGCATATGTACATAATCCATATAGATTAGAGGGGATATGTTAATAGGTTGAAAAATACTTATCTGCATTTAGTCACTTCTATATAATGTATCTAGGATATACTTATATGTGAAAACAATTATTTAACACTTGGTCAATTTCCATGTATAAAGAATTGATATTAAAATTAAAAATTATGCTTTTTTATTTACTGAAGTTCATATCATTCCACAGCCTTCTTGCCTTTGAATGAAGATTATTGCAATAACTTGGTGGCTACTCTCTTGCCTCCAAGTTTATCCTGTATAGATAGCTACTAAATAAGGAATTAATATGGCTTATGCAGTGTGGTCTAGCAAGGTTAAAGTAGTATCCTCAGTCAAATATATAAATTGATTATATTAAAATGCAAGACCCACTTGAAAATAACTGATACATAAAATAACCACTAAATGCCAGTAAGCACAGACACAAGATACATTACTGACTCTTCTGAATCACCACTGATGTTGGAGCTCTGAAGCTTTTGACTATAAAAATGACAGTTTTATTTTTGTCTTAGAATGTCCCCTCAGTCTCCCCAAGGTCTGTCACTTTGTGATGGGGAGGTCAGAGAGGTGGTTGGTGCCAGCAGCAGGTGCAGTCAGGGAGGCAGAGAGAGCATTCGAAAATGCAAGGCCCTGATTTCACCACTTTTTATGGAGTCTTCTTCATTTACATGTCATTGCAACAATCACACAGAAGCAAAACACCTTTAAATCCAATTTTTTGACTTCCCTGGGCCACATTGGAAGAAGAAGAATTATCTTGGACCACACATAAAATACACTAACACTAACGATAGCCGATGAGCTAAAAAAAAAAGAAAGGTTGCACAAAAATCTGATAATGTTTTAAGAATTTGTGTTGGGCCGCATTCAAAGCCGTCCTGGGCGGCGGGTTGGACATGCCTGCTTAAACAAAACAGTGGAAACGTGATCACACTGCTGTTTTGCAATTGTATACGTGCTAATTGAGTGACTCTTACACTTTCTAGTTGGTGGCTGTGACTGCTAGGTGGATTGATTTTGGGAGTACGTACTATCTTCTTTTGGAAAAAGAAATCAAGTATGAAAGGCATCTGGGATCTGCATTTCCCCTCATCATACCTACTGCTCTCTGCTTTGGCGTTACAATTCCTTGATCATAGAACTTTGAACAAAGAATTCCATGGCTAACGTGTGGGAAAGCTTTTCTTTATTGATGAAATAGGGTCAGAACCTTGCACCCACCCCATTCCCATGTTCTTCTTAGAGTGGGTTTATTTAGGTGACAAGCAGGAAGCCACTGGGCTGGAGCTGGCTACTTTCCCATCAATAGTCATCTTAGCACTTCTCCATACGCCTGCCGAGGGGCTGTGGTTTCATCGTCAATGGAGTCCGTGCACATTCGTGGCCTCCCGTACATTATTTGCCACTCTCTGCAGGGAGCGAGTTGTGAGAAGAGTTAACGTTTTTTGAATAGGCCTGGTGTCATGGGAGATGCTATTGTTGTCTTCCCTTTTAGAGATAGAAACTAAGGCACATAGAGGTAAGCTTCCCAGGGCTAACTAGTGGTCTAGCTCAGACTTGAGACAAAGGGAGTCTAATTGCAAAGCTTTTGTTCCTCATCACATAAACATCTCACTTGTCCAAGGATGTTCTCTCTCTCTCTCTCTCTCTCTGGATAGAGTTATAAGTCACTTCTATAAATAAAAACACAACACAGTGAACTGGGCTCACTCTAAGCCCATAAATCTCCATCATAACTGTGATGATTAATTTTATGTCAACTTGGTTCGGCTACAATACCCGGTTACTTAATCAAATATGAATGTAGCTGTTGCTCTGAAGGTGGATGTGGTTAACATCCACAATCAGTTGAATTTAAGTAAAGGAGATTTCTCTCAATATCGCAAGTGGGCCTCGCCCAATCAGTTGAAGCCATAAGAACAAAACCTGAGGTTTCCTGGAGAAGGTATTCAAAAGTGCAGCCATAGCTCCTGTCTGAGTTTCTAGACTGCTGACCTGCTCTACAAGTTTCAGACTTGCCAATGCCCACAAATGCATGGGCACTTCCTTAAAATTAATCTCTTTAGATGGATAGATATTATAGATCACAAATAATAGATACATAGATGATCGATAGTCAGAGATACATAAGTGATAGACAGATAGATAGACAGATATACTGTCAATCCTTGTTATCGGGATAGTTACGTTCTATGAAGTCCATGTGAACACCAAATCAGTGAATACTGAACCACCAATACTACTTGAAATAGAGCTTTAGGTTCCGGCAAGCCTCTGGTCACAACATAGTTTTTTTGTCAACTAATCAACATGTTTCATCTATGCTTGTGTTTCTGTTTAAAGACATCTTATTCAACATATTGTTGATTTGTTCACATTGAACTCAGCACCAACAGCACCGTAACTCATGCCTGAGGGATGCTTCCTGAACACACGTATCATCTCCATCTGGCGCTTCACACCCTCCTTATGCTGAGGACCACTAGATGGCACTGCTGGGGGACCATTTTAAACAGCAAAATCACAAAGAAAATACAAAAATATATAAAACATGGCATTAAATGGACCACAAAATGACACAAGAAGGCATAGCCTCACTTTGTTTGACCTCAGCTAGGAATATGTATCCAGTAACCATATCAACATAACTGCAAATAAAGCAACATTTTTATTAATTATGAATAACTGAGTCCAGATAGAAAATAAAACTAAAACTTTGAGAAAAATGGCCCAATTATTGTGCCCAATTTAATGGTAGAGCTTATTATAATTAATCTGATAATTGCAAATGTGCACCTGAATTAAGGCAATATAGAGATTGAGCCCGTGTTTATTATACATTAACTTATCATATGGGAAAAAAATTTCAAGTTATTTGTTAGATGTGAATTCAAAATCTTGGGTAGGCTGCATTTAACCACTAAGTATATCAAATCCACTTACACTGGTTTGTGTCCGTGGATGTTATATGCAGATACAGATTTGCATAGCTTCTTTCATTTCTCCTAGTTGTATCATCAGCTATGAGCAGTGCCTATAAAACAAGCATGCACTGAGAGGTTTTCCTTACGAATATGGTAGTTGCTGCTATATATTCCTCCGGCCTCTTCCCACCATTATTCTTCCTTCTTTTGGACTAAAATAAAACTTTATTTAAGGAGTCAACAGATAACGGTCAGAAGCCTATGAACTAATCAGAACAGAGGTTTGTTTTTGGCTACCAGGAAGAGTGTCCAAACTCATAAAATTTGGCATATTAAGCAATGTGCTTAAAGTAGCATGTGGAACCTCTTCCTGATACATTGAAGCAACTTGATTTGGAATAGCAGATACATCTTAACAAATAGCTTGCTTGTTTCTAGTCTGTGGTTGGTCTCTTTAAGCTGAAGTTAATAAGTAGCAACCTATAATAGATTCATTACTATTTTCATAATCATTATAGTACTGATGTTCAATTTGACCTATCTTTCCAATGGATTATTGTGACTTCATGCAAATTTAAAGTTATGTCTATAAAATGTATCAATTTTAGCAGCCATGGTTTGCCTTCATGATACAGTGTGTTTGCTAAGATTCCCCCACACGGCATCATTGAAAATCAATTATGCATACAGTTCTATCAGGTAGACACAGCAGAGAGAGTTTCCATCAGAGAAAAAGGAAACAAAAAGACTGTTAATCTGTGTAAATATCTTTGAAAAAGTGCTCCCCCTCTTGTCTTGTAGATGGTAGCTATCGAAAGCTAACCTAAGCCTGGCAATGTTCTGAAATGGAATATTACGGTGCCCACCTCCATAATTTGTTGTAAAAATTAAATATGACCACAATAATGTGGTAGCTACCAGTCTGCAAATTTAGAGGTAAGAAATTGCAGTACCTATAAGTTCAGTGGTATTGCAAGAGCAAAATGGAGTCTGAGAAATGTGAAAGGAGGTGGCTACAAGTCAGAAATAAGTTAAATTGTGGGATATGCTCCTGTATCCTGCTTAAGAAACTCGGACTTTATGCTGTAATAGATGGGGACTTGATGAAGGGTTCTAAAAAAGGAAATACAATGAATAAATTTGTGTTTTAAGTAGATCTCTGACACCACTGTGTAGGGCATTGATTTGAAGGGACAAGACCAGGAGCAGAGACCAGTACCTAGGTCACAGCAATGATCCATGGCAAATAACAGACCCAGGGCAGAAATGATAAGGATGGAAAAGAGCTGGTATTTTTTATTTTTCATTTTTTTAGTTTTTAAGACGTGCGATTGAATGTGGGGGATAAAGGAGAAGGAGTCAAAAGGTAACAGACACATTTCTATTATTAGTGTGAACTCTAAATGCAGAGGCACTTGAACTCCCTACGAAAGGCTAATGAGACTAGGGTGGATATCACTGATGCATATCTTTAGCTGTGAGTTTGCAGGACAAGATAGATGTCATTGTCATTTACTAAACTGCTTCTCAGTTTAGCATCTGACTTTGCAAAGGTTTGCTTTTACCATGTTTTAAACTGAGATAGAAAGAGCCCTTAGGTCCTGATGACCTAAGTTTGAATTCTACCTTAGTTATTAATCATTGTGTAACCTTGAACAAAGTAAGTAACTGCTTTAACCTTCATGACTTTAAAGATTAAGTAAAAAATAAAGAACGATCAAATGGCACAAGATATATAAAAGCAAGATGCAGAAAGTAAAAGCTAAAAAATTAAATATTATTGAGTCCTTAATAATTAATTTACTCTACTGTGGATTTCCCCCTGAAATGTATAGAATTAAATATGTAAAATATAGAGGCAAGATACTAATCAGGAGAGCCAGGTCTAAAATGAGACTAATAAAGACCTGACCCTGTCTCTATAACTTCCTGTGTGACTTTCACTAAATTACATAACCTCTCCATGTCTTCATTTTCTCCTTTATAATGTGGGGAAACTGGTAGCAAGCTCATAGAGTTGGTGGGAAGGTGATATAAAATGATTAATGTAAAGCAGTTAGAATAGCCCCTTAAACTTAATGTGCACTTAATTAGTGTTAATTATTATTATGAATATATAAATTTATGTCTCTCTATATAAGACGTACATACACAGACATATTTATTTGGCTGAATCATATAAAATTGCCAATACTCAACCATTTTGAAAGACAAAATGGCAATGACATGTAGTTTCATCTTACATATAATATTCAGCATGATGTGTGTGTGTGTGTGTGTGTGTGTGTAGTTAGTTAGTTACTTTATTATCTATTTTTTGCTGGTTTTCCAAGGCAAGCAATGGCCTTAGGACAAAGGTGATTTGAAGCAGATGATGACCTTGAATTCTAACTCAGACCTATATAACCTTGGACAAGTTACTTAACTGCTCTAAAGCTCATTTACCTCCTTTAGAACATGAATAAACTATGAACTATTGTGAGTGTTACATGAGATAATGTACGGAGGATACACAGCATACAGGCCAGCAGCGAGTGAGCACTCTACACTAGCTGCTGTTAGTACACAGATTATTAATTCTTCACTTTACTCCCTTTTCTACAGCTGATCGCATTATATATCACTTCCCTGCTTCCCCTTCCCTCCACTTTCTTTCCCTTCCCTTCAAGTTCTTTTCCTTTTCAATGAGAAACCACTTTGACTACATCTGAATTTTTTTTTATATATACTTATCCAAGAACCTTTCCTGGAAGATAACACGTTGTTGTATATATGTTTTCTTTCCTTTAACTTGGGAGGAGATAACGTATCTGTAAATATGATCTACATACATAATATTCTTTCTCAATCTAGAAGGGAAAAATGCTAACACAATACTAAACTATGCACCTTTGTTTCCCCCCTCCACACACACACACCTATTTGCTTTAAAAAAAAAAAAAAGGTCTGAACTCTTGGGATCAATAGTGTTATATTCAGTCCCTGGGCTTAACTGAAGCCTGAGTGTGTTTAAGAGAATCCTTAAGTGGCCCCAGTGAGGGCAATTGGGTTATGACTAAAACAGGAGGGATGCAAATGTAAGATGCTGATCTCCTGCAAATAGTCATCACAGCACTAATTGATGTGTCCTTGCTAATGTGTAGTGCAGTCATTTGCCCTACCCCAGGCCACTGGCCCAGCTGTCGTCACTGTGAAGTACATCTGCAAATGCACTCACGTGAAAGGCTTAGAGGGCTTGTATCTGCAACTGCTAGGACCACGCTAGGTGAACTTTGGGTGCACAACAAATGATGTTAAGTTAATCAGGTGACTGACTAGAAGGGAGACGGTATAGCTTTGAGAGAAATTTTTCCCAGGGCCATCCTCTCTCTTATACTTCTGAAGGTCAAGTAGAATTCTCTGGTTTCAGAACATGCAAATGTAAGGCAGCATGGGTAAGCCACAGAGCAGCCCCCAGAAGCTGAAGAGAGAAACAGAAGTCTAGTGATGATGGAACTAGGAGTGTGTCTAATGCAAGAGAGGGCCCCTCTGAATGGAAGTCTGCAGCAAAAGAAGGGGTTCTGGATGTGACCTTCTGCTGTTCTAACACAGTCTCCTGATGCTGCTCCGGGAAGGGGGCTATGAACTTGAATTCAGGGAAAGAGGAAAGGATAAAGGAGAAGGAAAAGAAAGCGGGAAAAACCTACAAATAACTGTAGACAGCAAGAAACTGTATCAAGCACATCAAAGGTACATTTCCCAAGTAGAAGAACAAACCATTTTTGTTTGATATGCTCTGGTTTTGCCAGTTTGTTTTTATTTTATTCCATACATGAGTGTGAGATCTTTTGCATAAAATTACAGGTAGAACTTAAGTTAATAAATGAATTAATGGATTAATGGCCCTAATAAAGAATCTGAGCCCAATATAGGATCGGTGTATTTCTTATGCAATTAGGGTGATTCTGAACAAACATAACACCTCTACTTACCCTACAACTAGAAAGCATTCCTGTGGATGAGGGAGGCCCAGGTAAGGTGTATGTCATGATGCAAGTCCTCCTTACTGAATCTGCTCAAGATTAGACCCGCCCCAGTGGTTAGGGGAAGTGCTATTTGACATTTTCTGAGATGAATGTCTTTGGACACTCAGACCAAACTTAACAAGATGGACATTGTCAAAATTATAATCAGGCCCATCATGGAAGGGCAAAAATAGCTGGTCCTCATGGGCCAAACATATATTAATGGGTGAACCAAAGACATGAGAAGAGAGGAGGTCTATCTGCAGGCAGTTGAAGAGTTTACCATGAATTGAGCTGTCTTGTTGTAAGGACCTTGCAGAATCAGTAAACACACTCTGCTTTCTTGTGCTCTTATACCGAAATGAGTGCTTATAGCTTAGAATCTATTGATAATAGGATCGAGCCTATATGCATATTGCTTAGATTTTTGAGGAACTAGGAAAGTATCAATATAAATAATTTAGTGTTTGAAGGAAAAAAAAATAAAGTACCTAGAAAAGTTTAAAGAGTGGAAATATTTAATACATTTTTTAAAATGCCAAAATGAGGCTGTGCTTTGGTACTTCCACAGACATAGGCTCAACTTAAAAAATAGTGATGAGGTGTGTTCAGGGCCTGTGGAAAAAGGGGATCCTTTCCATTTCCATCACTACCTAAATATGAATCATAAATCAGCTGATTGTATTCCCACCCATCCCTAGAATGGTGGAGGGATAAGTCACTTCATGTAGTTATTAAAGATCCATTCATTTATATCAAAGAGAAAAATTTAAGAGGTATCATTTTCAAGATTCCCTCTCCCATCTAACCCGTGGTAATATAATAGCTGTGTGATACATATGTTATGTAACCCTATGTATAATAGTAGTAAAGGAAAGGTTATTAGAATATTTTGTTTGCCTTGCTGGTTAAAAAATTATCTCAATATAAAAGCTGGTCTTTGTCAAATGAATACAGAAAATGGATGTAATCATACATGTCCTCCATCCAAAGAGGTCTGCAGAGTAATTGAGTTCCATATAACTCAGTGAATCTATGTTCATATTGGCCCTCTCCAGTGGAATACTACATAGGGAACTTTTAAGGAAATGCTCACATTACAATGTATCCTGAATATAAGGTAAGCAAAATTAGGCTACATTGGATCTATCTCTAAGATGCTGATCTAGATCCTTTCTTGGAAACATTTTCAGAAGAATGAAATGTAGTCCTGTCTTAAATTGGCATAAAAATCCACTGATTTCTTCAACATTGTGACTTAGGATATTGCAGATATTAAAAGTGGCTTTCAAATTTAATTGTAGCGATCTCTAAAACCCTAAAGGTTGGTAAAAAATTAATATGGTTAAAATGCACAGTTGCTAACACCTGCTGGTTTTTTCTCAATGCTGCAGCTTGAAAAATCTGCAAGGAGGGTTTCCAACACCTTACCATGACGCTAAACTGGTATTTACAAAGGTTGTTCTATAGAACACTAGTTCCACGAGTTGTTCAAAGGTTTTCTGTGGAATAAACCATTTCACTGTCAAATACATTTTAAAAAAGTGATACCCTCAATTCTTCTTTTGCTGAGTCACTGTTTATACTGGTGTCTAAAAAAATGCTGCAGTAAAGAAACCATTTACTTGGATTATTTCTGTATTTCTCAAAATTAGTTGAGCAGAGAACTTTTCTTTCTCACAAAATATGTATGAATATTTTGTAAAAAATAAACCATGGAACACACTTTGGGAACACTGTACTAAATGAATCAATAAATGGATGGGCATCTGAGCTGGAATAATGCAAGTCCTAGAGAGTCCAATAATTCTTTTACTGCTTTGCATGGGCACATACTGTTCTGTCTTCCTGCAATGACAATCTGTCATTAGTCACCCACCCACTCCCCTGCCCCGTCCCTATGTGGATAAGACCTTTCAAGTCTCAGCTTAAAAGTAATTTCCTGTGAGAAGCCTTTCTCGATACCTCAAGATTGCTTGGGGTGTCTCTCCTCTGTTCTTTCACCATACTGGCCACTAGCTCTATATTAGCACTTATTACTGCTGGGGTGCCAAAAATATGTGTACACATTTTAAGAGATGTTATCTGTCTACTACTTTTCGAAGTTGAATTGAATTACAGCAGCAATGTGTAGTGTGACGTTCACTCAAAAGATGGCGTTAATCAAATGAATTCTGGCATCACCATGCGACAGGCAGGACAAAGAAAATGGTAGAAGCCTGGTTGTGTTTTGGGGAGCACAAGACCATTTGCCAGGACAATGGGTAGGACGAAGAGGTGCAGTTGAGTTTCCCCCATGTTCTCCTGACTTAACACCCCCTGACTTCTACCTGTGGGGGACCCTAAAGGACGTGGTGGACCACAGAAAACCGGCTCCACTGGCGGTACTTTGGGAAGAAATTGAAATGGCCTGTGCAGTGATACAAGTGGTCACTTGGGTCAGCGTTGCTCACGCAGAAGTTTGCTGTCATCAGAAGTGTCTGGAAGCTGATGGTAACCACTGTGAGCACCTCTTGTAATCACAGAAGTCAAACGTGACTTGTTATTGACCTTTTGTTATTGGAATATAGTGAATAATAAATTTTAATTGTATTTTCCTTTCTTAAAATGTGCATACATGTTTTTGGCACCCTTTTACTTCTTCCTTTAGTTGAAGGACTTGGCTGTGCCTTGTAAGCCTGGTACCTCCCATAAGACCCTGTATGTGGGAAATGATAAACAAATGTTTGGTAAGTGGATTAGCAGAAAAACAAAAAAGTTTCAGGGAATCGCATCTCCAGAGAGGTTTGGGTGATCAGAAAGAGACATAATAAGACCCTAAGGAGAGAGATTTCAGAGGAAACCACAGCTTCTCTTTATCATCAGAAATCTATCCCGGAAAAAATGGAGATCATGTAACCATTAAAATAATAAAATTGGTTCTAGGGAACATTAAACTCCTAGTCATGTGGACAAGAAAGCCCTTGAGATAATTTATTCATAAATTGCTTGCTAATCTTCTTTAGAGGGAAGTCATGTGGAGAGCTTCTCTTGGATTCCAAAGCAAACAGATGTTCTGTCTCCCACAAGATGCTGAGCTCCTTACATTTTTTTTTCTCTTAAGAGCCAATAGTAGTACACATAGTACAATAGGGATTTTATTCATTTTCACAGTAAAGCAACTGCATTATTTACGTAGTCCACAGACTGCAATATTTCCAGAAAGAAAACTCTGTGAATGGAATTAAGAAACTGATTGACCTTGAGGGACAGAAACTTGCTAGTGGCTGCACTTGGAGAATTAGGGCCATTATTTCAGGGACCAAGGTGATTCAGGCCTGGTTGGGAGATCCATCTCTGCAATGGGGAATAAGAATTTCTCTCTTTAAATTAACTTAATTTTTACCTGATCAGATATCTTGCTCTGCATGAAGTTAAAACCAATGGCTCACACATGGGCCTCCTCTGTCATCACTAATGTTCTGACATGACACACGCCAAGAGACAGGGTCCTAAGCAGTTTCTCAGCTTTTCTTTGCCCCTGTATTTTGTCTTAAAAATCACAAACTTGATGCAGAAATTAATATGCCAGACTGTGCCCAGTTCACAAACCCACTCTCTCATGTGCTACTTGGGTTTTTTGTGCTAGTTTCTTGGTCATTTTCTCAGTTTACAAATCTGGAAAGTTGCAATGATAATAATATCATCTATATCAGCAAGTATGATCAGGATTACCTGGCTGATTTAGTGTCTGGCACTTATAATAATAAGCACTGTTAGTCTTTATTTCATTATTATTAATAATGTTAATATTTTATCATTCATAAAGCAGTAATGTCACACGCTCCCACTTGTATCCAAAATCTTCTAAGATTTTTTCCAAATCTAACTTCTAACCTTGAAAATATTCTATTGCACATGATGCTTTATATCCTTCTAGTCCTTGATATGCAGTCTGAAGTTCAGACTAGGGATTTCCTAAATATACTCCAAACATGCTTAGCTCTTAGCCCAATCCTGAGGATTTGTATATATGGTTCTCTTTCCATAACATATTTTTTTTTCTTTCTAACCAATCAATTTCTAACCATTAGTCAGGGTCTAGTTCCCGTGGAACTTCATTGGAAAGATCACTCTCCTGTCTCTACGATCACGATACTTTATCTTCTAAAGCAAACAAAACAACACTGTGTCACAGACACATCTCAACACATTCATCTTGAAAATATAAACAGGAACACGATTATTCTTGATAGTATTGGAATTTCCTAATCTACCTACACTGTGTGTGGGTGGAGGAGGTGATGAACTGCCCTACTCTATTTTCTTAGTTTGTTTCTATCAGATGGCTCTTGTATTATGGACGTTATTCTTATATGCCTTTTTTCAAACACTGCATCAACTTGCACAGATGAAGCCAACGGGAAGAGATAAAATAAATAGAAATATTATAGCACTGCTAATAAAGTAGCAAATACAGAGGGTGACAAAAATGTATACATATTTTAAGAAAGGAAAAAATTGCATTAAAATTGTAATACTATATAACGATAACAAAAGATGAATAAAAGTCACATTTGACTTCTGTAATTAAAAGAAGTGCTCAGAGTGGCTACCATCACCCTCCAGACACGTCCGATTACAGTGAACTACTGCTTAAGCAATGTTGACCGAAGTGTCCACTTGTATCTCTGCTCATGCCATTTCAATTTCTTCCCAAAGTACTGCCAGTGTAGCCGGTTTTCTGTGGTACACCACGTCCTTTAAGGTCCCCCATAGGTAGAAGTCAAGGGGTGCTAAGTCAGGAGAACATGAGGGAAACTCAAACAATGTTCTGGAATTTCAAATACCACTTCAAAATGGTCTTGCACTCCTTGAACCACAACCATGCTGCCACCATTTCCTTTGACTGTCCTGCCTGTCACGTGGTGACACTAACATTCATTTGATTAATGCCATCTTTTGAGTGATGCTACACATTGCTACTATAATGCAATTCAACTTCTAAAAGTAATATATAGATAGCATCTCTTAAAATGTGTATATATTTTTTGGCATCCCTAGTATACTCGTTGTATGCCCCTTGATTTTACTTAAACACCTTGTTTAAAGGCAGTGAAAAAAAATCACATTTTACTTTTTGAGAAGGCTGATGTGACTATTTTATTGTTGATTTTTATTTTGTTTTATTGGAGCATTGCAGATTTTTTTTTCCCAACCTAAGAAGTAAAATCTTACTTTTGACTCCTTCCCTATCTTCTGTGAAAATAATTGCTAATTAACTCCTTTCTTCCTTTTCTCCTCCTCTGTCCTTCTGTACTGGGATCTGTAATAAAGAATTTATGTATTTCTCTAATTAGAAATACAATTTTATTTGGGAAAGGGCTGTAGATCATGTCTAAACCCATCTTCCCCAACCCCGTTTTTTAGAGTAAAACAGGGAGAAGAATTTCTCTGTGGGAGTCAAGTGACTCAAAAACAGAAGCAGGAAACAAGAAAGTGAGTTCTAAGTCACTTAGGAAAATTGCTTTTCCTACAGAATGTCATTGTACCACTTCTCTGATATCTTAGTTTACATCCTGACACCTTCTGCAAAGAGTCATCTTCAACTACCGCTCACTCCTAGGAGCTTTCAAGTACTTATTTTTGAAACTGCATAGTTTAGCTACGAATTATACACTGCCTTCCATCATTCAGTCCCATGCTGTACGTAAGCCAGAAAACTGGAAAACACCCTTAAATCTTCCCACATTAAAAAAAAAGCAATTTAACTGCCTAAGAGAGTATTTCTTTTATATCCTGTGTATTATTTACCACTTTTGCATTAGTACCATCACTATCTTAGTTCAGAATCTCATCAGTCCTTACCCTCAACAGCCACACAACTGGTCTTCCTGCCCTCAGCCTTACTCATTCAAATATTTTCTCTACTCTGATCTCTCAATGGGCTTTGTAATGTGCAAACTTACATTGTAAACAACTGCTGTTGAAAATTACTCAAGAAGAATAAAATCTTAACATGGAAGGACCTACAAGATTTTTCATTCAATGGCTTCTGCCTGATGGCCAAGCTGTATCTCAAGTCAGTGTGGAGTCTCCCCTAAATAACACACGACAGCAACACTGATGCACTGCAGGTACCGTTAGGCACTCAGGTCAGTGAGTTTTCTCGCATCCTGTTCTTTCTAGTGAATGCCTCCCTTGCTTAAAATTTCCCTCCCCATCTTGGCTAAAATGTTCCCTCCTCAAATGAAGCCTTCCATGATTATTCCAGTGAAACTTAGGTGGTATCTGTGTGTTTTTTAAAATCTAATTTCCAGTACAGTTTATGGATTTCCATTCTCACAAAATTCTTGCTATGCAACAGCGTTTGCAGTTCTATGTTCTCAATTAGAGCGTGGAACCAAGCCTTGTATTTCCTCCTTTTAGCACAGCATCTAGGACATAGAATATATTTAATAAGTGTTTTATTGGCTAAATTAATATTCTATCTTCTGACCTAAAATATATTGACCTGAAAACAAAAACCATGATAACCCTCTCAGTGCCAAAATAAATGCTGAGTGCTTGGGAGAAGCTTATTAAGTACTTTCTGATAAAAAGATTGATTAATTCAGGTGACATAAATATAATACCCTCTCCAACTTCATTTCTTAAATTTATCATAGGATCTCCCATACAAAAAAAAATCAATAAAAACATAAGACTGCAACCAAAGAGACAGTAAGAGTAACAAAATGTTTTGTTCTCAAGAAAAGCAATTTAAGTAATTTTCCATTCTTGAGAATCAGCAAAATACTATTTTGCTGATTATAAATTACGTGCTGTCATGTTAGACTATTAAATTATTGTTAGTTTTTTCTCTATCATTCTACAGTGGGATCATTGGCTCTTTAGAAGAAAAGGCAGACGAGCAAGTAGGCAGCACCATCATCACTGCCATCACCAACACGGACATCATCACCGTCGCCACCGCCATCACCACCACGACCGCCCTGTCCATCACTGCCGACCCATCCCACCCACCACTACCACGATCACTATCACGCCTATCGCTGCCACCACCTTCATCACCACCATCATTGCCTCCCACCACCACCATCCCACCCCATCCCAACCTCATTACTTCCCACCACCACAACCCCCACTACACCGCCATCAACTCGAATGCTGGCCACGAGCATACATTAACGTCCAGCCTAATTCATTCAAAGCTGAGTTCCCATTTCGCAGAACTATCAGCCATAATTTTTTTTTTTCACAAGAAATTAAATCTGAGCAAATGCCAGAGGGAATGGAATCACTGGCTTGGAAAAGCAGAGCTCTTGGCAAGCGGCAGACTGTTATGTCACCGAAGGAGAAAGAATAAATAATGGAAGTGCCACAGGCTATTGTTTCTGCAAACAAGACATATAAAGCCGTAGACGCTGTTATCCTCTAGGTTGAACAAAACAAGGCTGAGACTCAAAGACGGAGGACAGATGAGAGAGGCTTAAAAGCAACACAGATAACGTCCCCCAAGGTGGGAAGTGGAAAAGGTGTTTAACAAATAAATAAAGATTTTACTCTCACAAAAGAAAGTAAATCCTTTGGCTTTGTCTTATCTACAAGTGAATGTATGTGCTTTCTGAAGATGGCCTTCATCGAACTTTAGGAGAGAGACCAGGGTAAAGTAAGGTCATGCCCACACTCCCCCAACAACTGCATTCCTACTCCTCTAAGGCTCAGTACACACAATATACAAATACTGGGCCAGTGAGAAACCAGACAGTCATACCATTTTGCCCTTTTTAGACTCATGGAAACAAAAGCAGTTTTCAAATAGTTAAAGAGTTCAGACGTTTTACTACTCTCTCCTCGCTTTGGAAATTAAGACCAAAAATACAGCTGCAAGTAGTTGATGCAAAATAAAATAGAAGAGGGGACAGAGTGAAATCCTCTAGCTTGTAAAGAACACAGATTCTTAGTTTGACCTTTGGTTCTAATAAAGAACTTTACCAAATGTTGTGAAAGAAAGATAAAAATCAACAATTTTTAAAGAGCGAGCCTATCCTCTTCCCTTTTGGATGTTATACTTCCTGAGTCTTTTTATTACAACTACCTTTTTTGGAAAAATTTCCCCAAAACAATCTCAGCATAGCTTTGAGTTATCCAGCAAAACTCATTGAAGTGGTGTGGTCTAAACTATAGAATACAGTTAAAAGAGTGCCAGAATGGGATAGGGTCAGTCTGAGTTCTCCTCTAGGTTGGCTACTCTCTGTATGACCTAGGGGCAAGCGTTCAGCGTCTAGGGACTTCTACTCCATCATCTAGAAAATGAGTTAGTTGATCTAGAGGATCTCTGAGATCTGGTTCTAATTCTAATGTTTCCAGTTCCTATGTTGGTGGATTTCAGCAATTGTCTCAAGAATTATTTCACCTACTAGTCAGTCTATTTTTTTCAGTGTTTATTATTGCCAGACTTGGGTTAAATTTACTAATACCCAAGGAAAAGAAGAGTAATTAATTTCTTTTGCCCTATTTTTCCAATTATTTTCCTCAGATGTTTTGAAACATGAGGAAGTTAAAAAAAAAAAAAACATTGTCTTTATTTTCCCTCTGTTTCATAATGAAACCTGAAGGAAACAATCATGATCTTAGATTTATGACATAAGCAAAATCTCTGAGAGTCCTCAGTGAGGCAGGTGAGGGAGGCAGTCTAACTGTGTTAAGTTATAAAGAAAAAAGTAAAAAGAGAAATGGCTTTTTTTCCTCGAAGGTATTGACATGGAAGTTTTCAGGAGAGTAAAGCATTTTGAGAATCAGATCCAGCACATTGGTAGAAAATTACATTTACCCTCCTAGCACAAAGTAGGTAGTGATTAAATGTTGCTGAATGCATAAAGGACTGAAGGTGACTCAAACTACAATCTATTTTTTCAAGACATATATACTCAGTACGAAGAAGTCTAAGGCATGATCTGTGCATTCAACAAGAATTACAATGTAGTTGTGGAAGAATTACCCCCCATTTAGTTATGTGAAAATTAAATAAAATAGAAAATTGAAACCTATTAAGAGAATAATAAAAGAAATGTAATAAGCCAAAGATGGGTAGGATTTTAAAAACAGGGGGTATAGATCCTGTAAGGGAGTCATGAGAGCAAAAATAGTGTCAATAAATAGAGTGAATAAACAGATTTAATTGAAGAAAATGAGTTATGTAAAGAAATACAAAAGCTAGAAATATGGTTTAGAACTAGAACACAAAAACACACTTTGTTATGCACTGAATGTTTGTGTCCCCTTCAAATTCATGTTGAAGCCCTAGCCCCCAAGTGACAGTAATGGGAGACATGGTCCTTGGAGGTGGTCAGGGTTGCATGGGGTCATGAGGGTGAAGCCCTCATGAGGAGATTACTGCCCTTGTAAGAAGTGACACTGGAGATCTTGTTCTCTCTCCTTCTCTCTCTCTCTCTCTCTCTCCCTCTCTCACTGTCAATTGAGGACACAGTGAGAAGGCAGTTGACTGCCAGTTAGAAAGGGAATCCTCATCAGTAATCAAATAAGCTGGTCCTTTGATCTTGGACCTTCTGGCCTCCAGGACTGTGAGAAAAAAAAATTATACTGTGTAAACCACTCAGTCTATGGTATTTTGCTATGGCAGGCTGAGGTGACTAACGTACACTTCATCCCATAGCTCGTGGGAAACATTTGTTTTGTGATAAGCAGTAATTCAAGTAGCACTTTGAAAGATTCACGTGCTGGAAGGGTGCATGTTAGTCTGGGGGAAATGAGGAGACTCACAACAGAAGGAAGGAAACAGTGGCAGTACCCAGGTAGAAGTCTTTTGGAGTGATGAAATGAGAGGATGTGATATTTGTGAATACCAGGATGTGAAAGAAGGCATTGAGCAGAGGATAAGCCTTAGGGCAAGGCCTGGTCAAAAGAATACATTGGTGAGGAGGTTTTGGAATCAAGTGGGAAATCTGAGGTGAGATGCTTCAGGGTGTAGAGGTTAGCAAAGGCACAGGGTCAAAATTGGTCAAGCAGTGGGTCAAGAATCTGGAGGCGTATGGAAATAAGAGTTCAAGGCCGTGTAGTCACCAGGCAGCTCATTAGGAATGAGAGGGATCCAGATAAGAAGAACAGACTTTAATTTAGGGTCAGATAGACTATATGAAACCTAAAGAAACAGACAATTTGGGATTGGAAGATTAGGAAGTGCTATTAGGTAAGTAAATTAGGTAAGTTTACTTCTTCAAAATATTCATAAGTTATCCCTCAGTCTTAGTTTTAATATGTCTAGTGCTGGGAAACTTTTAACTGTGAAAGTGGCTCATCCTTGTTTCATGCAGGCCTAATTCTTAAGAAGTTATTCTTTATTCTAAAATAAAGTCCACCACCTCACCCTTTAAGAATAATTGATCTTAGGTGTGTATTCTACAGATACTTAAAATATGTTTAACTTCTATATAACATCCCTTCAAATAATTAAAGATGAAGATCCCTGCCTCTTTCTAAGCAAAATAGCTCAACTTGTTTCAATCATTTATGGTGCAACTTAGTTTCTATATTACTACACATAGAACAGAATGCAATGTTCAAATAGGCTCTGATGAGTGGAATTATTACTGTTCTTTCCATGAGCACACTATTTCTGTTAATACTCATGTGATCATATAACACATTTGTTGTTCCTGGTTTATATTCATGGATATTACATCAATACAGAGCAGTGAAAACAATGTTTACTTTTCTTATCTCTCAAGCTCCGCTGATGTGGCCTGTGTGTGTGTGTGTGTGTGTGTGTGTGTGTGTGGAAATCCACAGCAGAGCTAGAAAGCTATCAGTAGTTCCAGCATTTACAAAATCTTAAAAGACAGAAATATTTGGGATCCCATCATGAAAGAATGGCAACACCAGAATGAAACCACTTAGGGTAATAGTGTAGTTTGGGGGAACATGGAGTAAAAAGGGACCAAGGAACAGCAAGGGAGAAGGTTAAAGACAAAAATCTAATAGAAATGACAAAAACAGAGATCAGAAATAATGTCAAGGAGAAAATAATAGAAGAAAAACAAGAAGATTTCTAGATCTAAATAAAGTTCCAATCTTCAAGCTGGAAGGGCCTAAATGTGTGTTCAGAATGATGTATAAATGACCAGCTTTTTTTCATATGAATTATTAAACCAGATCAACTTTCCTATATTTGAATAGTGGATATTTTGAACCCCTTTTAAAATTTAAATTCAGTTTTATTTGTTTATTGTTCCATAATATCTAAATCTTTTGAACTCTGACTCTCTAATGATACCCATTTAGTTTTCCTCCCATATTGGCATTATTCACAAATTTGCTAATCACGCCCAGTTTTTCATCAATGCAATGATAAAATGCTAACAGGCAAAGTCTTGCAACACATTCCATAGTCTGGCCCAAACACAGATTCTGAAAAATATTTTCAAATGGCTAGTTATAATAAAAATGTACAAGATATATGACATTCTGCTGCTGTATCAGTTCAAAAACCCTTACAAAGTTTTTATGTATATAGTCTTAGAAATTCATGATTGCTCCCAATCAGCACCAGACCTTAGTCTGTGCCTGAGCCAGCAGCCTAAACATAAAGTTCGCTCATGACTGATGTCAAGTTCACCCGCATGTAAGTTCTTAAATCATTCTTTTCCTGCTTCGTGAAATAGTGAGTGAACATCATCTTTCCTGTGTTATAACACCTCTTTCATCCTAAAGCATTTTGAGAACACTGATTCCAAAAACACACCAATAAATTATTTTAGCATCTAGATTTGGTTTCAACTCAAAATACAATTAAAATAGTGGTTCGTATGTCCTAGGGTAAGTACAGTCTATGTAGGAAAAATAACAAAAGCAAGGTATAGATCAGCTCTGCATGCTGCTATCTCTGTAAAAAGCACAGGCAATTTTCATGCAAATTTCTTAACTTTTGCAGAATTATGGACAGAAATAAATACAATGGATGCCTTCCTGGAGAGAAACTAAGAGGACAAGAGGCTGGAGGATAAGAACAGGCAAAATACCATGTGGTTATGCATACCTTTTCAATTTCTACCATCTACATCTATTCCTCATTCAAAGGACCTTTAAAAATTGAAAACAAAAAGTATAGTGACTCCCAGGTGTTTAGACTTTGTAACACAATAAAACTTAAAAATAAGAACTAACGTAACACTGCTTACTTATCAGTATACAAAGACATCACAACTAACTTAAATTTTCATCACCAATATTTCATTAAAACAAAAACAAAAATAAGCAAAACCTGCAAAAACAAATACAGAAAATAATATTATTAATAGAATAAATGAATAGAGTTGTATAAAATAAATTCAACTAAATTGTTTTTATTTTTCTTGTTTTGCAGAAGACAAACATTTAGGAGCTGGTGATTCAAACACCAAGACTCTTCTATGGTAACGTTCCCTTTTTCAGCATCAATTATTATGCCGTTCTTTCCAGTTTACAGTATATTCTTCTTCATAGAAAAATGTAGAAGTAAAACAGTATTTTCTGAGTTCTATTTCCCCTTGGTAATCTGTTTAAATTATACCATATCCTAAAGGCAGGGGAATCCAGCTTTTCCTTGAGCGCTGTCTCCAAATGAAGGCTTATGGTTATTTTTGACACCCATTTTAGCCTCTGTTCTTGTAACACATCTTAGTTTATTATTTTTTCTCCAAATATTATTTGTACTTTTCCAACAGGTAATTATTTTGCATTTATTTTTGTCTATGTGCTTCACATTCCAACTTGTATATGTATTCTTTTAATACATAAACTCATCATAATAATGGCTGCCATAGCTGACCATTGCGGGGTCTACTCAGATAAAAGCATTTTTAAAATTCAGGAGCTTCTCTCTCCTCTTCCACCCAACTGTTATAATTATATTGCTCTCACTTTGTATATTGAACCCTTCCATCTATTTTAAGCAATTGTTTTTCTTGTAGAGTGTCTGGACATGGAAATTTTACTTATGTCTCCTCTTCTGCTATGAAATTTCCTTTGCAAAATGTAATTATTATTATGCACCATAAGTTGACATGGCCATTCCCTCTGACAATTTCTTTTTGCTTTTATTTCACCTATCAATTTACTTTTAGAGTATTTCTACTTAGCAAAAATTAACTCCTAAACAATATGTACATGTTTGAATTCCCTACTCTTAATATATATTCTTTGTACATCAGCTTGGATACTTGGATTAAGAAAGCATTTTGAGGAAGCAGTCTGTATAAATCACCCTCAACACCATTGCTTCTGTGTCTATTAATTTGTCATGCTTTAAAAGCTCATCACAATGTTTCTGAGCTTTAATCAATAGATTCCTAAACTTAAATTTTTTTTAGAAATATAATTGACATACAGTTTCAGGTGTACAACGTAGTGATATAATTCTAGATATAGAATCACCACCATTTATATTACATCTGTTTTATTTAAACAAAGTATAACTTCTGTGGCATTGTGTCAGCCATGAGTCCTAGTCAACAAGTTTTCTAATATTGTAAGACTCTATAATACCCAGAAAATATTAATAATTTGTTCAAATTATGTTTAAAAATTTCAAAAGGGAAAGGAGCTTAATTCCTTTTAACATAAGTAGAAAGTTGTGGTTAGTTTTGGCCCATTGGTCAGAAAGTGGAGGTAAGAAAATGGAATAGATGTCACAGAGAAAGTACGTTGCTGGCTGTGCTACAGATCCCCTACATACACTATATGCTGATGAAGAACCCTTAAAGGCAGGGGCAATTCTGTCTTTGGGACTTGTCAGCTCCTTTTTTCCTAACTGCAAAGGAAAAGGAGGTAGGAATCCTGTGGGAAACTGGACAAGAAAGAATAAAGCACTTTGGCAATGCTCACTAGTCTTGTAACGTTTTCTGATATTTTTCTGCAGGCAGACAACTGAAAACTATTTTGCTCCCATCCTTTAAACAGCGACGGCCAACTGAAGACCATAATACAGATGGTCCAGGCAGCATTCAAAAGGCTTACAGAGGCCACAGAATGTCAAGATGTGGGCTAGTCTTCATTGCCTACACAATCTCTAGGCAATCAAGAGTTAAAACCTACATTAGAACAAGCTGAACTAGCAGTTTTCTGCTTGAAAGTAATAACATATAAATGTATTTCATATAAAAGTTCTTAATTTGTTCCTAATTCTCTTTAAATGCATATTGAAATATGTAGGTATATTTAACCATTTCTTAGAGATTGCAATTAACTGATACTTATAAATTATTTAAATATTATTTTTGTTATGAAAATGTAATACTGCCAGAATTTACTTTATTTTATTTTTTACTAGCTACACCAGGGAAAGAATTATTTGGCTTGCTATATTTTAGCCACCCTGTATGGCCTAGCAGCAAATAATCAAACATTCAAAATCAGAATGTTCTGCAAATAAGATCCATTTCGTCAAGACCAATGTGATATGGGCTCAATTAAACAGTGCAGTATGTAAATGGGAAGGACAAGAAGAGGCTATAAGTGCCACCAAATAAAGAGGCTGTTTCTGTTATGACATCTGGGACCAAGCCAGATAACTTCAATAAATTTCTGCTGTAGCAGGCAGGAGTCTGTCCAAGTCTATTTATGGGCTGATGGTTCTCAACTCCTCAAGCAAATTAGGATCACCTGGGGAAGTTTTTAAGTTAATGCCATTGCCTACATTCTAGGCATCAGTATTTGGTGATTGTAGTTAGCCAAACCATGACCCTATGTGGGAATAGACGAACCACAGCTTATCTGTCTAAAGTAGATTAGTGGAGAAGTGTATCTTGAAGAAAGAAAAATCAATGCCATATATTAATTTAAGTATACTTCTTCCTTTGACTTTGATCCTTGAAAACAAAACATCTGCAATCCCGGAGCATGCAGATCTTATAGGTAAATTAACTTCTTCTTGAGTTCCCATGACCACCTTTTTCTGGGAAAGCATCCATCACCCACCGCCAGGTAATCAAAGCTTTACTATTTTGCTCCCCTGAATTGCAAGTTCTTCCAGGATAGGAATCATATCTTCTTTAATTCTTTTTCTTCATGGTTTATCACCTTGCCTAGTGCTTCTGAGACAAATGCTTGTTCAATAAATATATTAATTACTGGAAAATAAAAGGGGAATGGGCAAGCATTCAGGTAGCAAGATCTCCATTACTCTGACTAGTCTTATTTCATCTTTTTTCTCCCTTCTAGTCTAAACATCCTACTGTCTTCCCTCTGTTTCTTTTTTGTTTGGCTTCTCTTGAACTCTTGGACAATGTTTTGTCTTAAAAGTAACTTTCTCTCTCTCCCCCTTGCCCCTCCACACACACTTCTACTCCCTTCTCTCATTTTTCCATTTGGCTAGCCTTCTCTCTTTGTAAATACTAATGTAAGTGCTTAATTATAATAGTATCAAACTTATGGGGTCTGTCCAGGAAAAAATCCAGCCATAAATGTCTCTGTTTTTTATATTACATGGCTGGACACTTTCTGACTAGCTCTCACATATTGCAATGTCTTCAATTTATCTACATGTAGATAAATTCTCTGAAAGCAAGGGCTGTAACTTATATCCACTAAAACTACTACATTATAGAGCATATTTTAAAGCCTTTAATAAATGCGTATTGAGTTTGTAGGGCTTAACTGTTTTTCTGTGAGTGAGCTCTGAGTCACTTTGAGGCAGTTTTTTAAAGATACAGAAAGTACTTTGCACATATGTATATTTTCATTAGACCTTTCAGGCTCTTGCAATTGGGATGATTCCATTTACTCGCAATACAATGTCATTCTCCACCAGGGGAAGCATATCTTTTAAGTGTGTGCTGGGGTTTTTTGGCAACCAATTCTAAGTAACTAAAGCTGTCACTCTTCTAAAAATGGTATTTCTCCATTAACTTTGAATTGAAAGGATGTTTTCACATTTGGTTATGAAAAGTCTACAGATGACCTCAGAAACCAGGTGGTGACTTTCTGTTCTTCTTTAGAGTTGTTTACCTAATGTTTTCCTCTCTTCTCCCCGCTACCACTCCAGCCTCCACCACTCATTTAGTAGACAATAATACTGTTACTTCTGAGTTTTAAAAATTTGATTATATGCCCCTCAGTGTAGTCTGTCTGAGACCCGCCATGACCTTTTATAGACATCTGGGAAAGGTCTCTGAGAAGATATTTTGATGTTTATGCCCTGGACCCTGAACCTCTCCCGGGACAAGCAGTGATGTCACGTGAACAAATGACCCAAGTCTTCCTCACCACTCCTCTCCTCTGCCTCTTGCCTCTCTCCTCCACCTAAAAATGGCCAGTCCCTCTTCTCAAACTTCCTTTCTCCTCCTTTCTCTTCATCTTCCTTTTCTGGGCCTCCTTTCCTACCTTTTTATTTTAACAAAGTATATCTAGAGATCTCTTTCAGTTAAAAAATAATAGTTTGAGAATTTACTTAAGAAATAAGCCGGACAGAAAAAACCAAGAACCATATGATTTCACTTATATGTGGAACATAAAACAGAAAGCAACAAAGAAACAAAATCTCATGGTCACAGTCGATAGTGTAGTGGTTACCTGCGGGCAAGTAGGGAGTGGCGGGAAAGCAGGGAGGGGGAGTTATGTATATGGTGATGGAAAGGAACTGACTCTGGTGGTGAACACACAATGCAACATACAGATGATGCCCTGAAGAATTATACAACTGAAACCTATGTAATTTTTGTTAACCAATGTCATTCCAATAAGCTTAACAATAAAAAATTATATAACTTATAAATAAACAAACATAAATCTAGTACTGTCTTAATGTTTACATTACAAAAGACCCCAGAGAAGAAATATCAAAGAATATGGAAGAAAAAACCCCCAATATCTTAAAATATTACATTTTTACTTATTAACTGAACAGAAAATTTTTGCCTTCATTAAAACGCATAATTAGTGGGAGTAACTTGATTGGAAGACACGTTATTTTAAAAGTATTTTGGGGTTACATTTTTAAATGCAGGAATTTGAAGGTTTAGTGCTAAGCTCAGTTTATTTCTGTACTTGTGAGATTGATTTACTGCATCTAACACAGTAAGCTAGCTATACACATGAAATTATAAATGTTTTATTACCATTGGCTCCAACCATGCTTGGTCAAATCACTCTTTAACACTGTCTTAGGGAGAGCCCAGCTGTTTTTAATTATTATAATAGTCTATCCATTTTAAGTCATTCCCCATCAGTAGCAGGGACTAATTAATTCTCTGGCTCCTGAGTGGGTCTGATTCTGATCTGTTTGATTCCTACTCCTACTCCTACTCCAGCACCTTGGAATGAGTGAGTGGGGTGTTCTGGTCATGCAACAGCCTTTTCCTTGTTGTCAGGGTCTGTCTCCTTTTGTGTTGGGAGCAGGGAGATGGGAAGAGGGAAGGAAGACATCTTTTGGCATAGTTTTTTACACTTGCATTGTGTGGGGGTAGTCCTAGGTGCCGGCTCATTCCATGGACTTCTGGAAACTGCGGTCCATGTGGCAGCCTCTATGTGGGTGGTTTTCTAGGGCAGTAAGAAGCTTTATTCCAGCCCTTTCTTTCTCCTAAGGCCCAGTTACAGGGAAGCAGTTCGTTTGTCTTCGGCCAATAGCTTGCTCCTCCCACCTCCTCTCAGGCTGGGACACAGCTGCATGGTGGCCAGGTCCCAGGACAGCCACACAGTGCCCACCCTTCCTCTGCTCTCTGTCCTCCTTCACCTGGAGGCTCAGGAATCACTACCACGAGCACTGGTTTCTGTGTCCATGTTTATGCACATCCTCCATATTCTGAGGACATGGTGAAGCTCTCCTAACAGCTCACTGCCATCCACATTTCCGCTCTGACACAGCCCCATATGGGCCCGGTGATCGCTGGTTCTGCACCCAGATGCTGGTGTCCACATCACTCAGACGCCCTTGTCGCCATAAACAAATATTTTTGTTTCTCTCTCACCAAATCACTTCTCTTGGGCAGAAGGGCACAGCCCCCCTTTAAAAGTCATACTTTCAGATAGTATTTTAACATAAAAATTAGTTCAGTAGTAGATGCATATTTATGTTATAAATATACTAGTGGATAATCTCTTTTCTTTCTTTTTCTTTTTCCTTTTTATTTTAAGTCAAAGACTGTGTACAGAGAACGTTATTAGAGGTAAAAGGCATGGAAAGGAGTCTGGGAAAGGATAGTAAGAGAAAGGTAGAGAGAAGAGAATATGAGGAGACAGAAGAGGAAATGGACCTCAGAGGAGAACAGCTGGTCACTTATACATGGAGAAAAGAAGAGAGTTGAGGAGAGGAAGAAGGTAAGGGGAAAATGGGTGAAGAGGATGACTTGGGTCACCATTGTTCACATAGACATTTAGGATCTTTAGGGCACAAACATAAAACAGCCTCTCAGTCTCCTTTTTCAGACATGTTTCAAAGGCAAGGGGACAACGAGGGGGCCTCAGACAGGCTACATGAAGAGGCATACAGTCAAATTCTTAAAACTCTGGAATAATATTACTACTGTCAACTGAAGAGGTGTTAAGGACAGAGCTGGTAGCCCATTTCGTTTCCTTCCCATTTCCATTACAAGACTATTTCGTGTCATTTGTCGTTTCCACTCGCCACACTTCCTTACCCATTCTATCTCTCAATAAATGTCCTTGTTCCTTCTTTTATGGTGAGAAAATAGAAGTGAACTAAAGAAAAAGTCCACAAGTAATCACTGTGCTATTTACATTAACTATGAGCACCAGGGCCCAAATATTCTGCCCAACCTGCTGCTACCAAGGATGAAGTCTCTATAGCCACACTGGAGACAAGTCCCTGTTCACTGCATGCCATTTTCTCCCCTCTACTCCAAGATATTGCCCCACTAGTTCTCCCATTCCCTCTCACCTGGCTCATTCCCATCAGCATACACATGTGCTCTTAACTGTGTACTTAATTCTCATTAGAAAATTAGAAGAATTTAAAAACATGACACCAGTGTAACCAGTTTCAAAATGTGTCCCCCAATTAAACAGACTGCATAACATCAAGCAGTCACAAGGAATGATTGTTATTTTTCCAAATCAAGTAATCATATGGCAAATATTTAGCTATTAAACTTCAAGCTTAGTTAATCAAATGTCAAAAGTTAATTCGATTTTCCTCGTAAATGGATTTAAAATGTTTTCTGAATTGATAAAATGTTTTGAGTAATTAGAGATGTGGCCTCAATAAAATCTCTTTATATTTTCATGAAGATATAAAGATTTCTTATGTGGTAACCAAAGTCACTGAGGGGTCATAATATTTTAAATTTGGTTTCAGAATTCTATACATCTCATATATCCAGTAAAACTGTATCAACTGACTGAGGGATGATAAGACACTAGATGGTTAATACAATACAGCGGTACAGTCCTGGTATGTGCCTTCTGGCTTTCTCAGATACACATTTCTCAAGATTACTCCTCGTTTGTCAGAGATCCTAATTCATTTCTCAGGTGTCACTAAGCAATAGTCCAAAAAGAACACAATATTTTCATAATATTATGGATGTTCTTGCACAACAAATAAAAATACTCATTTTCTTTCTCTGACTTATGTGTTTGTCAGTTTGTTTAACTCCAATTTTTTGGTTCCTTTGTAGGAACATCCAACAGTAGACCAGTAGTCAGTCAACACCTTGGACATCAGGACCCAGTGGATACTTTGCCAATAATGAAATTACCTGGTTGCTTAAATAACAGAGCTATTTTAGAGAAACAAACAAAAACAATAATAAGAAAGAACACGAGGACAGCTTTTGTGTTGATAGGAGTGGGCTACCTTCAAAAGATAAGGTGGACAAGGCACAGAAATGGCCATTCAAAGCCCTGACTTCCTGCCTTGATTGAGTTCCTGACTTACCGTGCTGTTTACCCAGCACAAATTGAAGTGGATTTTTGGCACTTGGCCTGTGGTGCAAGCCAAGATGGCTGCCAAACAGGCTGAGTTACCCACTTCTTCCATTAGGTGCTCTAAGGGGACTTGGAAGAGGGAGAGCCTCCCAGCTTCTTGAGCACTGGGTCCCAGGCAGACCTCACTTCATCTGAAGTGTAGCCACAAGTAGTGCATGTCCAGTGTTCACTGAGGAGTCAGTGGAAAAAGAGGCCATCTTTCTCCTGCTTGCACACATTCGCTGATGAAATGGGTATAATAATAACAAAAGAAAAAACAAGAAAACATCCTATGGCCCTATTCGCTCTCTCTGTTAGCTGTCTCCATTGATTTGTTACTTCAGTTTATATTAAACAAGTCTCTTGGTAACTGACTATATAGCCACAGGCAAAAGTATATGAGTTGAGGGTTATGTGTATTTATTTAATAATGAAGGATAATATGAAGATGCACTAACACCAGAAAATTTTCAAACCCTCTGGGCAGAGGAGGAGTGAAAATGTGGGTGGACACTTCCCATCTCCTTTTGAAACTGATAAGATCAACGCATATTTTATACATTGGTGTTCTGTAATGGAGGATTCAGAAACCAGATCTATTTCTCATCTGGGATTCCTGTTACTATCTGTACCCATTAATCTTAGGTCAGAGTAAAGCAGCTTTTCTAGATGACTAAGAGTTGGCATTTCCCCTTAAACAGTACATTTATATTAAGAATCATCTAGAAAGCAGTTCAAATGGAAAAGAAATAGTCCATAAAATGCATTAAAACCAAGACAGAATCAAAACAAAAAGGCCACTGACTAACAATCTTTTCTGTGTCTTCTCTCGTAAAGGCCATATGCTACAGTCTATGCTACTGCCATTCCGGAATCCTGAAATAGACACCATCCTTTCACGAGCTCATCCTCACTGTTCAAAATTATTTTTAAATTCTACTCTCTATGATGACAGTTATAGTATCTCTCTTTTTCCCACCAAAAATCTACATCAGAGCGGGCTGAGATTCTAAACATTTTTTTCCTTTTGAGTTACTTTTAACATCAAGTGTAGAATAAAGATGAGAGAAGGTGCTCAATAAATATCAGTTGATGCATTACCCCCATTTCTTCAAGTAAAATAAAATACATAACAGAGAAACAAGAATAAAATCATATTAGAATAAAATCAACATATACAACAAATATAGTTAGTGTTCATATGGTGATTTTATAACACTTCGCATAGATAACATATGTTGAATATGTTAAGTTGAAATTCAGAAACCGAGAGAACAGATTTCATTAATTGTTATCAACTTAGTGTTATGATAGTAATTAAAAAAAAACACACACACACAAAACCTAGCACCAAAGGGCATAGACAACTGCCCAAATATCAGTGTGGTAGGAGTAGTTAATCCTAAATTATGCAAAGCCAACTACTCAGACCAAAGACCATGCTTTCTAGGTCTCCCAAGATTCTAGGATAGTGACAAATATAACTCCTTAATAACATAAAAAAAAAAAAAGGAAAGCAAAACACCAAGAGACTGCTCATACGGATGAAATGGTAAAACACAACCATGTTCCATCATGGTTATGGATACACAACCCATAGTTGGAATTTGATGAATAATATGCTGATAATCCATAGAGTAGAATGTATCTCACTTTATTCTGCTATTGAAATTAAGATTTTGGCATTGGGGAAATGGTAAGGAGTCATGCAGGAGGTAAAAGAGTGAAGGCAGGAATATTCCAAGGAAGTAAACCTGTACCAAGTTGAAACACCCAAGGGATAGTTACTGAAAGTGCCATTTTCATTCATCTTATTATTATTTGGATCAGTATTATAGTTTATAAGAACTGAGTTAATTAATTCATTGATATGACTGGAGCATAAAATATCTTGGCTAGTGAAGGAAGCAGTCAGGAGACATTTTAGAATTCATTCATGAGAAATTGAGGGGAAAGGTGAATATATTTCTCAAAAAAATTGTTGAATGTTAAAGAGAACACAAATATTTAAAACTCTTTTATGGCTAAATGGAAATTGGGACTACTGAGGCAATAAGGGAAACTGGAAATGGTTTGTCCTGTGGTTCCTCTACCTGTGAAAATAATTAACACCCAACTAAATGAAAATTATAATAGAGATCAAGACCCACTCCATTTAAATTAATGTGCTGTAAAGAGGACAAAACAATTGAAACAGCCAGTGAGAAATGTTATTAGTGAAAAGGGAGTCTAGCTAAAATAGTTCTTTCTACAAATGCATAGCACTTGTCAAAGAATTTATAACAAAATTTGTTACAAAATTTGTTGCCATGACTTACTGTCACATATCAGAATTTAAAAGTGAAAAGATTTTCACTTATGTTCCACCCATTAAGAAATCACTCATATTACTTTCATGGCTGTTACGTAACCATTATATATTCCTGAATGGAGGAAAGACTCATGGATAAGGGGAAAGGAACGGGATAATACGGCAAGAACACCAAGAGAGAAATCCCTTAGGCACCTATGAACACTCTCTAAGCTTCTCTCCTCACCCACTTCCTTTCTTGTTCTGCATACTTCAACTACCTAACTTCAACTACCAATCTATACTTTTATCCTAGAACTTCTATTCTGAGCCTCAGGCTCATATATCCGACTACCTGCAACACAGATCTAAGAGAAAGCTTGAAAGGAACTAAGGAAGGGAAGTGCAGTGTCTGGCGCACAGTACCAGTAGGGCTCAGTAATACCCTTTGGCCTGAAGGGGAAGGCAAGAAGGCGATTCCCGGAACCAGGGTGCAGCTGTGATGAGGGCTGCCTGACAGAAGGTTCTGTCTTCAATAGAGGGATGCAGCAATCTGTAGTGACCTGGCAGAAGGAGAGAAGTGGTGATAAATACCCTCACCTGACTCTCCTCTTGTCTTTTCATCATCTCTGGTGACCCCCCATTGGTTGAGAACCCATGGATGTAGTCCATGAGTATAGGGGTCAGCTTCTGGGGCACTAAGCATGGAGAAAGAGTGAGAAGTGAAATATATCTAGCATACCTACCTTTTCAAAAGCCTTTCATGTTTTTCCTACATTTTTGTCTTCCTCTGTTATTTGTAGCCATATTTCTTTCTAGGAAGTTCATGCCTATGAATTCATTTTTCATGGGAGAGGAGGAGAAATAATCATAAAGGGAACCTGTTAAAAAGGGAAAAGGAAAATGTGCCAAGGGTAGTTAAAAGAAATAAAATAAGCTGAATTAATAAGTGTACGAGATAATATACAAGTCCACAGGAACTTGCGAAGAGACAGGTGATATGGAGGAACAAGCTGGTGGAATTGTGGATTCATTTACATTCTTCTGACTCTAGAAGTAAGATAAACAATAAGCAAAAGAGAGAATGATAAAAGTTGGAGATTTTGCAGAAAGTTGAACACGTGTACGTGGTTATTTGCTCAGACAGACAACAAGTCACCAAATTTTAACAATGGCAATGTGGGGTTAAAATATATCATAGTGTGTGTAATAACATAAGTAATAGAAGAGACAAATTGGTTGGTCTTGGATTATTTCCTCCTGCATTTTGGTAACTTATCAAGGTGTCACTCACAATTGTGTTACTACAAAGGAAGAACACAAAGTTTTGACTGATGTAAGTAGCTGAGCTCTAAAGGCTCCCCCACATTAAAAGGCCATTGCTAGACCAGGTCCATTTCTTGTTACCTAGTTGACTACTTCAACTTTGGCCCAAGCTGGCCTCTCATCACCATGGTGAGAGGATGAAAATGACTCTGGCTTGGAAAATGGCATAATTCATATACCTCTCTGAGGCAGCATACTGCTGCTTAGATAAGTCTTCTTGCCTCCCCTATCAGTGGGCGGGGTTGAGGGACCATCCTGAGGGCACCATAGGGGTACAACCTTGAGCCAACAAGCACTATCTCTGATGCTGTGCCTTCCTCTGGCTTGCTCTGTTTGCCTGAAAAAAATTGGCTCATTTTTCAGGGCAATGGCTGTGTTGGCACAGAATTAACAGTTTTGGTTTATATATCCATTTCTACCACTCACTGCCTATGAGCTCTCATAGGGCAAGAATCATATCTGTTCCTCTATATTTTTACTACTAGTCAGGTGAATGCCCATGATAGGTATTCAAAGTATGTTTGCTGAATAAATTATTGTTCCTGTGGCATAATTAAATGCCCCATTTGATGTGAGATTTTGTACTAAAAATGGGTTCCCGAGGTTAAGTATAATAAATTAAACCACTCATATAACCAAGGTTTTTGTGATCTTGGAGAATTCCAGAAAACAAGTGTGCCACAAAACTATCTTTATACTGAATTGCATTTTGGTAAGCTGTCACAGGGGATAATGACTCTAGGCTCTCTGTAGGATTCATTGGTAAATTCCAGAAAGTCAGCAGTATTGATATCGACAACTAACTTAGGTGAATATAGGGCACTTAGATAATCAGTCTCTGGATATTAAAAAAAAAAAAAAGGAGTAAGTCGACAAGAAGATATCTAAGGAGTTTTCTGGACTATAAACCCTGGTCATAACAGTAGAGAATGCAAAGCTTCAGGATTTAAGAATTTTAGTAGGCTGAACAAAGCCCCTGACACTCAGTTCCTGTTCTGTAAAACGACAGGGTTGGATTATAAGATCTTAAATAACAACCCAAGTAAGTCTATAAACCAATATGGGAATAACAGTAGAAAGAAGTAAGGAGGAGAAAATTCAAGGGAAGCAAGAAGGGAAAAAAATTAAGATACTGCTTTTAAAGAATGTTTTGTACTCTGTAGTGATAGGATATGGCATAGTTACAAATATTATATCTTATATTGTCATAATAGAAGCAAAGAATTATTTGTGCTATACCAAATATTAAAGATTGTTGGATTGCTTTGAAGACTCACCTCTGGATTACCTGCCTTCTTTGTTTTTTATTTTCCACATCCCCATGAGCACTCCCGTCTACCTACCTATGCCCTTGTCATGGCCATCAGCCACCAGCCATTGCGTTTATCTTACAGAACACATGGTGGGACCAACCAATGACTCACATTCTGCTCCCATCCACCCTGAAGAGCTATGGTTTTGGTTCAATGTTTAAGGGGCTAGGGAGCCAGAGCCTGTGTGTCTGATGGGGAAGTAACCTGAGTTGCCTATGAACAGCTCCAGGGACACTATTTCCTCCTCAATCTGAGAGCCACTGAAGAAAGACAAAAAAGAACAGAACAAGGAGAGATGGGGTAGCAGAACCTGGGAAACGGACAGCAAGAGGAAAGGCAAAGGATGTGTGTAGACCACAGGATGCCATTTCAGTAGAAAAATAGGATTTCCCTCTACTTCAACTCAGCATATTGCTTAAGGAAAATGATTCGGTGCTTAAAATGATGAATGAGGAAAATGGGAAGGATGGAGAGAATGAATGAATGGACAAATAAGTCAATTCAGCAAATGGTTGCACTTGTACTGTATTCTTCCATTCCAGATCTCAAATTATTATATTAGTGGAAGATATCATTGGGGAAGACAGAAAATCACTTCCCTCTGTCTTCTCATAAGCTGGTTCCCACTCCCTCTTTTTTCATATGCAATCAGAGAGGGAAGAATGGCAACCTATTGACTGTGTTATAAACACCTTGAAACAAAGGGGATGTGAGCTGCAGTAATAAAACCTCCTGAATATGACGAGCCAGCCAGCTTCTCTAGCAAGTCACATTTTCTGCTGTAGCTGTCATGTCTCTAATGCTTATCGTATATCTCACACAAGGTTTCAGAGCATATCTATATCGACCCCCCCACCCCACCTTTCTCCAGACTGGGAGTTCTGTTCTCGTGGTTGCCTGACAACAAATTCTATGTATCATCGAAATCAATGGGGTTCCCCTGTAATGGATGTGTCTGACACGTTTTGTTTCACTTCTGTTGGAAGAATAAAACTGAAGTAACATCCATCCTAGCTCAATATTCCACACGGCCCCATGCAAATGGCCTTTCTCAGATGTCCTCTCTGTCAGGAGAGGCGGCAGCTCAGTGGAAAGGAAGCCAGAACACTGTGTAAAGCACTGGACATCTTCGGTCCTAGTTCAGGCTCCTCCACCAATGTACTGCAGGACTTCGTGCACCTGACTTCATCTTCTTGATAAAAATCTATAATAATCAATTTATTGCATGTCTATACTAGCCTTTGTTATAATCAAAGTAGGAAAACCCCAAATAGTTCAATTACTATCTTATTTTTCCTCAATTTCTCATTCTGCTTATTTGTAATATTATTTCTACCATTCTAATACTTCCTATCCATAGATCTTAAGAGAACAGAACTTAAAGAAGAGTCACACACATTATTTTCTAGATTTAATATCTGTCTCTTTTTATGTTTTTCCTTTTTCAGTCATCTCTGTATCCAGAAAAAGAAAAGAAAAGAAAGACACTCATTCTAAATTGCTTTTATAATTGATAATTTCACAATGTTCCAGGTACTTGCAGGCCTTAGACATAAGACAGGCCAAAACCTTTCTCAATCTGCTGAGACAATGATGTTTTGGTTGAGTTCATCATTGAGGATAATAAAAACAATTTGACCAACATAAAATAATGGATTTTATTTCATCAGAAATTTCAATAGAATTAACCCAGTGACTAAACCTTTTGTTATCTTGGACATACAATCCACCTTGGAAAGTAACTGTAATAATTCTATCAATCACCATTCTGCAACTGAGAACCTAGAAGCTCAGAGAACGAATGAAAAGGACTCTAGAGAGTCAACAAGTGGCCCTGAAGGTCTTTCCTCCTTCTGTGGGGAAAATGCTTCCTCCAGAAATATTTTCATAACTGTTTACCTTTAATGTGGATACAAATGATTATGTGAGTATTTTAATATTATTATACCTCTCCTGACTCAGGGGATGTATAAACATATTTACAAATGAGTAGCATGATTCTACTTGTAGTAAGTTTGAATATAACACAGCACAGAAAATAGAGGTAAATACACACTCTGTACTGGAAGGGATAAAAACAAAACAAACCAAAAACAAAACCCCAAAATGTCAGTTACCTCCACCGTGCTTTCAGTCATAAGAAATCCAAGAAGAGTAGCACAGTTTACTGTCACATAAATAAACATATGCTGGAAGGAAAATGACACTTTTTGAAACACAACAATGAATACCAGGAAAACCTTTTTAGATTGTAAACCTTTTGAGGGAAAGCTATGTCTTACATATTCTTTTTTTTGGCACGGGAGTGGGTAGGGGAGAGGGTGGTTCCAGGCCGTGACGTTGAGAGACCCGAAGCCTAGCCACCACACCCCCAGAGAACCCCCTCATAGTCTTATATTGTCCACTGCACAATGCCTGATGTGTAGGCACTCCATAAATGCTTTGCAAATTAATAAATAAATGATTTCATATAATTTGATCAGTTTGTATCATGAATTTTGATATTTTTCCAACATCAAAGCCCCTGAAGGTCTTCTGACTATATGATCTAAATACTTTGCATTCATACATTTCTTTGTATTTTCAAAATATTTCTATAAGCATTATATAGTTTGAATTACAGAATAGCCCTGGAGATAAGGTACTATTCCCATTTGCCAGCTGAAACAAAAATCTCTGCCTGGAAGTTCTCAATCTGGTTCTCTTTGCATTTCAACATACTGCTATTTTTTATTCCATATAGGAGGAGAGACCCCCCAAATGGGACTATCTTCTGGAGGGTGGGCCCCTTGTAGGCTTCCTTCATTCCCACTAACAGAGGCCCCTGTTTCCAGGCAGAAAACCGAGTCGGAGGGTCATGTTGGCCCTACACTGTAGCCATGGTCCGTGAATGTACATTTACATATCTCAGAGTCCTTCTCTCTACCACAGAGCTGTGCATTATTTTCAGTTTGGTTTTGCCTTTATGTTTGAACGTGCCCAGATATCCCCTTTTGTATGTGTGGGAAGGTGGTGTCTATATGTATTAAACTCTCTGAAAGAAGTCTATTAGCCATTGCGTTGTGTGAGAATGTATAATACACATTCTCTCCTTTCATGGTATTTAGTTTGAGATGCTTTGTATACTTTGTGTTTTCCGTAAGTTAGTCTCTGGGCCATCTTACTCTCTGCTCCATTCTCCTGCTGAGTTCCTGTGAGATCATCTGACACTGTTTCTATTTCAAACATAACCCTACCTTGAAAAGCTTGTTAGTTCTTGTCTCCATTTCTTGGTATTTGCAAGAAACTCTTTTTCTTTTGCCCTAAAATGTTCCCAGATGGTATTATTTAACTTGGTGTTGCTTAACTTTAATACCAAGTTAAAGAATCACCAATTTAGGAACAGATTTTGGTCAATGAAATAATAGCTTGGCATCTGTTACCCGTGCAATAGAAATAGTATATATTACAGATGCATAAATTAGCATAATTGAAGAATTCCTATTATCAGGCAAAAGGTCTTAGGTTGCATTAGTAAGAGAAACAAAAATGCTACTGCAGTGACAGAAAGTTTTATGTTATTTTGTGCTCTTTGTTTTCATTTTTGGGGAGTAAGCAGCAGTTGTAAGCTAAACTGTTTCTACCAGAAATTAAAGAAACAAATCAGGCAGCCACCCTGTATCAAGACTAGTTAAAGGCATAGAATAAAAGCACATGAGAAGAGATAACATGTCTAAGAGGTGATAGATTTATTCCCTACAGCTCCGGAGACAAGTTCAGTAATGGTTAGTTGTCACCAGAAAACAGACGATGGCTAAAAATAAGAGAGGTCCCTGATGGCAGGTGTGCTCCTGTAATGGGACAGACAGCACTGCCAGGGAGTTTCTCGATACTGGAAGTGTCCACAGGAGGCTAAATGGCTGTCTACCCCATGAGCTGAAGACAGAGACCCTGTGTGAGCCAGGCTTGGTGACTTGGAAGTTCCATAACCCTCAGAGGCCATGGTTAAAATGGAAATGTGAAGACATCACAGCTTCCAGCACGGAATGAAGACTGACGGTGAGAGGTCAGAGAATGACGTTAAGGACAAAAACAGATTTTGAAGGGAGAGGGGGAAAAACCAAAAAAATTTCTCTGGCGGATTGTCTGTGGCCACCGCAGTGAGTGCCAGCAGACCAGCGAAGCATGAGACGAATCAAAGAGGATAAAGAGATGTGGGAAAAACGAAATCCTTTCTCTGCATGCTTCTTCAGCACAGAGGATGACGAGCAAACGGACCTGCCCTGGGGTTATCCTTCCTTGACAGTGAAGGTGAGACTCTGTCACGGAGTGATGTATTAAATGAAAGGGTAAAGAGACAAGGGAACTAAAAATGCCAGACATCACAGAGAAAAGAAGAGAGTCCTGAAAGCATGAGAGAGCAGCGCCTTGGGCCTCCCAACAAACATGTGATTTATCTTTTAAAATAGGCACCTTGAACGCTGAGTCCTGCAGGGGTGTTCTGTTTGTTTTCGGTTTTAGTGACAGGGCTGACACTGGTCCTCTGGGGCCAGTGACGAGGAGGAGCCTTACTAAGGGGTGAAGGGTGAGGAGCTTCTGGAAGCTGCCCGGACACAAAAGCTTTTCCCATTGCTCAAAGCAGAAGCTAAGAAACACTTGCTGTGGTTTGTTTGGAGGAGGGCCTTCTCATGGAAGTTTCCAGGTCCGTCAGAAGTTGGGGACCTTTAGTGAGATGACAGTGGATCTCAATATGAGAAATACAGCAGACCTTACATGTTGCATTTTTTAAAAATTTTATCCTTCTATTAGGTTCATGTGTGAAGACCTACATGAGGTGTTCAAAGGAAAGACTAAGAATAGCTGGACTCCTTATACCCCTGCCTCCTCTAGAGGCACAGTTCAACCTCTAAAGGCTGTGTGGCATTTTCAATTCATTATTTCAACAAAAACTCACAAGCATCACAAAGTAAGACACAAAGATCCCTGCTGGGTGTAGGGAACTGAGGCTTGAAGAAGTGTACTTATTAGCCCAAGGTCACAGAGCTAGAAAGGGGCAGAGCCATGGTATTGTCCCTAGATAGTCTGACTCCAGAACCAGAACTGTCACTCTTCTCTCAAAACCAGGAATGTATTTTGCCAGTGATGTAGAATTATTCTCTGCTACCAGGATGCCTCTTCATCTTTACATGGGGCTTAAAGTTAACAATGACAAATAAAAACATTAAAACAAAAACTAAAAGCCCCCAAATCTCAAAGGCTATAACATGACCCATCGCTTGATTTTGCTTAGAGTTACAGTTACATGTTTTCAGCAAATCGGTCTAGACATATTTATAGGTTCAAAGAAAACTATAGAAAGATATTAGTAACAGGTTGTGAAAAGACAAACGTTTCAAATCATGAAAGATCATAGAGGAAACTTAAGTGCATATCACTAAGTGAAAAAACCAATCTGAAAAAGTTACCTAACTTGTGATCCAACTATATGACATTCTAGAAAAGGCAAAATTGTGGAGACAGTTAAAAGATCTATGGTTTCAAGGGGTGAGAAGGGAAGAATGGATCACTAGACAGAGTAGAGGAGATTTTGGGGGCAGTGAAAAATACTCTATATGATATTGTAATTGTGGATACATGCCATTATTCATTTACCCAAAAACCACAGAAAACGTACAAGAGTGAAGCCTAATGTAAACTACAGACTTTGGGGTAATTAGGATGTATCATAATTAATTGTAACTAATGCACTACTCTTGAGGGAGATGTTGATAATAGGGGAAACTCTGCATGTGAGGGAGCAGGGGAATATGGGAAATCTCTATAGCTTCCTCTCGATTTTGCTGTGAAGCTAACTAATACTGCTCTAAAAAAATAGGTCTTTGAAATTGCGGGGGTGGGGAGGGGTGGGGGGAGGGAAGACAAACCTCCCTGGGTTGCATGGAAGAAATGTGCATGGAAAAACCTACCATATTGTCCAGAATAATGTATTCTGCTTTGCTTCAGTTATTGTCCCTGTTTTCAATATCTTGCAAAAATAGGATGGATACCTAGATATTCATCCACCCTCTTCTGTTAAATAGCTGTGGGTTCTTGATAAATCGTGGAACTTTTCAGAGCTTTATCTTCCTCATATGACAACGATGGGACAGAACTCTGAATATATTATGTCTGAGGCACCTTTCAGTCTTAAAAGTGAATGATTCCAGATATTGGCTGCAATGAGGTCATGAAAGATTTTGAATGCCAAGTTAAGGTATCTGGACTTCATCCTGTCTACCAGGGAGGAAGTACTGAAGGGTTTTAAGTTGAAGGCTGATATAATAGTGGTAGTATTTTTGGAAGATTTAATCATACAACAGCATGCAAGATAAATTGTTCTAAGAAAAGCTTGCTTAGTGGTATGAAGTTCAGATAAGAGATTAATGCAGAAAACCCAGGCTTAACTGATAAGGAGATGAACTAGAGCCCTGGCCTGGACTTGTTATGTAGGACTATATTATTAGCTGGGCAAGGTCAAACCCCTGTCCTATTTGACAGTCCTTCAAATGTTAGGGAACAACATGTTTCTACTTTGTCCCTGCCTGTCCAGGTTAAACTTCTTCAGTTGTGTCATCTGCTCCTCGAATAAGCGTTACTTAAAGGGTAAAGGTATTTCAAAGTCAATCAAACATCTATTCTTTATTGGTTGTGCTAAGTAACCTTTCTAATTCACAGTTTTTCATATGCAGGATGAAAATAATAGTACCTAACTCTCAAGGTTTTTCAGAGGATTAAATAAAAATGCTTTAGTTCATGGTTTGGAGTTTAATAAATAGTCAATAAATAGTGATGTATTATTATCTTTATGTCATCCTACTTGCCTCCTCTGGAGATATTCCAGATTGTAAGTGCATTTCTTAATTTGTGATTCAGAATTAATAGTAATAATCATATTGTTAATTGACTTTGTGCCAAGCCCCATTTGAGCACCTGGGCTATGCTATTAAGCTGCATAATAACTCTATAAGCCATGTACTGTTATAAACTCCAGTTGAAGGAAGTAAGGCACAAGACGATTAAGTAACTTTCCCAAAGTCACACTAGAAGACGGTCACAAAGCCAGGGTTTAACCAGGCAATATAACTCCAGAGTCTATGCCCTTAGCCACTATATAAGGTTTCTTCTCAAGGAATGGTTTGTCAAGAAAATAGTATTGTTCAGGTCACTATCTAAGATTGTGTTCATAGTTTTATAGTATCTGAATCACACAAATTAAGTGACTCTTTCTTAGAAGCTACTGTCTTCCCATTTGGTTTAGTTTTTGAAACTCAGTGTATAACACTGTCCTTATTATCTTAAATATAATCTAATTAGTTTGGGCTCGTTATTTAAACCTAATGGTGTTGCTTAGATTTCTGATTCTAAATTGTAAAGCTATCTTGTTCAGTTATTATTATCCACAATATATTGGGTTGTTTTTTCTGGGCTTTATCTGAACCATTAAGAAATATGTTACAGAGCATAAGAACTGAGTACAGAACAAAACACAACTAATGACCTCTTCCTAGACAAACATAGATATGTAATAGACATTCACTGGCTGTAACTGGCTGTGAGCTCATTTAAATAAATTCTCTTACATTTCACAATGCTTTATTTTCATTGCAAGTATAGTTTCTCTTGTGAAACTTCATCAAATGCCAATTTAAAGTACACTAAAATGTGAGTTTTATTTTTTCACTGTACCAGTTGTGTGACCTTTCCTTTATTCATTTAATTTAAATAAAGCTTTGTTTCCTCACTTGAAAAATGCAGATAGTAAATCCTGCTATATTTATTTTGATTATCTTTTGCTAAAGTCAAATTAAAGCACTAGCATTATTTACTTGATATTTCTATCCCATAATTTTACTTTAAAGAGGAAAATGGAATAACCTTTACATAGAATACTAAACACATAAAAAAGTCCTTTTGCATATTTATTTTCATTCAGTCTTCATAACAACCCATTAGTTGGGTAGAGAAACTAATTTTATTCTTACTTTACAGATAAACAAACAAACAAACATTGAAGCTTAGGAGGTTAATTTCCCAAATCTACATAACTTGAAAGGGGCACAATTGGAACTTGAACTAAAGTCTGTTTAAGTCAAGTATATATTATTGCTATTAAAACCAGTAAAGCCCTGAATGAAATCATAGGTTACACAAACTCCACACCCCAGGTAAGCCCATAAAAGGAGGGATTAAATGGTCATTCTTTCTAAAAAAAAAAATAAAACAAACAAACAGAAATACTTCTCTTAGAGAGGAAAAGTCCTGGGATTTACATTATTTAGCAAGAGGACCTGAGTGGCATTTCCTTTCTGCTGCTGCTTCCTGATGGGACAAGTAAGTTGATGTTGGCACTGGCTAAGTGGAGGCAAAAATAGGGAGTGTGAAAGGAAACCAGTGAAGAAGTTCCTTAAACTAAAATAATCGTATCTAGTGATCCTGCCTCTTAGAATTGAAATTATTTATACCTTAAACTGCTTAATGAGGTTCTGGTCAAGATGGCACTGTCAGTAAATGCTGTACTTGCATTGCCTCCTCTCAAGACCACATCAAAATTACAATTAAACTATAGAACAACCATCATTCCAGCATTGAGAATCACCTGAACAGCAGTCCTACAACTAAGGATATACAAAAGAGGCCACGTCAAGACTGGTAGGAGAGTGGAGACATGAATGGGCTGACCCCATATCCGTATGTGGTGGTCAAAACTCAGAAGGGATAACTTGGCCACAGAGTTCCCTCCTGGAGGAGCAAGGGATCTCAGCCCCATGACAGACTCCCCAGCCCTGGGTTCCAGTTCAGGGAAGAGAAGTCTCCATAACTTCTGTCTGTGACAACCAGCAGAGATTGTGGCTAGGTGAAATAAGGGTAGCTACAGTTATAGCTATTTCTTTTACAGAGCCTGTGCATGGACTTACTCACTGATGGACTCACTTGCTCTGGTCTCCAGTGCTGGGTTGGCAGCTCAAAAGGTACCAGGGATATACAGGAAGGAACCATGTTGTCTGGCTTGAGGGTGAAGTCTGAAGGGGAAGCTCTTTTGGGAAGGTACCATTTTGCTTCTTTGTTGAGCCCTACTTCCACCCAGCATACAGACACAGGCAGCTGCCATATCTGAGTCTCAATCTATCTGGCTAACACTGATCACCTGGCTCTGGTAATTCCCTGAGACCCTGCCCCACCTAGTTTGTGAGCCATTCCAAGCTGCTTCCAGTAGCTTTTCAAAACAAATGACTAATCTTGGCTCATACTTAGGCTATCCAGATGTACCATTTTAAAGGGGACAGAAAACAATGGTACTGTCCTGTTTCAAATAGTACATCTGGTCAGCCTACTCATACAGTGGACTTCTTAGAATCTCTCAAACTTTTGCAAGCCCCAAGCAAGCAGCTCTGGCCTTGGAATGCCCTCTACCTCTTGCTAAGAAGCCCTAAATCCAGCCCTAGTGGCAGTTGGCCTGATTTTGCAGCTTAGCCTCGCTCAGGCACCTCCAAACCCAGTGCAAGTGGTAATGATCTGCAGATCACTTTGTAATTCATGCCACATGGCCCCAGGCAGGGTATAGGCAGTTGGCCTGCATTAGAACTTGTCCCAAGAAGCCCCAGAACCAATACACCCAGTGGCTAGCTTCAGGCTGCACCAGAGCACCCTCAACCACCTCCACAAAAGACACACCCACAGAGCAGACTGGGAAGGAACTAGAGCTCTACTAAAATAAATATTGTTCTATAGGGTCAGCCCCTGCATGACTGCTCCTCCACTGTAGTCACAGCCAGTCCCCACAGCCACTCAACCCAAGAGCAAATCCCTGCCATTGACATGCAAACAGCAACCAAGAGGGCACAAACAACCCACACAAGGGACACAATTGCAGCACCCAGCTTAGGTGACCAGGGAGCCCACTGGGCCCCACAGAACACCTACTACATAAGGCCACTCTACTAAGACCAGGAGTCATAGCAGCCTTACTTAATACATAGAAACAAACACCAGGAAGCATCCAAAATGGGGAAACAAAGAAACATGTCTCAAATGAAAGAACAGAACAAAGCTCGAGAAAAAGAACTAACAAAAGGAGACAAGCAATCTATCAGATGCAGAGTTCCAAACACTGGTTATAAGGATGCTCAATGAACAAAGAGATAGGAAACATAAAAATGAAGATAGAAAACAAAAAAGAACAATTCAGAAATGAAGAATATAATAACTGAAATAAAGAATACGTTAGAGGGAATCAACAGTAGATTAGATAAAACAGAGAACTGAATCAGTGATTTGGAAAATAAGGTAGCAGAAAACACCTCATTAGAACAGCAAAAACAAAAAAGAATCCAAAAAAGGAAACAGAGGAGAATTTAAGGGTCCTCTGGGAGAAGAGCAGCTTACCAACATTCACATCATAGGAGTATCAGAAGGAAAAGAGAGAGCAAAAAATTGAGAGCCTATTTGAAGAAATAATGACAGAAAACCTCCCGAACCTGGTGAAAAAAGTAGACAAGCAAGTTCAGGCAGCACAGAGAGTCTCAAACAATATGAACCCAAAGAAGCCCACATCAAAACACATCATAATGTCAATGGTTAAAGACAAAGAGCGAATCTTAAAAGCAGCAAGAGAAAAGCAGTTACTTACAAGAGAGCTCTCATAAGACTGTTAGCTGATTTTGCAACAGAGACTTTACAGGCCAGAAGAGATTTGCAAAAAATATTCAAAGTGATATAAAGTAAGGGCTTATAACCAAGATTACTGTACCCAACAAAGCTATCATTTAGAATCAAAGGACACATAAAGAGCTTCCCAGACAAGAAAAAGCTAAAGGAGTTCATCACACCCAAACCAGTCTTGCAAGAAATGTTAAAAGGACGTCTTCAAGAGGAAGGAGAAACAAAAGATAAAAAATATGAATAATAAAATGGCAATAACTACATATCTATCAATAATTACTTTAAATGTAAATGGATAAAGTACTCTAATCAAAAGATATAGGGTGACTGATAGATAAGAAAACAAAACCCTTATATATGCTACCCATAAGAGGCTCATTTCAGATTGAAAGACACACAGAGACTGAAAGTAGAGGAATGGAAGGAGCTATTTCATGAAAATGGAAACAAACAAAAAAGCTGGGGTAGCAATACTTATACCACACAAAATAGACTTTATTTATTTATTTATCTTTGTTTTTTATTTTTGTAGTATGTGGGTAGTTCCCTGGCTGGGAATCAAACCCAGGTTGCAGTGTTGACATCGCCAGCACTGAAGCCTTAAGCCACTACACCACCAGGGAACTCCCAGACTTTAAAACAAAGGCTATAACAAGAGAGAAAAAAGGTCCCAAACATCCCACTTTTGGATATTTACCTGAAGAAACCCAAAACACTACTTTAAGGGGACATGTGCATCCATATGTTCATTGCAACATTATTTACAATAGCCAAGATGTGGCGGCAGCTTGTGTGTTCATCAATGGATAAATGGATAAAGAAATTGTGGCACATATACACAATGGAACATTACTCTGCCATTAAAAACAAAACAAAACAAGAAATTCTGCCATCTACAACAACATGGATGGACCTAGAGGATATTGTGCTGAGTGGAGTAAGCCAGGCAAGAAAGACAAATTTTATATGCTTTCACTTGTATGTGGAATCTAGAGAACAGGATAAATAGACAAACAAACCAGAAAAACAAAAAGCTCATTACAGAAAGCATTTTGATAGTTTCTGAATTGGGGACAGGATGGGTGATGGGAAGAGCAATAAGAAGTACAAAACAGTAGTTCAAAACAGTCATGAGGACACCATAATGTAGCATGGGAAATATAGTCAGAAATATTGTAATAACTCTGGATGGTGTTGGATGGCTACTGGGCTTATCAGGGTGATCACTTTGTAAGGTGTATAAATATCTAATTACTGGTGTACATCTGAAACTAATATAATATCCCATGTCAACTGCAATTGAAATATAACAAGTATTTTTTAAAAAGAAAAAAATAACTGCTTCAGAAGTTCTCTTCTTTTAAGGTTTCTGAAGCCATTAGCCAAAGGCCCAACAACACGGCCACTCTGACGGAGAATAAACCTTCTGAGCAATAGACTTTTCCAGAGTAGTAGGCAGAGACAGTATTAAGATCCTGACAAGATGAGAAAGCAAGAGCCAGGTCACCTTAGTCCATTCCACCTAGCTGGCCATTTCCCAGTTCTAGAACTGCCTTCCATGCTCCTCTCATGAAGAGTGAAGTCCAGTATCTAGTTACGTTCATAGCCCTGCCCATGGCAATGCTGATGCTTCAGGAAGCCATCAGACTCAGTCTCCATTTCTGAAACAAGTTCTCAATTACAAACCAAGTGCAGGAGATCCCCTCCCATTTCTCTTGATGCAAGAGATGTCATGACTGACAATGTGTTTGGTGATGAAAAGACAACTTGATCTCTACTACCCATTTCCTGAGTGTTATGCAGTGGTCAGGTTTGAGGTCAAAAGTGTGATTTCAAGATTTAATTCTCTATTTTTTTAACTCAACTCATGTTTACATCAATCAAGAGAAAATTTTTCATGATTCTCCATTTAGATAAGTGCATAAGGCTCATTTTCTCATCAACTGACTTGAAAACCTAATTAGACGGAACCAGATGTTGTGTTTAACACCAATGGATGTGGCAAGCAGTTGGTTTTGTACAATAACATAAATGTCAGTTCAAACTGCTCAGACCCTATCCAGGGAGATGGAGTTCAGTGCAATCACAATCATTGCCTTATCTCTTATTTTTAGCTTGTTAAATAAACAGAGTAACCCAGGGGTCAATGTACTGTAATATAGTAAATCTGCATGCAAGATAGATTAGAAAAAGTATTAATATTTTAAAAAATCATTGAGAAAGAAAATAGTTTCATTAAATTCCGAAATTAATTCTTATATTCAGTTTGGCTTCTTGTTCATGTATAAAAATCAAAGGGAGAAAAATGAATTTTTATAAAAGCCAAAATTTTCCCTAACTCTGAAGTTATTCTAACTGCCCTGAGCCTATATGTTTGAGTTAATGAGAATAACTTGATTTATGTGGCCAGTGAAATGCTGATCATTATTTAGATCAATGATTAAATCAGAACAAATATCAAAATCTACTTATTTTCATTCTAGTCAAAACCTATGTCATTGGGTCCCACAGAAAAGCTTAAGTATATTAATTAATGTTCAGCACATAATAAAGTGCAATGTACTCCTGGTTTAAATAACTGGGCTTATAAGAAACTCTATTCATGTTGACTGATTTGAGAGAAATGGTTTGATCTTGGGATGTGAAGGCATGTGTGACCTCGATCTGTTTGAGATAGATTATAAAAGAAAAGTTACACAGTCTCTAGTTATATCCAGACTCCTCAATTTAGAGCCTTTACAACTTATAAAGAAAGCAAGTAGAGACATAAGAGGTGATATGAAAGAAAATGTTAAATGTACCATTACAATCTATATAAAAATGTTTCAGGTATTTGAAAATTATAATTGATTTTTGTCTCTGATTACATGATAGCACAAGGTAATTGTAGAAAATTTAGAAAACGAAGAGAAGCAAATCAAAAAGAAGGATAATTATACTTAAGGTAGTCTGTAGTACTTCAATTCTTCATTTCTACGCATACACAAAACTCACACACACACACAAACACACACACACACACAAACACACATGATCCCAGAAGAGGGTCTTAAATGATTTAGCTATGACTGATATGTACTCTAAGATGGTTAATTTATAGTTTAAATTATGTTATTTGTTTTAAAGCATTTTCTATATTAACAGTCAACAAACCTATTTAATAGGTCTCTATTAATCACCTAGTACATCCAGCCATGGTACAATGTGTTGTGACATTTGTAGTTTCCACCTTTCTTCCTGACTATGAAAAGTTGAGAGGTTAAGTGGAATTTTAAATATCCCCTTTGCTCTAGTTGTCTCCATTTGAGTCATACATATCTTCATCTAAAGTATGTCATAGGCAAAGACACCATTCAGACTATCAACAATTGTAGTTAATCACTTACTTGACATTAGGAAGGTACATGGCATTGGAAAGGGATATTACCTCACATATGGTGGTATATTGGACAGTCATTTGTATCACGTGGCTTATGTGGTTAGATGGATAATGAAAACCTTTACTCAAACCAAACATATATTTGAACCTTAAAAGCAAGGTTTTGTCAAGAGCTCCAAATAAGACACCAGTGAAATATAATTTAAATTAAATCCCACCCCCCTCCAGTAGTAGAAGAGGAAGGATGTCATTAGTAAGGCAGTGACAGAAGGAGCAATCCTAGTGTAAGTATTTTTAATGTAAATATACTGATGATTAGAGGTGGACGCTCTAGCTTTGGACTAGATCTATTCTGCTTCCTAGGAAAAAACAAGATTTTCAGAGAACAAATTTTTAGGTGAAAAGGAAAGGAGATGTTCCCTGTCCTAATGTTGCCAAGTCTACCACATTCTCTAACAGTATGAACCCTTGCATGGATACCTGAGCCTGTCCTAAAGGAGCAATGCTCCTTTTTGATAGAAACAACAATAGGTGTTACAAGTAAGACAGAATTGCAGGACAGGGTGATTTAAGCAAACAGTACATTCTGGAACAGCTCCTAAAATGATTTCAGATTACGAGACGAGCTGCCCCTGAGAGGATCATTCAGAGTTCAAATCAGAGTCAATCTGTTAATCTTGGTCCTTGTTGTTGAGTTTCTTCTTTATGCTTGTTCACACCTAACCATTAGGTTTTCAGTCACCTCATACTACCTACTAGTTTAATCAAATTCACCTTGATTTCAAATTATTATCGAACCCACTGTTTTATATCATGGCTACTGTGCACACATCCCATTCTAGTACCTGGTTGAACCCTTGAGTTACCTGACTTATTTCTTAAGTGATGCTACACACTTTATGCAAAAAACTAGTTTTCAATATATTTTCAGGTCTATTTTGAGGTCTCTATTTTATTCTTTTGGCCAATGTATTTATTCTTAATTAGGAGTATAGTCCCTTAAGTATAAATTCATACATCTTACTATCTGGTGGAGCAGAAATCTTTAGTTTCCCTGGCTCTTGATACTTCCGTGAAAATTTGAGTATAAAGTTCTATGAAAATTCTCATTAGAGGTTTTAATTAGAATTTCAATGAATAAAAGCAAAGGTAAAAGAGAATTGATATCTTTAAAATCTGTCTCCCTAACCTTGAATATAAATCTAATCTTAACTTATTTTTAGGTCATTAATGCCTCTTAAAATTTTATGATTTATCCTATTTGTGTCTAGTTTCTGTTTTCTTGTTCAATATGCTGGTCAGGACCTCCATACATTGTCAAAGTAATTGTGATCATAGTGGGCATCTTGGTTTCATTCCTGATATTAAAAAACAAAACAAAACAAAACATTTCTAGTACTAAGTATATCATTTCTGAAATATAGTGTCAGCAGATAGCTGGCTCATTGGGTTCTATCTCTACAAGTTCTTTAAAGACAAGTGCTATTTCTTGTGTGCTCTTATTTCATTGATTAAAAGGAAAGAAGTTCATAGAATCAGTGATGTCCAATCACGAGATTTCCAATCTGAATCATGGGGACCAATGTTGGTGATGCCTCCAGTGTTAACAGAACTGTGGCTCTTCAATTCTTCCTATTAATAGATCCAGGAGAGTAATACAAGGCCAAGCACGATCTACTCTATGTCAACATAGTTTTTTTCAAAACTTTAAGTCTGATCATTTTTATTTCTTTAAAAAATGAATATGGAAATAGCATATGATAAAATCATAATAAAAGTATGCTTGCTCAACAATGATTAAAACTAGGCATTTTTTTTCATTGTAGGTACTGTACTAAGTAAGTGCTGGTGATATGATGAATCATAATGCAAGTCTTCATTATAGGGAATTCATTAGGGTAAGTTTCTTAAACCAGATTGCATGTTAAACTTACCTATAAAACTTTTAAAATATTTTGGTGCCCAGGCTGCACCAATGAAATCAGAAGCTCTGAGTGTGAGGCCTAAGGAGTATATTTTTAAGCCCTCCAATGAATCCAATGTGCAGGCAAGGTTGACCACCAGAGTTAGGGAGTCTGGGCATTTAAACATAAGACATTTCCCAACTCTTCTTTATTTGTGGGGGTGTGGGTGTGGGTAATTCCCTGGCTGGGAATCGAACCCAAACTGCAGCATTGAGAGCTCTGAAGCCTAGCCACTACACCACCAGGGAACTCCTCTCCCAACTCTTAACTATACAACTTAAGTGTCAGTGGAATGATAGAGATGAAGACTTGGGACTTGAGAAAATGGCCAAATGGATGTGTGTTATATCTAAGAAACCATTATCTAAATCAAAGTTAGTATAATACATGAAAATGTATTCCCATTGATCTGTGTGTCTATGTCAGGGCCATGCTATCTTGATTACTTTGCCTTTCCAATAAATTTTGAAATTGGAAAGATTGAGACCTTCAACATTTTACTTTTTTCAATGTCGTTTTGGCTATTGTGGGCCCTCTTGCATGTCCCTGTGAATTTTAGGATTGCCTTGTTAATTTCTGTAAAAACACATTTGGAATTTTTATAGAGATTATATTGAAGCAGTAGGTCACCTTGAGAAATATTGCCATCTGAATGGTTTTAATTCTCCTAATCGATGAACATAAGCTATCTGCACATTTATTTGGGACTTTTTCATTTATTTCAACTATGTTTTGTAGTTTTCAAAGTACAAACTTTGCACTTTTGACAAATTTTTTCCTTAGCTTTTATTGTTTTTTATGTTATTGTGAGTGTATTGTTTAATTTCATTTCAGATTTTTCATTACTAGGGTAGAGAAGTGCAATTCTTTGTGAGTATTGGCTTTGCATCCTGCTGCCTTGCTGAACTTATTTATTGTATCTAATAGTTTTTCAGTGGATTCCTTAGGTTTTTCAATATAAGGATCATGTAATCTCTAAATAGAAATAATTTTACTCCTTCTTTTACAATTGGATACATTTTTGTTTTCCTTCCCTAATTGCCCTTGTCAGAACTTCCCATACAATGTTGAGTAGAAGTGAACATTCTTGTCTTGCTCTTAATCTTAGGGAAAACTATTCAGTCTTTCACAATTAAATTTAATGTTACCTGTTTTATTTTTGTTTTTGCTTTTTGTTTTTGTGGTTGCTGTTGTTCATAGTTGCCCTTTATCAGTGTGAGGGCATTCTCTTATATTCCTACTTTGTTAAGTGTTTTTGTTTGTTTGTTTTTATCTTGAAGACATGTTAGACTTTGTCAAATGCTTTTTCTATGTTTATTGAGATAATCATGTGTTTTCTGTGTATTTTATCATTTCAATATGGTGCATTACATTAACTGATTTTTCAGATGATAAATAATCTTGCAATCCTGACACTAATCTCGCTTGGTTATTGGTCATTTTTATACGTTGTTGGATTCAGTTGTTAGTATTTTGTGGAGAACTTTTATGTCTCTATTCATGGGAGATATTGGTCTATAGTTTTCTAGTGATGTGTTTGTCTTGTTCCAGTGTCAGGATAATAATGAGGTCTCTGGACCTGAGCTTTTCTCTGTGGAGAGTTTTAAAATGACTAATTCAATCTTTTGTTATTTGTTCAAATTTTCTAGTTCTTTTTGAGTCATTTTCATTAGTTTGTGTGTTTCTATGATTTTTGCCTTTTTATCTATGATATCTAACTTATTAATATTAACATACCATTGTTTATATATTCCTTTATAGTCCTTTTTATTTCTGCAATGTTAATTAATGTAAATTTTAAAGCAACTCATTATTATCATGTTATCGAATGCAACCTACATGGATTACAAATAAATAAAAATGATAAAAATAGAGGTCCTCCAGAAATCTCAGCAGCTCAGTTCCCTTGTGCTCTGTGGAGGCTCCTAGGCAACCTTAGTAAAACCCTATGATGCTACAGAACACAATTTTAACATCTTTTACGTAGGGCTGAGTATTCTAAGCTTGTTTGTTTTGTTTGGTTGTATGTTTCTGATTAACCTACTGAACTTTAGATGTGTCCTGCATATTCTGTTTGGGCACACAGATGTCTGAATTTAAAATGTATTTTCCAGTCATTCCCTGGAAGCAAAAATTGAAGTAAGACATTTAAATTGTTAAGAAAAGAAATGCAAAGGATCAGGTCAAGGAGACAAGTCTGGACAGTGTGAGGCAGATCTGCAAAGTTAAAGTGGGGAAAACAGGAATGTCTGTGAGTGCACATTATATAGCACACAGGAAAAATTTTTGAAAAGATCTTTAGATATGGTATCTTAGTACATATGGTGCTTTGTCTGATCTACAATCAACTGTCACCAGTCATAATTATCTATCTCTTTAGAATGTGCCCCATTTGGCCTCCTCTCTCACAATACCCAAAGGCATCTTTGTAGCTCCAGGAGATACTTACCATTTCTCTTTGCTGCTTAAGCTGCTCCCATCCTTTGATGCTTGGAGCTTGCCACTTTAGGAATCAAAATCTTTACCACTTAACTGCTATACTTAGTGCATTATCTCTCCCTGGGTTTCAGCTGTTCCTGCTGTGCAGTTGCTGGAACAAAAATCCCTTTCTGTCTTTCTGCCCAAAGTGGTTCATCTGAATAGGCAGCTAAAGTACCATCACTTCTCAACACACTTAAATTCTGTCATTTAGAAAAGGCACATTTTTTAATTTCTTTTTTGTTATTTATACTCACTTCCAAATAGGTCCTAAAGATGGTTATAAACATTCGCCATACACATTTCTAAGCCATGATACCAAGAATGAATTAAAAGGATCCTAGTAATATAAAGAGGTAATTGTACCAGAAAAATTAGGAGTGACTGAGCACTCCATTAAATCGCAAGATTCATACAGATACAGCCAAGTGGGAATATTGGGTAAAAACTTTTCTGACCATTATTCTGACCATTATTGTGTAATCAATGATATTTTTAGTTGCAGAATTAATATAGCAATTAAAAAATCTCCTAGAGAAGTGTTTCTCAAATTTTAATGTGTAAACAGTTAAGATTAAACAGTTAACATTCTTCTTAAAATGCAGATTACATTTTAGAAGATTAAGGGCCTGAACATCTGCATTTCCAACTAGATCCAGATGAAATTGAAGTTTAGAAAGATCCTTTTTGAAGGCTTTGCTACTGGCACACCTATATTGCAATTCAGCAAAGGACAACAGCAACGTTTGCTTTTTGTTATTTTTGTTTTGTTTTAATGGAAAAAGGAACTACAGCCATAAGGTTAAAGGTAGCAAAAAGAAAGGAGCTAGCAAATAATCTGGAATTCTAATTATTGAATTTATAATGCCCCTTCTCATTCAAAATGGATTTCAGACACTTAACATATGTTTAAGATAAGATTTTCTAGAATGGCTCATACAAAAAAGAATAGACAATTGGAATGGCACATAAAAAATTATATCAGCTTAAAAAAACTGTAGCTCTACCTATCAGCCAGACTAATGGACAAGGAGGAAAGGTGCAATGTTTTAAGAGTCGAAACCAGTCACAATTATCTTCTATAATTGACAAAGTTCTCAACTAGCCCCATACGCAGTTTTGTTGCTGGATGGAAGGAGCCACTATTTGTTTATTGAATAAAAGAATAAATAAATCAACACAAAATGAAACATATAGCTCAGAAAATCTATAGATCAGGTAGTCTAGGCTGATATTTATTTAAATTTATATGACCAGAAATAACTTTTAAGAAATTAAAATTCAACTTCATTATCACTGCCACTGGAGTCCATTCTTTATTATTAATCTTTCTTTAATTTCTTTCTTCTAATTGTTTCTCTAACTTAACATGCATTGGGCTTTCTCTTTAAACTATAATCTGACAACCTCTCATTTAATGAAAGATTCAGTCCATTTATATTTAGTATAATGACTAACAGACTTGAGATGAATCTTTCCATTTAATGTGATTATTATTTATTCTCCTTTGTGGTTTCTTCTTTATCTTCTTTCTTATTTTTGATGACTTGATGGATATTTTATTCATTCTATTTTTGTCCTTATTAACTTGGAGTTTTAGTCACCTCTCTCTAATTAGTAACCTTCCTTTTCCCTCAATAAACAGACACATATTTTCCACTATTATTTGAAAACGATACAAATATTGCACTCTTCCTCCAATTTGCTCTGTTCCTCAATTGTTTACATTCTCCATGAATTTCTTTCTTCTATTAACCCTTAGGTTATCATCTCCTACCCACTAGAAGCTCTGGTCTAGGAGAAATAAGTCTCAGAGTGGCAAGAAGGAAGGAGAAAAACCGGGAACTAGGAAAAGCAGGAGTGATCCAAAGTTAAATTCCCTCTTGTTCCCAGGGCCTGAACTTCCTGAAGGGGGCAGCCATGGAACTGGGTAGAAGTGAGGAGGTAGCTACCTTTATCGCCTCCAGTTTCCTTAGGTTGGTAGTAAAAAACATGGGAAGGCTGAGGCAGAACATACAACCACCTTCGCCGATGAATAGCTGTGTCTACAAACGCTGAGAGGCAAGATACACATTTCTTCTTGCTCTATTCAGAACAACTATTGTGCCTTCAGAGGCAAAGAGGGACTTCCAAAGTTTTTAATTTTGGTTCCAAATTAAGAAGTTCAGAACTATTTTCCATATTGGCTGTTCCTATCAATTAATCTTTCTATGGGCATAAGGGTTCCCTTTCCTCTGCATCCTCACCAACACTTGTTGTCTCTTGTCGTTCTGATCACCATCATTCTAACAGGTGTGAGGTGACATCACATTTTGGTTTTGATTTGCATCTCAATAAAGCTGAAAATTTTGTTTTACTTAATTCAATTAGTAAATGTGAAGCTGTTTCCACAGAACAAGTTGATAGGAAAAAAAGTAAAATGAGTAATGCTTCTATACCTCTATTTATTAACCTTGAAAAAGATATAATGTGACATATCATAAGAATCGGAGTTGTGGTCTTTGTCCCTGATTCCTAGCATAAGAACTTCTAAAATCCTTGGACTTTTCTAAGTAATAAAGGTGATGGGAATATCTTTTGTTCTAATAAGGGAACTCTTGGTGGGTCCCTAGATAGCTGCAGGCAGGGAGCTGGTACTCTTAGACTAAACGCTGATTTAAAGTTTGAAACTTTCATCCCCACCCACTACCTCCAGAGATAATTGGAGGACTAAGGATTAATACTCAATCATGACTATGTGATGAGACTTCTAATAACAAACAAACAAACAAACAACAACAAATGCTAAATGACAGGGTTTGGGGAAGTCCTGGCTGGATGAATGCATCCACACGCCAAGAGAGTGGCATGCTACAACTCTTCAGGAACAGGAGCTCCTGTGGCTGGGACCCTCCTGGACCTCTCACATTGTGTAACTCTTCATCCGGCTATTTATTTGTATTCTTCATACTATACTTGATAACAGGGGTGTCCAACCTTTTGGCTTCCCTGGGCCACATTGGAAGAATAAGAATTGCCTTGAGCCACACATAGAATACACTAACCCTAACAATAGCTGATGAGCTAAAAAAAAAAAAGGTATCAAAAAAATCTCATAACGTTTTAAGAAAGTTTATGAATTTGTGTTGGGCCATGGGTTGGACAAGCTTGCTTTATAATAAACCAGTAATAGTAGGTAAAACATTTTCCTGAGTTCTGTGAGTCACTATAGTAAATTACTGAACCTGAGGAGTGGTTGTGGGAACCCCAAGTTATAATCAGCCTGGTCAGAAGTGCAGGGAACCCATGACTTATGATTTGCAACTTACATGGGAGGGAGTCTTCTAAGACTGAGTCCTGAACCTGTGGGGTCTGCACTAACCCTACATAGTCAGGGTCAGAATTGAACTGAACTGTAGGACACCCAGTTAATATTGGAGAGCTGGAGAATCCGTTGGTGTGGATTGTTTAGTGTCAGAAGTGTTGGGAGTAAAATAGTTCATGAAGGAGAAAGAGGTGTCTTTCACCTCATCCTGTATTTCATGCACATAACAGAATCTAAGAGGAAGGGATGCTCACTTCCTAGGGTTCTGGTTCAAACACAGCTGATAATCAGTATCAACATCTCCAGTGCTTTACACCCTCAAGAAACACATCCACATACGTCTGTATTTCGTATTTGCAGCAGCCCTTTGAGGTAGGTGCTATTTTTGTTTCCATTTCCACTTCCAGTTACATAATCTTATTCTCAGAGATTAAATGCTTTTTTACCCTGAAACAGAAGCCAGTAAGTGGTTTAGTGGCATTCAAACAAAATATGGTTCAAAATCATGGGCTCTTTCCAATATATAACATTGTCAAGAATGGTGTAGCTGGAGCCCCTTTGCTCCACAGTCTTGAAATCATGAGTGAATTCTTCTCTGAAGAATATTTACTAAATAATCTCATTTAGAAAGAAATAGCAGCTGGAATAGCCACATAGCGAACTTGGTTAATCAGTTCCATTATTTGCAATGAATACAAGCAAAGTGGGTGAATATTAAAAACATTGTTTCCTCTGATGTTTTGGAGAATTATGAAGCATGTGACTGTGCTCTAGGATCAACATAGTATATAGCACATGCAAACCTCCCCATTAACATTCAGAAAATACTCTCTACCAGCTATAGAACATCTACTACTTCCCAGTCTCTGTGCTAGATACTTTACATATTTTATGTACTTTAAAAATCTAACAAAGAAAATACTCATTCCCATTAAAATATTATTTTCTATTAAAATATTATTATTTTCTCAACATATTGTGTCAAACAGGAAGCTCAGAGAAGATAAGTTGGCCAAGGTCACACAGTCAGCAAGCAGAAATTTAATCCTGGGTTTAACCAGTATAGAAACTTAGAGTAACTTTTTCTTTCTCCTCCTTCCACTTCTTCTCTTGACTAATGTTTTCTTTTTCTTATGTATTTGGTTATCTGTTTCCTGATCTCCTCTGTGTACAATGTTGTGTCCATGATAATACCATAGAACTAGAACAGGTAATGATTTTGTTTCTGGGAAAAGATCTAGGATATAAAATGTAAAGCCTAATGTCTGCTCATATTAGTAAGAATCCTTGTACCACAGACACTACAGGTTATCAGAGAAATAGCCCCAAATTTATAATTTTGTTTTCAGGCCTGTATCATGAGCTGATGATGTCTGACAATTAAGTTAAAAAATTTGCCATTGTGTGCTTATATTGACCTCACTTTACAAACAACTCAGTAAGGTTTCATAACCTTGGTATATCTGTGTCTCACAGCTGTGTTCATGCCGATGTGTGTTGGTGTCTTGCTGAGTGGCATTCATTATTGTTGTTGCGTGTTATTGTTGTTGCCATCGTGAGAATGTTGGAGCCTGAATTAGAGCAATTAACAAACATTAAATTTCTTTTCAAACTTGGCAAGAGTGGAAGTGAAATCAGGAACACGTTTGTCCAAGTTTATGGGGATAATACCATGAAGAAAACGGCAGTGTACAAATGGATTAAACATTTTTCTGAGGGGAAAGAAAGTGTCACTGATGAAGAGAAGTCAGGGAGGCAGTAAAGAACAAAAAGGATGAAAACATTGCAAAAATTCGAATTGCGTGTCAAATTTGTCAGCTGATTATGAGAAGCATAGCAGACCAAGTAAACATCTATAGAGAAACAGTTAGATAAATTTTAACTAAAAATCCTGGCATAAGAAAGGTGTGTGCAAAAATGGTCCTGAAGGAACTCACCAATGCAACAAAAGCAAAGGATCGTTGAAGTTTGCCAAGACCTTTTCGAGAGGCAAGATGACGTCTGGGCTGTGTAATTACTGGTGATGAAACTTGGGTGTACCAATACAACCTTGAACAAAACATCAAAGTGCACAATGCAAGTCAGCCAATTCTTCACAACCAAAAAAGTTCCGTCAGTCTAAATCAAGAGTCAAAACAATGTTGCTAACCTTTTTTGATATCAGAGGAATTGTTCATTATGAATTCGTACCAACTGGACAAACAGTCAACCAAATTTACATTTTGGAAGTGCTGAAAAGGCTGCATTGAAATGTTAGATGAAGCCAACCTGAACTTTTCACCAACAACTCCTGGATTTTGCATCATGACAATGCACCGGCTTACATAGCACTGTCTGTGAGGGAGTTTTTAACCATTAAACAAATAATTGTATTGGAACACCCTCTCTACACACCTGATCTGGCTCCCAATGACTTTTTTCTTTACCTGAAAATAAAGGAAATAATGAAAGGAAGACATTTTTATGACATTTCAGGACATTCAGGGTCATATAACGACCGTTCTGATGACCATTCGAGGAAAAAGATTCCCAGAATTGCTTTGAAGGGTGGACTAAGTGCTGGTATTGGTGCACACCTTCCCAAGGGGAATACTTTGAAGGTGACCATACCGATCTCATTCAGCAATGAAGTACATAGCACTTTTTCTAGGATAAGTTTGCAAACTTAATTATCAGACCTCCTACTTCCTAGGAGTAACCAACTTAAAGCAAGATCCTTGAGACACGGTGATGTTCTCTGTACAGAATTTAAGATTTTTCATTCCTATGGCTGTATTTAAATGTCTACTAATGATGAGAATGCCAGTGAGGGTGTATATACCTGGTTCCTCTGAGAAATACAACTCCATTGATCCTGTTTCCACATTGACCCCCAAATAGCTTGTCATTTGAAAAAAAAAACATTATTTTGGAGGTGCAACATTGTAGTGTTACTAATTCTATCATTTGCATGTTCTGTCATAAGTAATATTTCCTGTAGGCCCTAATCTTCCCTTAAAGAGTCTTTAAGAATATAATTTCCTCAATACAGTAGATGCTCAGTTAACCTGCATCCATGGGAATTGGTAGATACTGGATAAATGTAAGTAGACTCTCAGTTAACCAGCCCCCATGCCAGATAAATGTAGTATTATTACTTTGATTTTTTGCTGGTTGATTGAGAATGCTGCTTGCTTGAGTTCTAGTTAACAGAGAGTCTACTATATTTATCTTTCTTTTTAAAGCTGTATTATCTAGGGATTCATCAACTGAGGGTGATATGATCACTTTGGGGACTAAAAGAAACCTTAACATTTAGAATATTATAACATCCTCACCATATACACCCAATTTACACACAAGGAAACCAAGACTCAGAGAAGTTCAATGACTGTCCAAGGTCATGCAGTCACATAGTTTGCTAGTGGAACACCTGAGATTATAACACAAGTGTTCTAGCTCCTGGTCCAGACCACCTTCTGACCCACCACCCTTTCCTCTGTGTGCACTAGAATAACCACAATGAAAATAAAAATAACAACTAAATTTGAGTGCTTACTGTGTATGTAAGCACTGTTTTAGAGCTTAATATGTGTCTTATTTAATCCTCACTATAACACTGTAAAGTGGACACTATTTATTTTCATTTTATGGATTAAGTAGTTAATAAACTTGCTGGAGATCCTATTCCTAATAGATCCAAAATTGGAACCCAGGCCTTCTGACACCAGAAGCTGAGTTCCTGTAACACTATGTTACACTATTCAAAGGTGTGAACCAATCAGTAATGTTCAAGGCAAACAAAAAATGTATCTTGTTGTCACTTGTACAGTAGAGACGGCAGCAGGGGGATCCACTGAATGTGCCCGTTTAGGCGGCACAGCTTAGTTTTCTAAGTTTATCCCTGGGTATAAATAGAATTTCATTAATTACATCTCCATCCATCTGACAGCTGCAACAGAAACACCATCAGGAGGCAATGCCAATGCAATAACTGCCTTGTTCCTGGATTCTTACAGCAAAGCACAAACTAAAGTCTACAGAGCAACGGAGACACACACAGCAGACTCCCTTGGACTTAATTCTCTCCCACAAATAGCTCACTTCTTTCATACCATTCATTCCCATCACCTTCTTCAAAATTTTTCATGCCATAACTTTCAAAAGCAATTTGAACTCCACTGCCTCAGTTGAGACACATGGAATAATGGGGCTTCTTATTTAACTTCTTTACTTTACTATCCAGTTAGAAGGACTCTAATATGCAAAGATCTGACAGTTACGAAGACAGATGTATGTGAGGGGCTAGAAAGCATGGATTTCCACACCAGGACAGAGGTTGCTCCATACTCCATCCCAGATACTGACACCAAAGTGTATGTAAATGTATCTGTCCGTGAGCAGCAGTCTTTTCCCGCCTGACACAAGTAGGTGCTCAATAATGTGAATTTAATAAATTAATCTGAGTTGAATTACAAATAGGGGCCAGGAGAACCAGATCAAAGCCTGGGAACAGTATCTAAATTTGCAGGCAATTTCCTCCCAGGAGGCAAATAGAAGGCATACCTACATCTGGAAGCATCAGTGAAGGGAAAGTCAGGAAAGGTCTTAGGTTATGATAAGGAAATAGTCAGTGTCAATCAAGAAAAGAAAAGGAGATGCAGTGAATCAAAGTCAAGGAGACCTGAAAATGAACCAAGAGCTTATTCAAAAAGCCCTGAATATTTTTGCAGATACAGGAAGTGCCAATGGAGCTTCCCAACACCCAGTCAGTGGAGAGATCCTACCATACTTAGGAGATGTTGGAGAGTCACGAAAGCCTATATCTCAAAACGGCCCTATTTTCTATTATGGATGTACCAACAAAGAACTCTTGAAGCTTTCAGATTGTTCCACTTTGGGAGAAAAAAATAAGAGTCATCAACTGGCATACTCATTGGGAAGTTAGAACTCCTTTTACTTATCACTTAATTGTTCTGTGACCTTCAGAATGTCGCACAATCTTACCAAGGCTTACATTCCTCTAAGAAATATAGGGCTTATAACACCTGAGTAGTTAGACATAATTTATGAGTGGAACCTAGTTCAGCTTGCTAAGATAAAAAAAAAAAAGACTTGAGTTTTTATTTGACCAGAAACCCAAAATCTGACAGTTATGACAAGATCAACACAAACATACACTTTATTAATAGAAATATGAAGTTCAGATCATGAGAATTTGTAGTTTCTTGTGGGCTTCGTTACTTGGAACACATCTGTTCCATTCAGACTTTTTAAGAGGAACATTAACAAATTACTGCGTATTAGCTACCTGAAAGAAGGGAGCATGGGAGCTCCCTGGTGGTGTAGTGGCTTAAGGCTTCAGCGCTGGCGCTGTCAACGCTGCGGCCTGGGTTCGATTCCCAGCCAGGGAGCTACCCACATAACCACCCCTCCCTACCCCGCAAATTAAAAAAAAAAAAAAAAGGGAGCATGTCTTATGTATCTTTCCATCTCTTATAGTACCAGAAACTATACCGTATATATGTAGTAAAAGCTTGACCAATGCTCACTGAATGGATGCGTGAATAAATGATTACAGAACTATGACACAGTAGGTGTAAGTACAAAAGCTGATGTTGTAGAGGAATAAGGGAATTATTAAAATTTTCTCAAACACTCTGTATTACTCCAGAGGGCAGAACTATGACAAACGGATGAAAGCTATGAGAAACAAAATTTGTCTTCCCAGAAAAAGGAGCTTCATAACAATTAGAGCTGTCTGGATTGGAATGTGGGCAAAGGTGTAACCTCATTGGAGGTGTTGAGTATGGCATGAATGACCATCAGTCAGAGGAAATCTCCATATCATGTAAGGAGTCTGTCAGTGTCATTGTTTGGGTTAACTCCATTAATGAAGTAATTGTAAATTTAGAATCTCTTACAGGAGTATCAATGAGGTGGAATTTCATAGAATTTCAGAAACAATGTGTGTACACACCACAGACACTCCCCCCAACACACACACACACACATTTTTCCTTTAGGAACCTGTATTCAGGTGAACAGATGGCAAATTATTTATAACTTATCTATTTGCAGGAGATGAGCATACAAAAAAATACAATCCATTCCTTTTGTTTTCTTAAATTATGAAAGTTTTTTAGTAAAAAGCATTAAAAAGGCATTTACAACACCAGTGAAAATATCATTAGGATCCATGATATATACATATATTCTTTGAGATACTGGCACATAAGTCCTACCATGTAGCTCTTGGGGTTCCTTAATGCAATGCAAGTCTGTGTTGAGTCTATATTCATAACAAGTTCTAAAAAGTCACTCATCTCTCAGTGCCTAACTCTGGCTGAATGAGGCTAAACAACTGTTTAGATTGTAACAAATCATCAATTGCTTGACTGACAAGAAATTTTCACACCTGATTCATCCAATCAGTTTGTGTCGACAGAGTAAGGAGCACATTCTTTGGACAATGTGAGGAGCTAACATGCACATAGTCCATATCATGCCTATTGTAATCACTATAACTCAAAATCTGGCTTGAAAATTTCACATCTTTCATGATCACAGTAGAAAAAAATGGTAACTTGCTTGAGTTATTATTCTTATAATTTTTTATCATTAATGACCTCTGTTTTTGTAAAAAGGATTAGTATTTTCCCTATGGTTGCCATATGTGTGGGTAGATAATTTAAAGCAAACATCTTACATACAATAAAATCTGGCATCAGATTTGCGATAATGATCTAAAAACTCTCTGCAACACTAGATCTACAAAATGACATTTTAAATAAAATTTATTTAAGAGTTAATATTTTCCAGGCATTTAACATAGTTCATTTAATCATTTGATCATAATAGTGCTCATATGCACATCCCATTATAATCTCCATTCAATAGATAAGTAAATTAAGACTTGGGATGTGGCAAGTATGAGTCCCTTTCTCTCATCCTTTGTAAAGTGTATCTTTTTCTTTCAGAGGAGAATAAATCATCTTCTGTCAGGCTATACCTAAGCATAAAAATGCAAGGGAAGAAGAAATAACAACTCAACATACATGGCCTTGGTAATAACATCACAGTGTCAGTAAAACTCTCTAATTTCTCCCAGTTGCTGAGGAGGGCGGAAAGAACTGCATTCCAGAGGAATGACATCAGATCAAACAATTGAAAGATAAATTGCCATTATCTAAGCCTGTCAAAAAGTGTAAAAGGAGGAGTAGCCAGAAGATGGAGAGATCCTGAACATGATGGCTACAGAATTCAAGGACAGAAACGTGAAGGAACTGTAGATGAAGAGTGTTTGGATGTAGAAAGGATGGAAAGATGTAAACTGGGATAATCAGCATGGCAGAAAATCCCACATGATGCTGAATGTTACATAAAGTACTAGAAGAGCAACCTTCAAGCTGGTGGACAGATTTTCTTTGTCCAGTGATCATCATAGTGACTCTGTGGAGAAGACCTGGGCCAGAGAGGTAGCCAGGTAAAAAATATTCTTACAATAATCGAGAGAAAGTATTATTATATGTGGGACTGAAGTAGGTAGTGGCAGTGCAGAGAGATCTGAGGAGTACAACTGTGTTTAATTCCCAGCCTTTCTGGCTGATGAGATGTGCTGCATGAAAGAAAGTGAAGAGTCAAGGGTGACACCAAATTCGCTGCTTGAGCAAATGAGATTTAGGACATTATAGAACAGACAACAACACTAACTATGGAAACAAGATGCCTGAGCACCTCCCAGGGCCCAGGTGAGGCTGCAGACCATGACCTGGCAGCACCCCCAATGCTCACGAAGGGTACACTTCTACAGCACCACTCAGGGGTCAGGATATAGCATCAAAGAAGGAAGATTTGTTTTTGTTTTATTTTGTTTTGTTCTGATGTTTGTTTTGTTTTAGGAAAGGGGATTTTCTGAGTGCATGGGACTAGAAGGCAGTGGGGAAGCTGATTTGAAGTGTGACAAAAGTATTAAAGTGATGGGCTGTAGAATTTAAGTTAGTGAGAGAAAGAAGTGAAGAGAAAAGGGAGCTAATAATACAGTGAAGTTCCAGGGGCAGCATGGCTGTAGGTCCTTATCATGCTGAGGAGTGCACATAAGTGGAATAGGAGAGCCGTAAAGATAGGAAGCCGTAGGCAGAGAGTGGGATGTTTGAATTTAGGATCTTAAGAGGTGATGGGACTGTTCCAGATGATGACTATCTTCTGGGTTTGGGGAACTGAAATGGGTGAAGGCAAACCTCACTGGAGACAACGGGGAGAAGGGACTGAGAGAGTAAGTTACTGGGTGGGTAGACATTAAAGCCACCCAAGTTGACTGGACTTGAAGTGGAGATAAAGAGTGTGGGTCTTTGAAGGTTGAAGCTTCCTTGAAGGAGACAAAGTGACATGGAGGTTGGCAGGTAAGAGACACTAGAAGAGTGAGGGTTGGTGTAGCAGCAGCATCATGAGCCACAGGAGAGCAGGCTTTTTCATAACATGGTGTAAAAGTAATTCTGGAAGCATTCATGGGGGAGGTTGGAGGATTCCACCATGCACATCTAGATGCTGGGATCCCTGGGTTGTGATAAAGTGAGCATCCTCTATTTCAGACAGTTGCAGGGAAAGTGGTGCCCTCAAGGGACAGTAAGGCACCAGTCAAGATAAGGAAATATTCAGGGAAGGAGCTGTGGGGAAGAAGAAAAATTGTTCATGACAGAAATGAGAAATGTGGCAGGGAAGGTGGAAAGTTTTGGTAGAAGTGGGTGGATGAGGCATTTTGTGCCTGTGAGGAAGAAACTCTAGGTGCCATGAATTTGGGAATACAGGGAAAGCTGAGTCAAGAAGTGGTTGTCTGAGGGTATGGGGGAGGGAGTGTGAGAGGAGGGTGGGGGAGTCAAATAGATGGTGGTGGAAAGAGAACTGACTCAGGGTGATGAACACATAACACAACATATAGATGATGTATTTTACTAATCAACATCACCCCAATAAAACTAACAATAAAAAAAGGGTATAGCAGCTTAGGCTTAAGAAACAAAGATAAGGACCTAAGGTGTGGTGGATTTAAGATGACTATAATTATTTTCTCTAAAATGATGAATATGCAAATCTAGTTACACATGTTCAGGATTTAGGGTGTAAAGGGAGTGTGTCCTAGTCTATAATGGCAAAAGGAGTCTTAACACTTCCCCCAGAAACGTTTTCAGCTCAAGTTTCAAAATGCTATGCAGAGCTTCACAGATGTGGTCAGTATGAATTTACAGCGTGGAGCTGATGAGCTCCGCTCATCATCATGATTATGAATGCATTATATTCTCAAGCTCTGTAAATGGACGTGAGGTCTCATTCAAAATCTGAATCACATGCACACATTGGTGGTCAGCCACTTAATCGCTGTGTTATGCACCTGGAACTTACTTCACTCGTCACTGTAAAAGGAAAGAAGTGAGATCCAAGTTTCAGAATCTTCGGTGGGGGGCACACAGGTACTTAGCCAGGAGTACATACTGATGGCAGCAACTGACAAGCGCCTGATAAAATGGGAAGAGATGGGGAAATAAAACAATCACATAAAAATCATCACAAAATACACAACTGTCAGAGTAACTGGGGCGATTTAGTTACAGGAGAGTGGTCACCCATCTTTGAATTTCCAGGAGCTTCTCTTCATGTATGAAACATGCTATCAGCATGTATGAGACATTAGGGAACCCAGTTACTGAGGAACACTGAGGACTACCAAAAAAAAAAAAAAAGGAATAAGTCACCATGAGTCAAACGTCTAGACAAACACGCAACCTGAAGATGAGGATGACTGTGACTGAAATATGTGTAGGACATAATGGGGCTGAAAGGGCCAAAGTAATAAGAGTAGAAATGGGCAGTGGAAAAGCCTAGTCCAGCTAGATGTGGAGACAAAGGGCTTTCTGGAAAAGTGGAACAACAAGGCACAGGTCGTGCAACACTGTGGTCCATCAGGGACATGCGGAGTTCATAGTTATAGAATGAAGGATGAGACAAAAGAAAGCACAAACTGGAGTGGTAATAGAGACGTGATATTGAAGAACTTATTAGAATATGGACTTAGCCTATAGGTAATGGAGATTATTGAAGGATTCTAAGCAGGAAGATAAATTTGCAAGTTAGAAAGAGCATACTAATATCATTATGAAAACAAACATGAGGGGGGTTCCCTGGTGGTGTAGTGGCTAGGCTTCTGCACTCTCAACGCTGCAGCCTGGGTTCGATTCCCAGCCAGGAAACTACCAAAAAAAAAAAAAAAAGAAAATAAACATGAGATTTGAAGTAATCTTTTCAATACTAATTGATATTTCTAGTAATCATTTTTAATTAAGGTAAACCATTTATTAGACCTTAGAGTATCTGGAAATATATAACATTGAAAGAAGTACTTCTATCCAATTGAATGTTTTAATAAAATCTTCTTGATCCTAATATGATCCTGTTTCAAACTGTTAAGTTTAAAGGAATACGCTACCATTGTTTGCAATTTCACTTACAGACACATCTTTTCTCCCCAGTAATGCTGGACAAATTATTGTTTTCTTCCGGTGCTTTGAACTGAGAACAGGCAAAATAAATTTTTATGACATGTCCTAAGGGTTTTCAAAAGGTTGTCCATTCAGCATAATATAGAGGAAATGGCCAACAGTTTTCTGCCACATTGCACTTTAGAAATAGCTAGCTACACAAAAGTAATAAATGTTCATTGCCTGGGAAAAGTATTTGGACCATTAGTAATAGTTATTTCTCCAGATACATCCAGAGTTCTACTTTGTTAAGAAGCCATTCAGCATTATTTTCTCATATTCATATCTCATTAGGCAATGACATTAAGGACCTCAGCATGTGGCTCTCCCCAAGAGGAACCACCAACGAAAACTACCCATCATTGAAGAGTAAGCAGGAAAGAAATGGGCTGCAAGTGTTGCCTAGGAAACCTTTCCCATGTCATCTGCTTTAACTTGTGTTTCCCACTGACCAGGAATAAAGCACAGGGTCATAAAGTTCCCACAGAAAGATAATACCAATGGGTTGCTGGAAATTTCTCTGTAACACCAGTCTTGAGAATTAACAGCCTTGCTAACAATGTCAAAAGTGTCACTCCAGGGGCACATTTTCATCCAATGATTATGAACCCCACTTTACGAGCATGAAAGTTTGAGGATAACAACAGTGAGATGGATGAACACAGGGGTCTGAATCCTAAAAGGTAGTACAGAAATCTTAGACTTTTAGTATAAATTTAAAATTCAATAACCTAAGTTTGTACTGCTTTTTAATATTAAAAAGAATAAAACAAAACACAAGTTGTTAGTAGCTAATAATTTATAGGTAAAATTTCATCAAATGTCTATATGTTAAATAGAGTGCGTCATGCATCAGCTGCAGTAGTGAATTTCAAATTTCTGACTCTCTTGAGGTGGTAGCAATTATTATCTAATTCATTTGATCATTAAAAATTCCAAGGCAATGAAGGACAGAAAGCTTCAGGTGAACAATGTCCAGCCAGTGACTTGCGATCTGGTTGGAAAGACAAAGCATTTTGTTCCGCGTGATCATATTGGATCTTTCTGTTTCCTGTTCCCTTCACTCATTTCACCCATTTCTTTTTTAAATTTTATTCAATGTATTGGGGTGGCATTGGTTAATGAAATTATGTAGGCTTCAAGTGTACAATTTTATAGTACATCATCTGTAGTATATTGTATTGTGTGTTCACCACCAAAGTCAAATAATCTTAAAAGTTTCCTCTTCTTTCTCAGCAGAAATCACAGTTATTCTAAAATCTCATCCATTATCTTTCTACTTGTAGTAAATTTTCAAGTTGGCTACCTTTGCTCCATGATAAATTACCCATTAGGTAGACTATTCACGTGTTTAAGACCCCAGGAAAACAACCGGAAATATTTGTATCCAATATGACTCCACTTACATTTTTTAGGCTGGTTCTCACCTACTCTCTAAGGCTAATAACCCTGATCTTATTGGCCAATACAGTTAGTTACCCTGGATGGAGAATGGGAAGACAAAAAGATAAGATGAAAACTTGTTTTTTAAATCCTACATCACAACTTCTCCTCAGATGGTCCTGTAATTGTTAGGGAAATGGTGACATTGATTCATTATTGGAATCTATGCTTAATGCTTATGAATCAGCCATCCACTACCTGTGCCTGTTTACCTCATTCTCTCCTTGTAAAGGGTAGTGAACGTGTGCAAATCAGCTCTGAGGATTAGCAACACAGAGTGGAACCACAAAACATAACTCATTTTTCAGGATCCTTTATGATTCTGAGCTTTTGGACAGCCAGCAACCAGTCCCTACTTCCAATGGGTCAAACAGTAATATGTTCTCACATTATGAACTGATAGGAGGTGAAAAGGCACAAAGTCTATTACTCACACATTATTTCCTTTTGTCATATCACAGAAAAGGATAAGGAAATTAAGAATATGGTGAATAATATTGAACAGAGAAACGATTTGAAACCTAAGGAAGGAGAAGAGGAAAAAAAGAATGTAAGAAAAGAGGAAGACAAGTAGGTAATAAGTGGACAAGCCTAAAAAATTATGAAAGAAAGCAAATAATAATGTGGAACATTGAAAACAGTGAGTGTGACTGAGTTGTATGTGGAAACTATCATGTCTTCTCTTTAAATTCATGATATACCTATTTCTGAAAAGGACTTGGTGAAATTTTATAATAAACTACAGACATATTCTAGAGCCATCAGTACAAGTGCCAAGGAAATAGGAGTCATAAAAAAAGAGACAGAAGTGATGCATAAGAAGTATCTGATGAAGAAAACTTCTAAAACGAAAATCAAAACTTGGCTCTAAACTTGAGCTTCTTGATAGCTAAAAGAAACTACACACATGCACACATTTAGAGAGAGAGAGAGAGAGAAAACAATACAATTGTCAATTTCCCACAATCTTGAATTGTAATAGGAATTTGGCTTTTGCATCTTTATATGAAGATCCTCATATAATATAGTAAACAGTATTTTTAATGGTTGTTTATGTAAACACAGGTAATAATATAGTCTATAATATTAAAAATAAGGAAAGTTTAAAAGTGAACATTTAAGGAGAAAGGCGTTAAATAAATAAAAGGCAAAATGTGAGACAAAGATAAACTTTAAAGGAAATGTACATATAGAGGAAAAATAGAAAAATATGAAAAAAAATATGTTGTGAGAACTCAAAATGTAGTAATACTCATGCAAAGAAAAGAACAGAAAGAGAATAGACATAAACTAAATCTTCAAGTGAACTAAGTGGATATCACAAGGCCACCTTATAGTTAAGATTCTTTAAAAATTAAAAAGAAAAACTTCCATGAAATCTAAGGCAGACTCCTTATAGAGTGAATGCTTCTCTGTAGAGAATAATATAATATCTAAAATGAGGATTGAAACCAAGTAAGAAACACAGCCAAAAGCTAGTAAAATGTGTTCTTATTTTCATTTATTCTTCTTTCCGATATAAAATTTCATTTTAAAGTGATGCAGCTGTTTTTCAACTTGAGATACTAAAGAAGGCAGAGGAGATTTAATTTATATGCTTACATGACTCCCATTAACAAGAATCCTGGTATGAAAACCAAGATGGCGAGTGTAGTGATGGTATAAAAGGGAAGCTAGAACGACAGATTTCCATAAGAGATACTCAGACCAGATGAAATAGTGTGAAGAATGCAGTAATGGGTCCTGCAAATAGGACTCACCATTCAGTTAGATCATCCTTCACTATTTTTTTTTCAGATCATTACTCTATTTATTCAAGAACTATCAGCACTATAATGGGGCAGGCTTGCAGATAGATATAACTTATATAAAGATGTCATTAGGATAGATCTAATTCCTCCTGGATTCTGTTTCTAAGTAAGGAAGTGTGATTTTTGTGATTCTCTTAAACCATTTCAGACTATCTCACAAGACAAAAAAAAAAAAGAGTTTCTTCTTTCCAAATGTCTCCTGAGTTGAAAAACACAATTACGTTTGCCACATTTTCTATTGTTTGGTGCCATGCTGTATTGAATTCACTGAGGCTATTCATTGGCAGTGTGGATGGGAATTCTGTCACAAAGAGTTAAGTGTAGGCATTTCTCTGTCCGCCTTCCTCCCTGAGGTCCTGAGAATTCTGCATGTCACTACCAACATAATCCCCTCTTTTGATTTATTAGTTGTCACTAAGAGTTGGAATTTGTTGATATGTGGATCTAGAGAAGAAAAGTCCAGTTGAAAGTTACGAGATTCTCAATCTTCCTATAAAGAAAAATATGTTCCAGTCCTTCAAAAGTCTTGGAATTTCTTAATAATATATGTGACACGCAGTGAGATCAATATGCCCAGATTATTGATCACTTCAATTTAAAACCTATCAGTCAATTCCGGGAAGGTAAATTAGTCATGTCAATGATTCATTACAGTTTCTGCACTTTGAAATTGAAAAGACTTTTCCTAGTGAGTTATCCAGTAAATTAATCTTCTGGTGTGTGTGCCTAGCCCTAATTAATTAATCCTGTTGAACCTGAGATTGAGATGCATGATGTACTCTGTGACTTTAAGCAAGTAATATAACTTTACTAAGGCATTTTTCCTTGCTTTCCCCAAACTATCAAAATGAGTCTTGCAATAGCTATATTATCTCTCTTCCCAAATATATCTCATTTCTCCCCACATACATTTCTTACAGGAATGAGCTGAGCATTGTAGCAGAAGTCTGTAAGTTAATTAATCTAAATAACTCCTAAAACTTCTGTAAGTCATACTCTGGATAGAGTGTGGACACATCAGTGGGTGCATCAATCTATCCCTGTAGTCCACTAGGGTATAGCATAGGATCTCAATCCCTTCTGTTCCTAAAACAAATCAACAACTATCTAAAAGAACGAAAATTACCCAAGGACTTAATTTGACCTTCATTCAGTATAGTCAACTTCATTGTAATAACAAATATTGGAATGTAACTTACAATTTACCAAAACCTGTCATTTACATTAACTCATTTGTTTCTGTACAATAGTTCTATATGGCAGATAAGGTAGATTTGATTCATATTTGTAATTTACAAATAAGGAAATGAAGGCTCAAGAACCCACTGCTTATCAGAGCTATCCAACACACCATCAAGGTAGCCCTTGAGGCAGCCAACACCCTCTTCCTTAGGTATAACTCTGCCTTGTTCTCTGTATGTGTCTTAAAGGGGCTTGTTCTAATTCCTTTCATGGACTGCTCAACGCAGGTCATGATCCTACTTTCAGAAGAGGGTGAAGTCATTACCAGTGGGGACTCAGTCTTTCTAAAATAAGAAGGCTGACAGTGTCTACTCTTTTACTAACCACTATACTATGCAATAACAAATTAAAGTTGTAGTTGTTTTTCTTCCAAATATACCGTCTCGTAAAACACTGTTTTACAAGTGTTTTGCCATCAACTGGAGTGTAGGTGAGTCTGAAGCTGCCACTTCAGTGATTGCATAACCAGTTGAGAAAAACTGCATGATGCGGAAAGGAAAACAGATGAACAATTGGAACAATAATAAAAAAATAAAAGGAAGCAGAGGTAAGCAATTTGCATGTGTATTTTTGGAATCCTGATACAAAATAAGAGACTGAGTTAGGTATGAGAGGAAAGGAGTTAAAGTCAGGCTTCACTAGTAATATTTGGGTGATCTTTTGCAATAAGGTCCAGACTTCTTATTCATAGACTAAAATGACATTGTGTGAATGACCTGATGGGGAGGGCACTGTCTTGGCACAATGTGCTACCAATATAGATACGGTTCCTGCTTTCAGCAATGGGTTTTGGGAAATAAGCCTACAGCAGGCAATGAGCTTTAATGGAAAAGGAAGGAATTTGCAGTCAACCTCAGAACTGCTATCTACATGTTTTGCCATTTCTCTGGGCTTCAGTTTCAAAATCTTTTAAACATAATATGCACTTCATAGCATTATTTTGAAAATTAAATGTCACTGAAGTGATAGGCACTCAAGTACACATCTGAAACGATGGTTGGTTATTAGGTCTCCAGACTTTGAGGATTAAGACAATTTAGCTCTTTTGCTGTGGGCATGAGCTGAGAAGAAATATCTCCTTAATAGACAAATGTGCTCTAGAGACTTCCTTCTGAAACAGAGATTACTTCAGCGAGATTGCTAAAGATTTTCTTTTTTATTTTTTGCTTCTGAAAAAAGCATTCCTTTAAAAAACTCCTTCTTGTAAAAATAGAAAACGTATTCTGACACCTTGAGTAATAAATAAACTGCTCCCTAATTTATTTTATTTTTATTCTAAATCTTCTAGTTGGAAAAATTACAGTCATGATAAAGGTGCTCAAAAACATTGATCATATGAATTAAAAGAATACTCTGTTTTATATCATGAAAGCATTTGGATAGGTACTGAATACTTATTAAGGTAGACATTCTGTCATGAACTTTATGTATTTAATGTATTAATTACAAATTTATTATAAATGAATATACAAAAATCAGTTTTCCTCCCTTTTTTGTACATAATAGTAATGAGCTGTAACTGTAATAGCAATAACATAAGAATGCTTACTGACGCCTATCACGTGCCAAGCATCACAGCGAGCTCTTGGTTGGATTATCCCACACAGCAGCCCTATGAGATAGGCATCCTTGTCACCCTACTTCACTGAGGATGCAATATAGGCATTGGTAAGTTAATGTTATGTATGTTGGTATTACATTTGTTTAAAGTCAATTAGCAGTTTTTTGGTGGTAATGACAAATACTTATTATAGTTATCCTTTTAGGAGTAATATGATATTTCCATGGCATAATAAAGACTTTAGTCCTATTTTTTACTTAAAAATAATAATACTTTAGATCCTAAAGTCTTTACCACCTAATAAGCTATGCCAAGAGTCAGAAGTTCTGGGTTCAAGTCTCAGCTTTGTTACCCATTAATGAGAAAGATGATGCCCTCTACATGTACTTAGGAGATGTCCCCACCAACACAGTGACAACACCGCTAAATGTGATGAAGGCAGTGCACTCAAAGGATGGGAAGAGACCATGGGGATTGAGTTTCTTCAGGACAAGAAGCAGATTTATTATCATTATTATCTCACAAAGCAATAATTTTTTTCCTGCTGTGATATACATGAGTCAGGGAAGGGACAGTCCCTTGGACGTACTTGGAAACCAACAAGCAATAAATATAATCACACTTCTTTCTCACTCAAGTGAGTACACTAAATTGTAAGTGACTAAGATTAAAATAGATATGCTCTAATTTACTAAGGAAGGAGACCAATCACAGATTTTTGTCCCCAAAATATTATTGTCAATAAATTACTTATAAAACATGCCAAAAATGGATGAAAACATAACTGGGAATTTAAGATATCAGTAATTTACTCAATAAGTATTTGTTGAATTGAATATATTTAGGAGGAAAGAAATCAAATGACAGCTATTTTATTCCTTGATAGCAGCCAATATTAAAGAAGTAAATATTTAAGCATGTCTTGCTTAAAACCATAATGTTATGGAGGGAAAGTCAGAAACATTTAATTATCTTTTTGCTCTGATATTAAAAATTCTCTGGTATAAAATTTAAGATCTATGTTTTAATCACATTTTTATTGAAAGACAAAATTTTAACAAGAAATTGCAATAAAGAAAATGGGAAATCACCATTAGTCTATTACTCTTGTTTCTTGAAAGCATTGTCTATGGTGATAGATAATATGGTTGGAATATGCAAAAATGAAATGGCAGAACCTTATGGGTGGCCATTTGAGAATTCAGTGGGATTTATTAAAAGAGCAGACCCCTTGTCCATAGAATATCTAAAAATCTGCCTTAAGATTTATTGCAATCCATATTTATAATATTGTAATATGTGTAAAGGGAAAAGCAAAGCAAAATGAAATATATATATATCAGATTCACTTGAATCATAAATATTCCCTAAACAGGACAAGAAAATTCAATACATAAAACTGGTTTGAAAAAGGGGATATTAATTGAACTGAGAATTTTATAGCTAGGCTGTAACTAGTTGCTAAGTGTTATTTGTAACCAAATACCATCTCTTCCCTCCCTGCCCTCTCCCTCCAAACCACTGTGTGCATAAAGATACAGCCTGAGGATCCAAATAAATGAGCATCAAGCACAGTATGAGGGGTCGGCGCATGGCTTTGGGTCCCAGCCCTGCCAGAAACTAGTTGTTTGGCTGTGGGCAAGTTACTTAATGAGAATTCTGATCCTTAGTTACCTCAAATGTAAATTGGGAAAAACAATAACATCTAATTGATGGAGTGATTGTATATGCAAAATACTTAGGCAAGTACTAAATGTACAGTAAGCAGTAAAGAAATGTTACTTTTGCTTTTTTTATTGCTTATTTTGTTGAAGAAACTATTGATCTAAGCTACTTAGATATATTATTAGGCATTATATGTTCAAGTAATATATTAGTTATGTGAAGTGACAAAAATGCTAATTTTTAATCCATATTATTGCTGGATTCCAACATTTTGTTTGCTGAATAAAAACAATTTACTTCTGGGGTTCCCTGGTGGTGTAGTGGCTAGGCTTCGGCACTGTCACCACTGCAGTCTGGGTTCGATCCCCGCTCAGGGAACCAACCAAAAAAAAATTTACTTCTTAAATGAATAATTTAGCATCATTGCACAATGAGGTTGTTGGTTCTGTTGGTTCCTCTTAACCTAAGCCTATTTGGATGTGACTGGTCAGAAATAGCTAGTTTTTTCTGAAAGTGATAGAAACCTCCCCTAATCAGGAACAGATTTTGTATATTGAAACAGCAAGATAATTAAGCAAAAACTAAATTAAAAACACACCATTTGGAATGATAACAACGTAACTATAATTCCAATGATTCAAGTTGGCATCATTCTCATTGTCTCTCTCTCTCTCTCCCCATCTCTTTCACACACACACACACACACACACACACACACACACCACTTAGTTTTAATTAACAAAACCTAAGAATGGTATGGTCAGAAAGTTAGGAACTACTCATCACTAATAAAACATCAGTAGTACTGAAAAATGGTAACAATAATAAAAAAGCCAGACTCAGGCTTTCAAAGACCAAAACCTGCTGTTGAAAGGTCAGAAAGGAGAGAGTGACGGCAGGTTAGGTACCAGCACACCTCCAATCATGCTCTTTTCTATGTTCTCCCTCGGTAAACACGAACGGCTTTATTCTGGGAATCTCGGTGATGAAAAGAGGTTCACGGTCTTCACATCTCACAAAGGTGACAGGTGTAGTAGCGGAGCCGAAAGAACATTTGGTGTTTTCATATAAGGACCTTAAAGTTCTAAAAGAGGATTCAAAAGGTGTGGGAGGATCTACCTTACTGCAACACTAATGACTTGGTTTAACTCAAACTTCCAGAAAATAAGGGTGCATAAAGGTCATGTGGACATAGGCTGTTACTAAAAGAATCAGTACGTATATGTTTATTATGATAAGGTCAAAGCTAATTAATATACGCTGTTATATATGTATACAGAACTGGGAAATATTTTAAATATTAAGAACAAAATAATGAGAGAGGCAGCTCTTTGCTCGAATGATCTTTGCCCTTTCCTACTTACCTGCTCTCCTAGCCCCAACTGAACCCTTCAACTTGGCTAAAAATTATACCTACATTTACTCACCCAACTGCTAAATATTAATGGCTCTTGGACAGAGAGAGAGAGCATGAGAATGTGTGTGTGTAATGTTATCTTGGAGGGAAATTTTATTCAATCAGTGACACTTTCACCCAGAGTTGGTTATACACCACAAATAACATAGCATAAGAGGATTTCACTATTTTAAAGTCAGTGCTTCTCTGAGAAAAATAGTTGTTTATACATACATATTTGTATAGATTCATATCGGCTATGTGATAAATAGGTATAAGTGTGTGGGTAAATTGAAGACATAAGTACATCGAAAGGTAAGTTTGTGTATGAGATGAATAGACAGGCTTGAAGAACATGGGTTTCAAAAATGTGTTTTTATTCCTGCATGTGTATGCATGTGTGTATGTATGTGTTTATGCATAGATATACATACAGAAGATCTTCTTGGGATACAATTTAGTATGATTATAAACCTGACCTCTGCAGCTCAATTTCTGCATTCAAATCCAAGGGCCAACATTTATAAGCTGTCTAACCTTGAGTAAGTTATTTGGACTCTCTTTGCCTTAGTTTACTCACCTATAAAGTGGGCACAGAATTGTACCTACCTTGTGCAGTTGTAATGAGGATTAAATAAAGGAATATTTTTAGAAGCCTTAGCCCTGGCATAGTAATGAGTAAATATTTTTATCTCCACTAAAAAGAAAAGATAAGTGTTCTGATATATGCACTTTGCTTGCTATATCTGTGTCAGAGAAAACACTGTCTCCACCTTGTGTGCATTTATTATGTTCTCCTTTCTCCCCCATAAATCTTGGCAACTTCTCCATTATTAGAATAAAGTAACTGTAAAAATAGTTGGAAATAATTATTGAGCCCAGAGAAATCCCCGAGTCAGTAAGATGAAATCCCGGAGAAAATCATGTGTGTGCCCTTGGTTGAGCAGCATATTAAATACATCAGCACACAATGAGCACACACAAAAATAAAGCTGAAAAGTTAGACAAAGACTGTCAACTCCTTTGAGAAAATAAGCTTGAAAACTCGTTATTCAAAATAATGTGATATATTTCAAATTCTGTGCAAATTAAGGCAATCTCACTTATATATTAGTGACATAGACTTATTTTTGATTCTCCAAGTTTAGTCTCTTCTATATACTCATATATTTCAACACTTTCTTTTATTGACAAATACAGAGGACTTGTATAGAATTATAATTAATTTTTATATATTAAATCTTCACATTTGGTAGCTGTTTTTTCCTATTCTTCATGCCTAAAATGTTTTTATAAGATATTCATCAATGAAATAACTTAGATGTGCAGTTAAACATATCTGCAACTATGTCGTTCATTCTGAAAAAAAACAAAGCACCTGACCATTCAAATTCAGTCAATACACATAGACATATTGCTATGGTCAAAGAGAAGAGATGAAAATTCTTCAGTAGCTATTAACTAGTCAGAATGCTCACTTCTTCCTAATGTATCAAGGTAAATGACCCCATCCCTACTACCCAAGAGCTTGTTTCCCAATTTGCAGGCTTTAAAATCTTTACCACAATCTACATTTAAAACCCCAATTTATACAGGCTATCATAGTACAACCTGACAATACACTGATTTATGAATAAACTCAATTACTTGTGCCCTATCTTACTTTGCATTTAGTCTGCAATTCTAAAGCACTGAGACAGTATAGTACTTAAGATTAAAGCACCTTGTAACTGTGCCTTTTCATTTCCTACATGGTTGATCGTGAGCAAAGCCCAATTACGTTGCCCCCTAAAAGGATAGTGATTAAAACTATAACCTCATACAGTTGTCTTAACAATTAAATGAAATAATAAATACAAAGGTCTTAGAGTCTCCATCATACACTAAGCCCTTGCATTTAGAAGTTATTATTTTTCCTATTCTCTATGCCTAAAATGCTCATTTCTGATTTTCCAATTAGAAAACTGATATCCACGCTTCAAACACAAAAGCAAGCCATTCCTTTGCAAACCCTTTATGACATCACCAAGGAAATCAAGCAACTCAGTCCTTAAGAAGATGTAAGGAAGCCTCACTAAGGAAAGGCAGAACGGTGCTGGTGGAGAAACAGGACAAACTGGGGAAGAAATAGACTCGAGGAGAGCCTAATGAGCTCTGCCTTCTCTTCCCTGAATCCCTGCCGGCACCTTCACAGTCTCAGGAGATGGACTGTGTGGGAAGGAAAATGGGGGAGTTACAAAACTTGAAAAAATGTAGGACTGGGGTATTGCTGTTGGAAATTTTGGTTCCCCTCGCTCTTTTAGTCTTTAAAATGTCTATTGTGTAGGTACCTTTGGCAGATAGGGTACAAAACAGAAGCATGTTACACAGGCTGGCTCTAGGCTCGAGGGGCACCACGGGGCACTTTGAATTTCCTTTGAAAAATTTTCTTGGAGATGAAAAATATTACAGCGTCAGGGTGAAATGTCAGAATATAAATATAAGTAGAATGTATTAGGACATTCCTGATTTTGGGTTTCTTAATAATCTGAATGTCAAACAAGCTCTTAGAATATTTCACAGAAATATCCATCTAGTTGAGTGCGAAGTTCTCAGATTCTATCAAGGCAAACCACCCCAGAGCTTAACCAGAAAGAAGGTGAAGGCACTATTGCTCCTGCCTCCACATTTATGAACTGGTTAAAAAGCATTTAGGGATAAATGGTTCTGCATTTGAGATTTTTACAGTCTTGTAAGACATTCATGTGTGAAGGTAAATGAAATATGTACATAGATATGCACTGACTCAAAGAATATTAAGTTTGTTAAAATAAAACTAAGCATTTAAAACCATTTTTCAAGAGAATGAATCAGAACAAGGAATTTATAAATGTAGAGATCTTGCTCTTACAAGGACTTGTAACTTCAGAAACCTGTGAAGCAACAGCTACTAGACTAATGGTTAAACAGCACAAGGCAACTGATTGAAAGTATTGGAATGAAAAAAATGTGTGAATGTCTATGCACAGATAATTAAAATACAAAAATTTAACAGCAATAATACCACAAAAAATCTAAAACTGAGTGTGAAATAAACAAATGCTAATTCAAAAAATACTGCATATTCTAGGCTTTGAATTGCTATAAAAATAATTTTAAAATACAGTTTTTCAAAGTAAAACTAAGAGTTAATTAAATTTTGAAAACAAATATATAGTCTCCAAATCCCTAGGTCTATGTATATGGAGAGGAAGAGAAAGAGAGAGTTAATAAAGCAAAAGACCGAGAAGAAATGAAACAAAAAGGAAGTATAAAATGAAAGCAGAAAAATCAGAGAAGAGAAACTATGAGAGGATTAAACTTAGAATTTAAAAGCAAATACTCAAGGATCAAATAAATAAATAAATAAAATCCAATTATACACTACTTAAAAGAAACTGACCTAAATAAATGGCACAGAGGATTTAAAAATAAAAGTATGGCAAACGTTTCTCAAAGTAAAAGAGTAGAAATAGTTGGCAGAAATATTAGTTTCATATAAATTAGAATTATAAGCAAAATATTTTAAACAGAACAGAGAATATAATATTTAAATTATGTATAAAATTCAAAATGTATTTTAAAAAACTATTAGAAACACAATAAGTAAAAGAAATGCAAATATAGCTACAGATCAGGTAGGTTTTTAAAAATGAGAAGAATGAAGGAAATGAATAATATAATGAATATGGACAATAGATATAAATAAAACAAGTTTGCGTATGTATGTGTATAACTGTCTCTCTTCATTGAAAAACATCATCTTCTTTTCAATTATCCAAGTAATTCAGAAACTGAAAAACTGAGAAAATTTCAACCTATATACAACCACATTTATGACTTAAAGGCAATAAAATTGGAAATACATAAGAAAATTTTAAATAAGAACAAAAGCAACAAATAACTCAACATTTAGATATTAAAAATTAAAGTGATTATTGAGTTAAAAGAAAAATTATAATATAATTTTCAGCAAATACTACTATTTGTGTTGAAAATTTGATTTTGCTGTCATTGTACAATACTTTTACAAGTATATTATCTTGTTTAATCTTGCAATGCACTGTAAGTATTTTTACTATAAATTACAAGTGAAGCAACTTAATGAGTTAAAGTTCGTTTCACAATACGTGGCATAATCAAAACTGAGCCTACCTGATTCTAGGCCCCAATCTCATTAACCAGACTATATTTTAAATATTTAGATGAGACCAAAGGAATTGCTTAAGACAAATTCATAGTTACAAATGTTCTCAGTACTGAACAAGAATTTTTTAAAAGAAGGAACTAAGCATTTAACTCAAGAAGTTATAAAGAGACACAAAAATCCCCAAGAAATTAGAAAGAACTACAAAAAATACTATAATGCATTATAAAATCAAAAGCAATTAGAATTAAAAAAACTAAAATTCAAAAAACTCCAGGAAAACTAACCTCCAAAATGAGAAAAATACAACTAAAAGTAGAAGAAAAAAAATGAATAAGATTTAGAGAATAGTCAGATTTAACAGAATCATATTTACAATTATTCAATAAAAGTGGAAGCATTTTCATTAAGTAGATATTCAATTGGGAATTCATAATTTACCAAAATTAATGAATAAAGATATATAAAATGTGAATAATTAAATGGCTTTGAAAAATATTATATTTTTTTAATTTTGTAAAAAAGAATTTGATCTTTTTAAAAAAAGTGGTGGGTTATTCAAACATTTAAAAAAATTAATAACCTTTATGTTCTATAAACTCTTCAACAGCAGAAGGAAAAAGAGGAAGCCAATAATTAGCTTTATGTAATCAGTGTGACTGGTGTAAATATGAACCAAATGTAACTCAAAAACATCTTTTTAAACTTTAAATCAATCTCAGTTATGAATGTAAACGCACAAAGCTTTAGTAACATAGTAGCAAATGGAATTCAACAGTACATTTAATGGAGTAACATCATGACAATTAAAACTACTCAATTTGGAAATATGTTAATATGTATTCAGAAAGCTAAAATTTGATACATCACATAACAGTTCCAATAAGAGTCTATACATAAATCCTAATATATTAAAAACAATTTGATAAAAATCAATTTCTTAATGTCATATATAACACCTACCTTAAACCAATCTCCATTTCCATTTTACCGGTAAAAGTCTAATAGAATTCTTACTAAAATATAACAAGAGTGATTACTTCAACATTATTATTGTTTTATAACAATGTTATAGTTATACTAACAGTTTTATAACATTAATACAAAATATCTACCTAATTTTAAAAGATGTTAAATAAAAACAAGAAATACATTTATTTATGAATAATAAATACACTTATATACCAACTAAGTCCAATATATTCAAATTTTTGAAAAAATGCATTGTGTTATATCCTAGACTCACCTATTACTAAAACTCCTGCTATACATAATAAAATGCACAAATAAATATTGTACTTATACCCCTGTAATTTAAATTAGCTTTTATAAAGATAAATATTTTTATAGTATTTCCATCCTAGTAGCGTACATTGCAACACCAGCTTTAATAATATCCACAAAAATAACATGCTTTGATACAGAGGTGGGAAATTTGCCCCATTTTTCAAATAGGAAAGAGTAAGATTTCTCTTTAAAGAAGATTTGCATATACGTTATGGAAGACACCACTTTAATTCCTGGGAAGATGGGGTTAGAAGCGTCCGCTGCTTGTGAACAGCTCAACAGCATGGAGTCCTCCAGGTTGGTGTATCTCAAAACGTGACCCACCTGGAGATCCATGGTGTCGAACAATGAACTTTCCAAACCAGCAAGGTCTCCATAAAGTGAGGGGAGCTCCTCTTCACCATCGTTGGTTGAAGAACACAAAACAGTAAATTGTACTTGGTGGCCAAATATTTACATCTTGCTGTGGAATTTCAAAGTTCAACGACTGTCCTGCAGTTGATATACTTATAGTGGAGAAAGGATGACCAGCTAATAGTCACGTGTAAAAACTGACCTTGGGATGAAACCACAACCAACCTTTAAGGGCCTAGTTGTTTATGATTTGCCCTTTTACATTCAGATTTGTCCTGAGGCTATTCCATCTTTGCTGTGGTCTGTTCCTGGTGACTCTGGAGCTGCGTCTCATGGGATCTTTTTCTTTTTGCTCTGCTTATTTGTTTGTTTGTTTTTTGTTTTTTTGTGTTTTTTTTTTTTTGTGCTTCTCAACTCCTCACAGATAGGTGCACTGTCTGCTCCAGATCCCTGCAGTTACATCTTCCTGAAACACAGTCACTATCACTAGGCTGAATGAAGGTATATGGAAAGAAAGTACCTGTGTATATGGCATAAGTTCAAAGGACCAGGGAAGGACTGTGTTTAAATACACATAATCACAAAAGAACATAAAGAACCAAAGTGATCTTGAGAAAGATAAATAAAGTTGGAGGTATCAAGCTCCCTGATTTCAAAGTATATTACAAAGCTATAATAATCAAAATAGTATGATATTAGTACACAAAGAGACACATATAGATCAATGGAACAGAATAGAATGCCCAGAAAAAAACCCTCACTTATATGGTCAAATCTATGATGAAAGAAGTAAGAATATACAATGAAGAATGAATGATAGTTTTTAACAAGTGCTATTGGGAAAACTAGACAGATACAGGAAAAATAAATGAAACTGGACTACTCTTTTACACCATATTCAGAAATAAACTGAAAAGAGGTTAAAGACTTAAATGTTAGACCAGAAACCCTAAAATTCAAAGAAGAAAGCAAAGATAGTTTATAAACTCCTTCATATCGATCTGAGTCTTTTAGGAAATATCCCCTCAAGTAAGGGAAACAAAAGCAAAATAAACAAATAGAACTTTATCACACTAAAAAGCTTCTGCACAGTGAAGGAAACCATAAACAAAATGAAAAGACAACCTATTGATTGTGAGAATATATTCACAAATGATATACCTGATAAGGAATTGAAATAAAAATATATAAGAAAGTCATACAACTCAATAACAAAAAAATAAATAATCCCATCAAAAATGGGCAGAGAACATGAAAAGACATTTCTTCAAAAAAGATATACATATGAAAAGATGCTCAACATCATTAATCATCAGGAAAATGCAAATCAAAACCACAATGAGATATATCACCTCACACCAATCAGAATGCCTATCATTAATAAATCAATAAATCAACAAACAAGTGTTGATGAGGATGTGGGAATAAAGGTACCCTTGTGCACTGTTAGTAGGACTGTAAATTGGTGTAGCCACTGAGGAAAACAGTATGGAGTTTCCTCAAAAGACTAAAAATTAGACTTACCATACAACTCAGCAATCCTACTTCTAGGTATTTATCTAAGAACACAAAAACACTAACTTGAAAAGACATGTGCATCCATATGTTCATTGCAGCATTATTTACAATAGCCAAGATACAGAAGCAATCTAGGTGTCCATTGGTAGATGAACGAATAAAGAAGATGTGGTGTATGTACGTACATATATACAAGATTGGACAATTAATTTCAAGAACTCACCCTAGAAAAAGTGCTCCATACCTCACTGCTGAATATCAATACAGTTTCCTTAGAAGTACTCCCCTTGGGAAGCTATGCATTGATGTCAGTGCCTAGTCCACCCTTCAAAGTAGTTTTGGAACTCTTCTCCTGGAATGGCCATCAGAGCTATCTTTGTACCCAAAATCTGATAATTAAGTTTGTGAACTTGACACTGTGCACTTATGTGGGCAGCACTGTACAAACAACTCGGCAAAGTTATGTCACCTTATAGTATATCAACTATAATTTTAAATAGATATATAGATATGCAGATAGTTACATACATGTATCTCATCTTTTTCTGATGTTTAGATGTATTTAACTGGGGCTATGCCTATTGTTTTTCAATTAGAGATAGAGAGATACAAAAATTAAAAGGTCTTCCATACCCTTGAAAGACATTATAGATTAAATTCTTCTATGATGTTGCTATCTAAATCCAAGCTCTTCAGAAATTTATACCAATTATTAATTTTGAAATGACTCCAAGTATCTTAATTACTGGCAACTAACTATAAAAATAGATGCATGGATAGACAAAAAGATAGATGAGTTTAAAAGCAAGGTTATAGCATGAATATTACTAGTAAATGATTATATTCATATTTTGATCTGAGAGTAGTAGCCTTTGATGTGCAGAGAGGACCCTGGAGCCTGTTGAAAGCCATGGCAGAAACCATGATCTGGTAGGGGCAAGCTGAAGTGTTAGACAGTTCTTCACTTATCTAACCTAATTTAAGAATACCATTTCATTATGTATAGAACCTATTGACAGTTCTATCTGACTATGTAGTAGATTAGCATATTCAGAGATATGCACACACTTGGCTGTCAGACTCACCTTGGAGCTCTAACAATTTATAACATGCAGCATGTTGGCAAGTCACTTAGTCCCTCAATTCATACTTCTCCATGTATTATTTGAAAATAATAGGAGACGTTTTGTGAAGCATGACTAAGATAATGTGTGTGCAAGCTCTTTGTAAGCTGTAAAGCTTAAACATTTAAGAAACTTTTAATAGTGCTGGTTTCATAAATGAACAGATCAACAAGCTAAAAGGCTAGGTCCTTGTAACAGATGGGATCAAAAAGCATCTCTTTGTTTCTAATAACAGTAACAGAAGGGAGGAAGAGTGACAGAATAGCCAAAGTGGGCTCATCAATATCCAAAGGCCATTGATATTTGTGTCACTGTACTACAGGCTAATGGTCTGTTTGATTCACTCAAGCAAAGCATATGATAGATGCTACCTAAATATCTGTTGGATGAAGAAATACACATTTTTCTTCTCCTTTGGTCAGTATTCAATGTGTCTGTTTCCAGGTATGTCTAGATGACACAATCAGTGACATCGGAACCTTGCCTCTTAAGCACCTTTGTGTCTGAATTGCCTCGGTTCATTTCTGCCTCAAATACAGATGCAAACCCACTGTAGCTTTCTACTTCTTCAAGAACCAGGGGTCACCACTCTATGTCCTTACATTTGTGTAATTCATAGTTGTTTGGATCTTAAAAAGATACTTTCACTTTCCTAGTGCAGTGGTTTCCATATAGGGGTGCCTACGAGTGAGTACACTCCAGGGTCTGTGCAAGACAATCCAATGGCTTGCAGGAAGAACCTATCTTTATCTCAGCCTTAAAAAGAAAAACGTGCACACAATCTGTAATCAAATGATGTCGCATCTATCTACATAATTTATAAATAAATAAATATCCATATGTTGATCAGGGCTCAAAATACTGTTGTGATTAGAAGTATGCAGCTGAAATTCTCAGTACCCACCCACATCACTCATGTCTTTCAGTGTCCTCCTGCTGACTTCCATATGCCTCTGTCTGCTTCTTTGTGTCTGCAGGCTTTTTCTGGAATCTAGGAAGTCCACTATTTCCACCCCTTGTCGCATACAGGGAATGCTCCAGGAATTTATGACCCCTAGGAGCAGCCTTCAAGCAATGATCATTTAGGCCATAGGTATGTAGATACCCAAGCTCCCTCAATCCTCAGGCAAGATACTTTATGATGCTTGTGATTTTGCACCATTTCTTAGAATTTCCCATGTGTTCAAGCTCCAGTCACCCTCTGAGGTGCCAACTTAATAAAACCTTTTATTGGCTGCCTCTGCTTTCCTCTTTCATGTCTGCTCTTCCCTACAGAGCTGCCTGCCCTTACCTCCCAAGGAGAAATAAGGTGTTGTTTCTGGGACAACTTGAAACTAAAACAGGTATGAGCTCAAAATCATGCAGATGCTCCAAACCACGCCCTTATTTTATTAATTTTCAAGACAATCTGTACACAGTCACCGACAGAACAAAATCAGTCCAGTTTTACATCTCTCTGTGGTAGAGTATAGTTGCAATGTGGCATACTACTAAAAAAAAAAAAGTAAATTTAGCAGTGAAATATTTAGGTATTTAGGTTTGGCTTAAGGCTTGTTTAAGGATCCTTGTTTTCCTTCACCAGTATTTCCTCTACCCTGGGCTGCTCCCAGGTTCTGAGTGGAGGGATGGGAAAGATACAGGCAGTGGCGATAATAGCATCAGAAATAACCTGCTTTTGTTTTGGTAGAATTACTTTTCTCCTGTTATTATAATTCATGCAAACAAAGTCATGACTCACTAGGTTTCTGTGTTTGTTTGTTTGTTTTTTGAAGTCTTCAATGCCTCCTAGAAAATAAAAGGAGAAATAATGACAATAATAAAAACTAAGCACTCCCGATGAGAGATGATTCTTCTTCTTGAATCAGATACTTTTCAGTATTGACCTTCCCTCAGGAATTTGCTGGAGATATTTGAATGAACACTTGCTTTTAAAACCATGAGTACATCGGTATCTAATGTTTGCACCCAATCCATAATCTCTCTTAGCACCATTCCTTCCAAATATTAACTCTGAGGATTCTGATGTTCTCAAAAACAGGTCTTTGCATTCAAGGAACTGTGAAACAGGAGATGGATCACCATATTTTATATTTTACAAGGTTCATAAACACATTAGGAAGGAGGGTGCAGAATTTAAAGTTCTCTGTATACTTCAGCTGTACTGTTTCCAAAGGGAGTAGTGGAATACTTCTCACGCCTCTTAAACTAATGCCTCCTTAATTGTGTAATTTGACTGAATGACATACAAATATATTCTGACTCTCAGTGGCATGCATTAGATACTTAACTGTCATACTTCTTAACCAAGATCTATGCAATGATGTGACATATCTTAGAAAAGTTTTCATATTGTTTGTTTCATTTCTTCAGTAGATGGAATTCAGGCAAGCCAGTAAAAAACCCTGGTATTCCCACACAAGACTCAGTGAGTTTAGAATCAGTGGTTTAGATTCATGTTAGGATGAAGCCAATTGTTCATATTAAAAAATGAATGAGCAGTCATTTGTGTTCTATGCTGTAACACAGGGCTGTCCAATCTTTTGGCTTCCCTCGGCCACATGGGAAGAAGAATTGTCTTGAGTCACACATAAAATATAGAGCTCATAATATTCTTTAGTGGTAATTTTCATGAGACAAGTAAGTTTGATGTTTTGAATTCATGCCGCATCACAAAGTCACAATAAGTCATAAATCAGCCAACACAACTTTACCACATAAAATATACTCTCTTTATAAAGTAACTCTTTAGAATTTTCTATTCTTCTGTAATTGTTTTATGTCTGATCTGATGTTAGCAACCAGATTTAAAGCTCTTTGAAATCTTTCACTACCGTGTTCATTTTGACAGTTCACAGGGTTTGGTTTCTTGAACAAATAAAAACAGTGCTCATTTTAACCTTTCAATTTACCACTTTGTGTAGCCAAGTTATACCATCAATTGTCTACCTTCAGGATCTGCTACACTCAATACATATTGAATAAATCCTTTACCTTACTTTCCATTTACTATGTGTTAAGACATGTCTTGTCCTTTCTAGTCAGCTACTTCTTCTAACCTTCAAAGTGAATTTGTCACTGGAAATGGCTCATCCTTTTCTCTAATGGGTTCACAGAAAGGCCTCCAGATAATCTATTCACACACACACACACACACACACACACACACTCAAATATTCAATCTACAGTCTTAGAGATTTAACAATGTGAAATAATTAACTGCATGAATGATAAAAATCATTGTACCAAAAAACTGGTTATTGATATTATCTAAACAATCTCTTTTGCTAGTTGTATTCAGTGCTTGTCAATGGAGATAGCTTGTCATCAAAATTAGAGTATTTTGGAGATTTAACACTACATTGAGAGCATTTAACAACTGATAAATTTTTGTTTTCAATTCTACAAGTGCATGATGCTAACAAGAGCTTATCAAATGAACATTCCAAAAAAATTTTGTGTGGACTATGAGAAATACATAAACCTTGAGAAAAATATTTCATATTCTTCCATGTTAATCCCAACTTTCTATTCTCCTATTAAATTCATTTTCAAGTGAACTATCTAATGACCAAAAATAAGATCACATAGAATGTATTTATTGCTATCAAATTGTGGCCATTGCTAACATCAGCCACAATCCCAAACTATTTAAAAGACTGTGTTTCCCAGTATAAGTATATCCCACTACAGAGATGGGCTCAAAATTAAACAGGATATTGATTTTAGATAGAAGTGACATTTAGAATTTTATTTTCTTTTGGCCAGCATTCTTATTTTTTAAAAGCTTGCTAAAAAACACATTGAGGGATGACATAAATGAGGGACAGAAGTAGGAAGGAATTGTGATTAGGTTGATACAAAAGTAAAAATAAGGACATTCAGACATGCAAATACAAGCTCTCCCTTGGGAAATACCATGAAAGCCATGCCTGTTTTTACTTTTTGTGACTATTATTAATAATTGCTAAAAATGCCTCTTACAGTGGTGCATCCATGACCCTTTAATTATACCCTGAGATACATCAAGGTATTCAGAAGGCAAACACAGAAAGCAAAAGCAGGGAAATGAATACAAGATAAACTGTTTTCAATTAAGAAAAATGACCTAGCACTGCTTCTCAGCTCAGGAGCTCATTTATCATGAATCTGCCCATTTTTGTCATCACATGGCAGTTTTACTTCCAAGGATACACCGTTGAGTTCAGAACAAACATGAGTTGAAAATAAACTGTTTATATATGAATATACATATGCAACAGCAGTTTGCCGTGAATGTGCTTGTAAATACTAAATGCATATCTTCAGTCCAGATCTCTCTACTAAGACCATGTACCCCGTAGCTTAGCCCAAGGCTCCTCTAAGCATACATTGGGTTTCCTCAGACTCAAATATTCAAAACTGAATTAATCATCCTTCTTAGGAGACTGGCTCCATCTCCATAGCCCAGTTGACTATCAGAAACCTAACTGCTCTTCTGGTCTCATTTTTTGGGGGCCAACTTCACACCACTGCCACCACCATCACCACACGTACCCAATCGTCCAGGACAATCTATCCTGTCTCCTTAATAGTCTTCTAATCCATCCCCTCCTTGTCACCTCACTTACTTATCTGGCCTCCCTCTTTTCACATTCTTCAATCATAGTCATTTCTCTTAAACACAAATTAATCATGTCTACCTCTCGATTAACCCTTTAATGATGCCTTACTTCCCTGAACTCAACCTTAAGGCAACACGAAAGGGTCTGCCAACCTATGAAGTCACATTGCCACCACCTAACATCCCCATTAACTTAGTTGAGTTCTGAGCTACTTTCGCTTGGCAAACACAATCATGTTTTCCCCTCTTAAGACTATTCAACCTCATCCAAGATTCCATTACCCTAAAGATGTTCCTGTGCGTTTTTTAGTTTTTAGCTAGAACCACTCTGAGTACACAGATAAGTGCACAGGAGTGCATGTGCACACACACACACACACACACACACGTGCACACACATGCAAGGCAGAATTACTAACTTTAAAAGCATTGCACCTTATATCTCTCTTGTATGGGCTTACAATTTATTGAATAATCTTCCAGCCTGGAGAATACCACATTCTACCTAGAAAAATAACCCATCCTAGTAAGAACATAAATGTTGCCTTTAGATACACTGGACAATTTCTTTATAATCCTTTCCTAGACCTAGACTACACTCGGGAATTTAGGGAATTCATGAGAATTTAGGAAAGCAACACTTACTTTAACCTTTCAAAATCATTAGGACATCTCTGAGAGAATTGCGGGACAAGGTGTTTCTTTGTAATAGAAAATGGAGACTGACTTTCCCACTGTCTCTGATTCATACCATCTCAGATCTTGTAGAGGTCATCTAGTTTGACCCTCTCATTTTCAGATAAGGTTACTGAAGCCCAAATGAATGTGATACTCACTCTACTCAGTATGATCAGGTCTACTGTTATTGTTACGTTTTTTGTTTAGAAATTTTTAGAGGTAATTTTCCCACTGCTCAAATGTTTTCCTTTTTGCATTATCTGTGAAGAAATAGAAAAAAATAAGTCTGTATTACGTTATTGAGACCTTGGACTATATGAAGCACAGAGCAGGTAGCAGAAATTTTATACTTAAGGAAACAGTCCACCCAGGAAGTACTCCCAACCCAACACAAATCACACATTCATTCCCTGAGCCTCCTGAGAAGATTAAAGCTTTATATTTTTAAAATAAATGGAATTTCTAAAATTATGGAATCTAATCCATGTTTTATATGGTAATGACTATACATTTTTTGATTCTTTATTTGAACATCCAATAAGTTGAGAATATTCTTTAGAGGTACTTGAGCACCCCACTGAATTCTTTACTTTTTAAAGGTGCAAAAGAGGTTTCCAAGTGTGTTTCATTAAACAAAGCAAAGCTGTGACCAAAAGGAATCATAGTGGTAATAATATTTATCCATCAGCAAAAAGGTGTATTAATCCATCAACACAATATGGCATTTGAGACTTTTGTCACTAAAAAAATGGGAAAAAGTCATTTATCAAAGGAATATAATTTTTGGTTGTAGGGGCAGGGTGAGAAGGGTATAGTAGTGGGCAAGTTTAAACTGGGTGAATCTTGCTATTGCCACAGGAGAGAGAGAAGGCAGTGGCACATTAAGACTAAAACTTCATTTACTAACAGAGTTATTAAATTTAATTTCAGAGAATCCATGCTATGAAATGTAAACTGAGTCACAGATGAACCTTAAGATGTACTTGATGAAGGGCAGCTTTACTTATTATTAATATAAACACTGTCTTTGGATAGATACATCTGTCATATTCTCTTCAGGTGGGCAAAGTAAGAGTTGCAAACTTCCACCCTCTTTAGGCTGGAAAGTTCTATTACTCAATAGAGCAAAATTCATGGTTTCTGGCTATCCGGATGAGGCAGTCCTCTGGGCTTCTCCCTAGAACGCCCTGGTGAACAGTATGTCTTTCAGCCTCTAACTCACAAGTTCTCACTACTACAATATATGGCAATTTTAGTTTTTGAGACTGACATCTTTTGGGGATTCTGCAAAGAAAAACTACTTACTTTGAAAGGTAGCTAATGGTCACAAAATATACTGTTCAGAACCTTCTTTTATTTTTCCTCAGAACATTATGATCAATGCCATCAGTTATTCTTAGCTGTGCACACCCACCAGTACGTTGCCTTGTATTTGAGGCAGTGGCATGAAAGAGCGTGAAGGTGACATCACGGTCCTGAATCCATGTGCCCACGTCTTTCCTGAGATGCCATTGCTACTACCTCCTTCCCAGTGCATCTCAGCAAGATACAAGTCAGAACTTCCAGAATCATATTTAAATACAAAGTAGACATTTCTTAACACTCCCCAAGATTAGGACTATCTCAGTTTTGAAGGAATTGCTTTGAAATTTTGGCAATAACTTTAACCTATGACCCCAGGCTAGAAGAAAATAGTCATAGGAAAATTAAATGGAAGGTTGATACTGGACTTCAATGGAAAACAGTTAGAAGCATCAGGATATTGGGTACGCTAGGATGCGGTATTCCTTATTCTCACAGAGTAATCCTAGTGAACTACCTGAGAAGGTAGCCAAGGTGTCGTGTCTGCTTCACATCTGCGATATGCCACCAGGTCCAACAGGAATAAGCCAGTCAGTTTAACAAGGCAAGAAACATAACTTAAAAATACATTTAACATACTGTAATAGTACTGTGTAGTTAAAACAAACCAAATAAAAATGGTTGGAGATTTTATCTGAAGTAGGTTATTGTGAATGGTAATAATAATGTTGGTACACTCATTTGCCTAGCATTTTAAGTGTTTACAAAACATTTTCAAATTTATTTCTTTTGATTCTTGAATAATTAAGAAGTCATTGGATACTAGTAATACCCATTACAGAAATGAAGAAGCTGCAGGGTTAGATGATGTCTCGAGGGCCACCTTTTTGAAAAATGGTGCAATTGAGTTGGAAAAATTTATTTGTTTCCTGGTTCTGTCACACACTTACAGTTGAGATTGGGCAAACTCTTAAATACTCATATTCCTCACCTGGAATCCAGTCATAACACCTACCTCACAGGATTGTAAAGGAAGCAATAGATACAAGCATAAATGTGAAAACAGTAAATATTAAGCAGGCATAAAATGGTTACTGTCATCCTTAACTCAAGAAGAGCATCAAAGTCAAGTCACCTCTACATGAGAAGTGGCTCTCCTGAGCCCTCAAAGACACCTGCAGAGCACTAGCATTCAGGGTTAATTGAGCACACAGCCTCACACCCCCAGCCTTTCTCCTCAGAACACATCTCCCCATCAGTAATAAATACTGTAACATTCAAGAGCAACAATTCTGAAGGAAACGAGGACAGTACAAATTGGGCTATGAGATAGCAAAGTTCTTGTTTTGAATAGGTGATCACTTTTAATTGGAATAATCACATCAACATTTCTTTGAAGCTCCCAAGTCACTTTATTAATGAGAATAATTATTCTTGTGATTTTCCCATTGGAGGAAATAAAACAGATCATAGCTCCATTTTAAATTAAAGGGAACTGTGGGGCAAGGGGCTCATCGACAAACAGTCTGAGGAGCAAATGCTAATCACTTATTTCTCCAAATTAATTCTCTAGCAGAGAGACCTGAGGACCGAGGGCTGGTGATTGGTGTGACTTGAAAAGAGTTCTTCATATTCATATATGTGATTTCTTCCTGAAAATGTGATAAAATATTTCTCACTGAATTCCCCTACCTTCCCACACCACAGGTCAACTGCTCACTTTAGGCTGAAGCGAGGATTACACCAGGAAGGTTCTCAGAAGTATCCTTTCACTCCTCTCCCCTGAGTGGCATGAGCATGACTACAAACATTTATAGGATGTCACAGAAAAGAGGGAAATTCAACTCATTCATTTTAAGACAACAAGGCTTTTCTTGGGTTTCTTTTTTTTGGTGGGTGTGGTTCCCTGGATGGAAAATTGAACCCAGGCCGTTGTGTTGACAGCGCCGAAGCCTAGCCACACCACCACCAGGGAACCCCTCTTTCTTAGGTTTCTTGTGAGGGACCCACAGACTAAGTTATGACATGATACTCTAGTCCTCTGTGGGGAATGGCAGCACACAAGTAAAATCCAACCGTTTAAGCACAGCAGGGCAAAGCAACACATCCAGCAGAGCCATAGCAAGGAAGAAAAAGAGAACAGGGGTTGGTGATCTTAATTTGGCCCTGAGGGAGGCTCAGAGAGCTTTCCCCAGGACTCTCTGGGGTAGCCTTATGTTCCACACAGAGGATTTTATTTTGTTATATTTTAATTAAATGTATTGGGGTGACACTGGTTAGTAAAATTATAGAGGTTTCAAGTATGCAAGTCCATAATACATCCTCTACATATTGCATTGTGTGTTCACCACCCAGACTCAGTTCTCCTTCCATCACCATATATTTGACCCCCTTAACCCTCTCCTACCACCTCTCCTCTCCCCTTACCCTCGGGTAACCCCTAAACTGTTGTCTGTGTCCACGAGTTCTTATTTGTTTGCTTGTCTTGTTCGTTTGTTGCTTTCAGTTTTATATCCCACATGTGAGTGAAATCATGTGGTTCTCGACTTCTTCTGTCTTCACTTATTTCATTCTGCATGATAATCTCAAGATCCATCCATGCTGTTGCAAAGAGTACTATTTCGTCTTTCCTTACGGCCGGGTAATATTCCACCGTATATATGTTCCACGTCTCCTTTCACGCAGAGGATTTTTAAATCCTATAGGTAGCTGTCCTTCAGATCTACCGTCCCAAAGACTCCTGAGCTAGGGTCATCTCAGTGAATCGAGGGTAGCCATCAAAGCACCTCCCAGGACAGGAAAATTTTCCTCTCCATGTCTGCTTCTTCAAATGTAAACTAGGGCCATAGTTAGATCACAGGATATTTCCAAGTAAAATTTAAAAAATATACCCTAGGTGTCCCACAAAGGGGAGCTGCTTTACTGAGGTTCAACAACGGAAATTTCCTGCTTGTCTTCCTCATGGGGACACTTGGTTTCCTTGGGAGGCAGACAGACTCTTTCCTGTGAGGGAGAATCTGTGAGGTTTTCAGTTCCACCATAATTTCCATGTTCTTTGAGGGTGAATGGAATCAAGAGAAAAATTGGGACCCATCATTCTTACTTTAGGTCTCTCTTACCCATCTAGAGGATTTATCACAGGAACGTTTGCAGTTGACATTTGTTACACACTCAAGGGCATTTCTGGCGAGCTTTCTGTGAGGAAGGATGGAAAACACAAGTGGATAAGAATAGGGCATCTTGCATTCTCATTCAAGTTGCATCACCCTGGACAGGTCTGAGATGGCTAATTCTGAATTTCCTCAATTTGTTACTATCAACCTTTTGGAGTTTTTGTTAAAATAAAATGAGGTGATGGACCTGATAATACAAGGACTGTCCAAGAGAAATCCAGTCATCAATGCCTCTATTTTTCATGTTACATGTCTGGAAACTATCTGGACAGCCCTCATATACTGTAAGTGAAAAGTCTGCTTTTTAAATACAAAGTATTGTTTATTTTAAACCATCACTACCATCACTAACTAATCCACAAACATGACTTCAAGAAAGTGGGAATCACATACAAAGATGAAAAGATGGACATGTGTTCTGAAACCCAAACTGAGACACCTGATCTAGTAGGCACATTTATGGAACAATGGAATACAGACTCTGTCATTTAGAACTACCACAACAAATCAAGGTTTCCTAACCCAAACCACATGAAATCAGGCCACTGTGCTCCCCACGTCTTACCTTAGTTCCATTAGAAATGGAACTAAGTAGAACTAATTACACCTTGAGAAGCACTACAAGCATCTGTAAAACTTGTATAAGAGGGGTCAGAAAAGTTTTTTGTAAAGTATCAGAGAGTGAACATTACAGACACTGGAACCCACATTTGGTTTCTATTGTGCATTCTTCTTTATTTTCTCTTTTTCATTTTTTAGTATTTATACACCCATGTCTCAAGAGACTGAGATGGTTTATAAACTGTGTGATAAAAAAGAAAAACAACATAGAAAACCAGACAGATGTAAAACAAGCATAGGAACATATTACACTTAGCAGGTAGAACCTCTAGTATGTCCTGCCTGCGTATCACTCTGGGATTGTTAACAACCCTTTAATAATGCAGAACACATTCTTGACTAGAGGCCACATAGAAAAAAGGTCAAAGGCTGTACGTGGCCCCAAACCCTGCTCTAAAACAATGCAGTGACAAGCTTTGGCAACTCTAAAGCCACAAGCAAATATAAGGGGTTATTTGCTCAAATCCACTCTATTCTTTTTCTGACCCCCGCCCCACCGTGGATACTTTACATATTTTGGTAGTTTTTCCTTAGGTTGCTGTGACAGTCATTGCTTGATAAGTTATAGTACAGTAATTCTCTTCATACCTTACACACACTTATAATTGTTTTATATAAAAATTTATATTTTCGAAATATCATATATATATACACACACACACACACACACACACACACACACACATATATATATATATATATACACACACACACACACACACACATATATATATATATATATATATATATATATATATATATATATATATTATTCAATTGTAATGTTGGTTGTTGAAGCCACCTACTCCATGTTGATTTGTTATAGGACTCCAAACTGATTCAGACATGCCTGTCATTTTAGTCACACCCAAGTAACTCTTTCAATGTGCTATTAAACCAAGTTTCAGCTGGGTTACTCTCCCCGACCTCCTCTGTGCTGACAGGAGTCCTAATACCTCTATTACAGCCCCTGCATATTGTGTGTATCATTGTTTATTCCTCATCTTATCTTCCAGGACAGACTGTCAGGGCTAGAATTATGATTAATCATCTTCATATCCTGAATGTCCAGCAGAGTGCCTGGCTGTACCTAATTTTGCAGGAAGAATGTTGAAAAAGAAATGAATAAACAGGTCTTGCCCATGTATCGGTATCTGTCCCTAATAAAGCACTCACACGTGCTTTCTCTGCAAAAACTGGCTGAAGACTGAGGAGAGACTGAATGATGAGAGGAGAATAATAATGACATGAGTGATGGATGTTTATTTCTCAGTTTTAAATACGGATTATGTCCCTTCGACATATATGGTACTCATGGGAGGTGAACCATTCTACGGACCGGGGTGGAGTTGAAGGGAGTTTCCTTGTCCTCATCTTGGGAGCAAGTTGTGCTCCAGTTCCCTTGGGGTCCTGGGTTTTAAAGGGACTCCAGAGATGAATACTGGGCAACACTGGGGTTCCATTTGTTTCCCCCTTTTCTTGATTGTTAAGGTGATGCAATCTGACAAATAAAGATAATCATTCACGTCCAAATCATTTTTTTTTTGAGTCTTGTACATGAAGATGAGTGAAACATTTTCTAAAAAGGTGGAGGCGAATTAACTTTCACTCTCCTCAAACACAGCTTCAGTGAAAACCAAGTCCCATTTGTCTCATGATGGACTGCTTACTGGTCTCAACTAATGGCGCCAGGCTCGTTGATAAGCCTGGGGCTCTTCCCTCAGAGAAACACCAACCAAACCAATCAAACCGGTTTCTTGCAGATTTTTGTTGAAAGGCTTTCACTTTAATTTTAGGTCTTCATTTAGTGTGGAATTCTCCTCTAGTGAGGCAAGACAAGCAGCTTTATTTCCTGGCAAAATATCCTTTTGATTATGTCACTGAATAGCCCCTACAGAGAATATAGTATTTACAAACAAGACTTCTAGCATGTTCTCTCATACTTCCTTGTCCTCTCACAGCTCCAAACACCTCTTAAAATAGCTTTGCAAGTGCCTTCCCAAAATTCCCCAGAAGCACATTCCATTCCAGTGTCAGTGACAGTGGTCTGAGAGAGCACTCTGTCACCTCGTTGTGAATTTCTCTGGACCGTGAAACGCCCAGTGTCCCAGACAACAGCATTCCAGAACTTACTACCAACAGTTTCTCTTTCCACTTTCTTCTGACACAAAACAAAGCAAAAAGGTTGCTTGAAAAATGTGGGCATTTCATTTCGAAAACATTTGTGTCAAAGCTGCTTACATTTATGGCTATCAGACTTCAAGATGAAGTAATCTGCTATTTGGAAGGAAAGTACATTGACAATTAGGAGAGATGACATCAAACCACAGCTTTCCAATTTGTCTCTTTTCTTTGCTCTAAATATACTGCATGGACAATTTTTGCCAATTTGGCAGAAGATTTGCCAACAGAGTTGCCTAATGTCCTCATGACATGGTGAAGCAGAAGAAAGAAGTGGATTTTAATGCTGTTTTTTAAAAGGTTTCATCCATCATACTTCCCTCTGCTTTTTCAGAAGTCGTCGTAGGTCTTCAGGAAAACACACACACACACACACACACCATGTAATTTGTTTTCAGTTAGTTAAAAAGTTGAGTAGATATCTTCTTATAAACATCAACATTATTTAAAAAAACACATTGGTCCAAATAGATACTGCAAGAAGTAATGAAAACCCTAATTACTTATATGCAATTAAGCAAAAATGAATAGATGAGGTCTCCAAAACTTCTGGGAAGTAGGAAAGTAGATACTCTTAAGACTGGAGTAGCTCATTGACCCAGGGGTAATTCGAAACAGGGACCCAGGAGAAAGACATAGGGGTTGATCCATGTTCTGACAGGTTAGCACCAAGCCATAGCTGTCATTAAAGGGTTAGCAATCACTCACGTTTGAACCTCTGCCTTTCCAACAAAACCTTAGCACTAAATCATGACAAGACTTTGTAAAACATCAGAGAAACAGAAGTGGAAAGATGGTATAAGAACCAACAGTCCCACACAAATGGGGAAGAATTACAAAGGTTTTGTTGTTGTTTTGTTCTTTTTACCTCAGATCTTTCTTAGAAGGAATTCAACTCTAAGATTAAAAATAATCACATGGATCATTTCATAGGGGTAGTCATGATGGGGTAATAAAATTGACAATGGGTTGGGTGTTAGGATGATCAGACCCCAAATCCTGGCTTTCACCTCAAGTCATTGTCACTCATAAAACAACTCACTACTACTTCTTGGTCAGAGTCTCCTTAACTGAAGAATAAAGGTGCCAAACTATGTTGATGCTGAAAATTTCACTAAATTCTTGAGCCTATGAAGTTGAAAGAACTAACCATAAACTGGCAATGGCACAATTTTCTCCAAAGTACGTATTCTTAACCAGTACTTTCTACTGCCTGACAGTGGAGTATGTTTAGCAAAACATGTTTAGCAATTATCTATCGAATGAATGACTAAAACAACAAATAAAGGACTACTTCGATTCTGTGCATAACACCAAAGCTAGACTATGACGAGCTATCCAGAATGGCACGTAGGTTCATGATATAAATTGTCCTCCATCTCTGGTCCTACTTCTTGTAGATGGAGTCAAGCAAACAGTGTCAGTGGTACTGTGAATCCATTCTAGTGTGGAAGGAAAGTGTCTGTGACCTGTGCTAGCTAAAATGTGTTTCAAGACATGTCACACATAAACACAAACAAGGTAAATTCCTTTATAAACCCATGTCCAAATATTAATTAGATTCTGCATAAAGGTATATAGCCTGTAGAAAATTTTGCTCAGGCTTAGTGAAGTGTTGGTTTCAAAAGCAGGGAAATTTGTCAGAAGGGAAGATTTATGCTGAAAGGAATTTTTTTTACAGAAAGAAAGTTTCTTTGAGCTATTTCAGAAAATAATGACTTGCTACTATGAAACCAACAGAAGAGCAGATTAGGGTAGTAAGAAACTTTAGACTTCTGGCAGACTAGTGGCATAAAATCATCATTAAGAAAGCACGTATTGCGCTCTGCTCTGCGACAAGAATAGAGCCAGGCACAAGATTTAACGCTGAAGAGAATGTGAAAAATACAAATCTTGCCCATATGGAGCATGTTTCTTCTAATGAAACTAGAGAATATCAAAGATGCTTTCATAGTATAAAGGAATTGAATATAAAGTACCTGTGAGCGTTGAAGAATGGGCCCAAGCAAAGATCTTAGAAGTCAAGTTTAAAAAGTGGGTACCACTAGCTGCCCCAGGCAAAGGCCATGTGTAAATAACCAGCATGACTACACCAATATATCAAACAGCATCAGTGTTCCTAACGGCAGAGAAAACAGGAAAGGTCACAGCCCAGAGGATCCTGAAAAACCTCTTAGGATGTCTCTTACCTCTCAAATAGAAACAAGAATACTCCGTCTGCCTTTGGTAAGACAAATTAAGATTTATAGTGCTCCATTTAGGGGTCAGGAGAAGTATCCTGGGCAAGTTTTTGGTTGTTGGTTTTGTTTTGTTTGGGGTTTTTTTGGTTTGTTTGTTTTTTGTGTTTTTTTGTTTGTTTGTTTGTTTGTTTGTCTTTTACTTAGCTTTATCATGAGCATGACTGCTGGGGCTTGGAAGATCAATTGGGAAAGAGAAATGGAAAAGAAAGAGCTCTGTGATATGTTTTCTTCCCTCTTCATGTATTTATAGACTCAAGGGAGCAAAAGAATTGCCCAAACTGGATAAACTAATCATTTAAGTATTTCAGTAAAGAGGTGAAAGATTTTTGTTACCTGAATTACACACATTAAAAAGAAGAAGAAGAAGAAGAAGAAGAAGAAGAAGAAGAAGAAGAAGAAGAAGAAGAAACTGTCTTGTGAAAAAATATATAATGGGAAAATAAAAACAGTTAAGTAAAAACCACAAGATGTCATGTAATAATGCTCTTTTCTCAAGTAAGTGCTGAAATAAAGGTAGAATGAGTTTAAAAAGGGAGAGAGAATTAAAATTTTCAAAACATGAATTCTGTGGCTACTACTGAAAATTTCCAGAATTTAAGAAATTGGAAATGTAAGATTAGAAAAAACCTAAGTCTGTACAAAAACAAAATAATATAATATCACTGAGAAAATGAAAAAAGCCTTCTCTAATGCATAGCTAAAACTTCTCTTTAAGAAGTAAAGTAAGAGAAAAAAAAAAGAAGGGAAGAGTCCACCACAAAATGATTAGAACTGAAAAATGAATCCAGTAAGGTAGTAGGATACAAAATTAATATGCAGAAATCAGTTCTATTTTCATTTACCAACAATGAACTACCAGAGAAAGAAATAAAAAAAAAATCCCATTTGCAATTGCTTCAAAAAAATAATAAAATACCTAGGAATAAATTTAACCAAGGAAGTAAAACACCTGTACTTAGACACTGAAGAAAGAAACTGAAGAAAATACAAATAAATGGAAGCATATACTGTGCTCCCGGATAGAAAGAATTAATATCATTAAAATGTCCATACTACCCAAAGCAATCTATAGAGTTAATGCAATCCCTATCAAAATACCAATGGCATTTTCCACAGAAATAGAACAAATAATCCTAAAATTTACATGGAACCATTAAAAAAACCCAAATAGTCACAGCAGTCCTAAGAAAGAACAAAGCTGGAGGTATCATGCTACCTGATATCAAATTATACTACAAGGCCACAGTAATCACAACAGCATGGTATTGGCATAATAATAATGCATAGATCAATGGAACAGAACAGAGAGCCCGGAGATAAATCCATGCCTATATGATCATTTAATCTATGACAAAGGAAGCAAAAATATACATTGAGGTAAAGATAATCCATTCAATAAATAGTGCTGAGAAAATTGGACAAGATACATGCAAAAAAAAAAAAAAAAAAAAAAAACAGAAAGAAAGAAACTGGACCACCTCTTATGCCGTATACAACAATAAATTCAAAATGGACTAAAGACTTCAATATGAGACCCGAAACCATTAAATTCTTGGAAGAAAACATAGGCAGTAAACACTCTGTCATTGCTGTCAGTGATTTTTTTTTTTCCTAATCTATCTCCTTGGGCAAGGGAAACAAAAGAAAAAATAAAGAAATGGGACTACATCAAACTAAAAAGTTTTGGCACAGCAAATGAAACCATCAATAAAACCAAAAGACATCCTTCTGAATGTGAGAAGATATTCACCAATGATTCATCTGACAAGTGTTAATATCCACAATTCATAAAGAACTCATACAATTCAACATCAAAAACAAACAAAACCAAACAAAATAAAAACAAACCATCCAGTTAAAAAATGGGCAGAAGACCTAAACGGACATTTCTCCAAAGAGGACATACACACGGCCAATAGACATATGAAAAGATGCTCAATGTCACTAATCATCAGAGAAATGAAAATAAAAACCACAATGAGATATCACTTCAAGTCTATCAGAATGGCCATCATCAATAAATCAACAAACAAGTGTTGGTGAGGATGTGGAGAAAAAGGAACTCTCATGCACTGTTGGTGGGATTGCAAATTGGTGCAGCCGCTACGGAAAATGGTTTGAGGTTCCTCAAAAATTAAAAACAGAACCAGCCTACAACCCAGCAATTCCACTCTTGAGTATTTATCCAAAGAAAGCCAAAACACTAATTTGAAAAGATATATGCACCCCAATGTTCACTGCAGCACTATTTACAATAGCCAAGATAGGGAAGCAACCCACGTGTCCATCGACAGATGACTAGATAAAGAAGCTGTGGTACATATACACAATGGAATATTACTCAGCTGTAAGAATAAAATCTTACCATTTGCAAAAACATGGATGGACCTAGAGGGTATTATGCTAAGTGAAATGAGTCAGACTGAGAAAGACAAATACCATACGATCTCACTTACGTGTGGAATCTAAGGAACAGGATACATGAACAAACAGAACAGAATAAATGAACAATCAAAAGAGAAACAGACTCACAGATACAGAGAACAAACTGATGATTGCCAGACAGGTGGGGGATGGTTGGGGAGGTGGGTAAAAAAGGTGAAGGGATTAAGAAATACAAGTTGATAGTTAGGAGATAGTCAGGGCATGTAAAGCACAGCATAGAGAATACAGTCAATAGTGTGGCAGTCACTATGTGTGGTGGCAGGTGGGAACTAAGCTAATCAGGGGGATCGCTGCATAAATTATACAAACATCTACCCACTATGCTATACGCCTGAAAGTACGTAAAGTAATACTGAATGTCAACTGTAACTGGAAAAAAAGAGAGCTATCAAGCTATAAAAAGGCCTGTAGTAAGCTTACATGCATATTTGTAAGTGAAAGAAGCCAATCTGAAAAGGCCATATTCTATGTGATTCCAGCTATATGACATTGTGGAAAACGCAAAACTACGGAGACAGTAAAAAGACGAGCGCTTGGCAAAGGTAGGGAGAAAGGGAGGGATAGGTGGGGTAGCCCAGAGGATTTTTAGGGCAGTGGAACTACTCTTTGTGGCAGACAGTGCGATGGTGGAGACACGTCACTATACACTGCCAAAACTCACAGGACATACAACACGAACGGTGGAAGCTGATGTCAACTATGAACTTCGGGTGATGATGACATGTCAGTGTAGGTGCGTCACTGTAACAAGTGGACCACTCTGGTGTACGGTGTGGATAGTGGGGGAGATGGGTGGTGTGTGAGGACAGGGAGTGTGTGAGGACTTTCTGTTCTTTCTACTCAATTTTGTTGTGCACATGAAACTCTCTGAAAAGTAGTTGATGAAAAAAATCACGACTGCAGCAAGGAAAGTCACTCAATAATTATACATCGTAAGAAACAAAAAGCAGATTGAATTTTAGATAATTAAGCAATTGATATGGCTTCGTTTTCAATTCTATTGGAAAAGTAAAGTACGAGCACAAGGGAGTTTGGGAGAAAAAATAATTTTAAAAGTAGGCAAATATTTGCTGCCAGTGGAATGAGTAAGTCACACTAATTTGATTTATAGAAAGCAAACAAGGATGCCGACCGTTAGAAAATCTGACCAATATGTGGTGCAGTGATTTCGATGATCTGCAATTCCTAAGTCTTAGGGAGCTCAGCAAACAGAAATGAGTCTCACACAAAAAAATGCCAAAATACAGGAATTAGAGCAATATCTATTAAAGGAGAAGAGAGCACGGCTGCCAATTATAGCCAATTCTAGTTTCAGGGTCTATTGAAACAATGGGACTAGACCAGCGGGAAACTGTAACACACCTTAGGCATCGCAAAAGCCACAGAGAAGCAGGAGCAATTAAGTAGCTGAGGACTGAGAAATGGAAGAAAGGTCCAAGGGGAATGGACCATGGAAACTTGCATTGTGATCAAGAAGCTAAAATAAGACAGTGAACGCCAAAGGGGAGACATGTGACAACCTCTCCCTCTTCCATGAAGATGACCCCCCGGGCTTCTATCTGAACATTTCAATGACAAAAAAAAAAATGTCATTTTATTTTGTCTGATAAGGAAACTTGCTGGGAAAGAAATACAACCTCTTTTTCTATACCCCTGCTTGAAAATACAAGTAATTTGAATTTTCAGTAAATTCTTGCAGAGATGGAAGCCAAGGAAATCTCTTTGTAAATGAGGGAATTTAAAGAGGAATGCTAAGGATGTGAATTTCCTAAAGAATGTGTTATGTAAGTAACAAACTGCAAGGGAGAGGAGCAATTATCACTTTAATTAATTAGGGCCCTGTTGTAGCTCCCTTGTGAAAGATAATCCTTGATTAAAAGTGTCACTATGTAAAAATATTGACTGATATTGAAATGTAAGAATGTGAAATTTCAATTAATTATAAAAAAAAGTGTAGCTGGTATTATCATTTACTGATAGGCACCCATGATGCTCAGGAGACTGGAAACACAGAAGCACACAAGAGCTGACAGTGGACAGCAAACACGAACAGGATGAATGCGCTGATGACTCTTCCCTCAGAAGAAATAGTTCCTTTGGCCTTTTGTTTTATATCTGCAACTCAGAGGTTACTATTAAGTAATAACGACTCTTCTGCAGAGAAATGGAATAGATAGGACAACATACAATAGATCAAATAGTAATATTTTACTAACATCTCGTGTTCGGATAGTTAGCAGAAACGTTCCCACATGTATACGTTCTCATAAATATTCATAAAATCATATTTTATGCCTTGGGATTTCCATTGCTAGAAACCTTACTCAGACCCTTCCCCCATGCCTCGGGGGAGTTCCCCAGGGACCAGGAAGGAGAAAGCAGCTTCCGGTGGGAGGACTATGATTACATAAGGTAGGAGGTAAGGGCCAAGACAGAGTTCTCCATCTCACCTGAGACTGATTTCCTCTAACATAAACTCTGCTTTCATGACTCCATCTTCTGAAGACTGACTCAGAGTGTGAAGGTCCTCTATTTATTTTTCTTCCCTTTCTCTTTTTTCCTGGGCTTTATCAGAATGAGACATCAAATAATATAATGGGATATTCTTTTAAAGAAACGGCGTGTGGAATAGCGAAACAAAACTAACACAAATCAAATTTTTTAAACTTAACCTTTGATATTAGACATGGGACTGATGCCCAAACGACCAAACTCACTCTTAGACCCAGAACACGCTATTCAGTATGAACGAGCACCAATTTCTACACGTACAAAGAAAGAAGGAACAAGCATTGGCCACATAGGGTTGGCGTGAGGTATGTAAAAACATGACACAGATCCTAAAACTTGTAGACACTCGAGAAAGAGCAGCTGCCATGCCATGGCTTTCACTGCCATTATAGTCACAGAAGAGTATCCCATCCAAAATTCAGAAATTTTCCCCTAACGTGGAAATATCCAGTCATGGAAAATATCCAGTCATGCTCACTTTAAAATAAAAGCAAAATTGTGACTTCTTGTTTGCCTTTGAGTGACGGGCACTGGACAGAGACAGCAGCAATTAAGCCTGCATCACCCACGGCCCTCCTGCCTTCCGTATCCGCAGCACACCAACCAAAGGGAAAGACACAGTCTGTCATATTTAGGCTTACCATGAAGACACGGATGCCCACTCTCCTGATAAAATCTGATAGGAAAGTAATTTTGAGAATGAAGCAAGAAAAGAGCGGGCAGGTCGGGGAAACACTTTGGCCCTGGAGCTGCTCTTTACCTTCTCCCTAAAATGAAACCAAATGCCTTGAAGCTGTCCAAAGAACACAATGAAGTAGAGTTTTCCTATCATTTTCTATTTTCCTGCTGGTTATATGGTAGAAGCCTCTTCCCTCTGTAGCAGTGCTAAGGAAGTCACAGTGTTAGAAAATCGTCCTTGTGGTTATCAATCTGAAACTGTGTGTGAAATTTATGTTCTTCCCTCTCCCCATCAAATTCATGCTCAGCTTTTATGAAGAGTGGGGGAAATGAGCCTTCAGGTCATTCTTTAGCTACCCATCTCACTCCTTCTAAAGAGCTCCTTCGTTGTTAATGAAATAATGAAGAAATAATGGGCTTGTCTTCTTATCTTATTTCATCTTGTTTATTGACTTGGCATAACTGGGGAGGTAAGGGAAAGCTTCTTTGCTTTATTAAAGTGGAAGAATTATCTTCATGGCCAAGAGTGAGCAGTAACATTGGGGAAAATCACCATTGCTTTCCTATTCCTAGAGGAGAGATTCTTGCAGTCTGTTACTGGGGGTCATCACAGTGCACCAACATTTGGCAACAGTAACAGCAAAATGTAACCCTGTTGACATTTAAGACCATCCCCCCCCCTTCTCAGGAACTCCTCCACCAGGGCTGGGAGAGAGGAAGAAGAAGCGTGCCATGTGCTCAGGCCAGCTGGATGAGTGATGAAAACAGACAACAAGCCAGGTAGGAGCGAGCACGGAGAACTTTGGAGTCATGAAGATAGCCTCCCAGGAAGGTTATCGGGGCAAAGGCTAGTAGGATCATCGCTTATTAGGATCACACTAATAGCACGTTAGATGAAGAGGAGGAGGAAGAGAATAAAGAGAAAGAAGATATGTCCTGACCAATATTTATTTAACATTTACTGTGAACCAGTCATTACCCTACAGCTATTTATACGTATTATCTCCTTGGGCATAGGGGCATGAAGAAGGGGCTACAGACAGGGCTTGGCAAAAAAAGGCTCTGATCAGTTACGGAAGATCTCATGTGGGTTTGGTTTTAGAGGTTATCTTAGTTGAGAAACAGTGAAGAGCTTTTAATAAGAGCATGACATGCTCAGATTTGCATTTTAGAAAGGTCAGTTGGGCAGTGTGAGGCATAGATTATACTAGGGCAAGGCTAGAGGTGAGACAGTTAGAGGTACCATGGGAGAGATGCTAAAGGTCTGACAAGGGTTGTGTGGGTGGAGAGAATGGGAGGGATTCTAAACAAGACTCAGAGACACGTGGGACTTGGTGACACCATTAGATGCTGACAGTAGAATTTGGAGTGAGAAAGAAAGAAGACATGTTTATGGCATATCAGCCTCATTTCTAATCTTGTAATTTATGATCAACAAAAATGTGTAGTTGATGTTATTATCCACACAGTAAAATAGATTAGAACTCCCAAGTTTCTCTCATAACAAAACAATAACTTGTATATAATACAATATAAATGTAATTCATATAATAATAGTATAGTATATAATACACGAAATATGACATCTATAGGAGACAGAAGAAAAACATTCTCATTCTAAAAAGACTTCCATTTTAAAGTTTTAAAGATTTAAACATATAGAAGATTCCATTAGATTCTTCTTCCAGAGATATCTCAATGGACTCGCTCTGTCTCCCAGAGAAATGTTTTCACAACGTTAAACATATAAGTTCCAAACTATCCCCCCTCCAACCTTTCCTGTGACTTTCTAGAATTCTACATAGCAAACAACACTTAATATGCCCAGGCAAGGAATGGCTTTTACTAATCTATTCGCTTAAAAATATATTAATTAAAAGTCTTCGTGCTTTTGTCCATTTCAAATCATACCTGAAATTGAAATTCCAAGGTTTTACAAACGATGTCCTTGCTCTATCCAAAGTTATGTGCTTCCTGTCATCCAACACCAGAGGGCGTCATTCAGTGACAGCCGGGATGTGGGGAAGAGGGAGAGGGAAGGAATGCCATCCCTAATGAAAGAAACTGATTTTTTAGTGTGTACCCTTATCTACCACGAAATATTACCATGGTAACGGCACCAGTTAAGATGGTTGTATATTTAGGTCACGGTATAAAAGAAGTAGCTTGAACATGTGGGGGGACGGGAAATGAAACGAAGACAAGAATATATAAAGTGTGGAAGGAGGCAAACCAGCCAGCATCCACCTCACCCTTATTTGCTAATAGCAGGTTCCCCAAGTCACATTCTGCCTTTCAAAGCAAAGGTGGATAATAACTTCTAACTAAAATTGAAAGTTGCCATTGACATTCAGACGCTTCAGCACCAGCAGTCTTAAAGAAGGGGGCGCATTCAGCACGGCAGAAGGGAGGGACGGCGAGACCGGAAGCCAGGGGTGTAAGCACATCCCATCAAGAGGCTTCCAGCTCCGAGAGCCTCTTCAGCCACTTCAACACTTATTGCGAGTTCAGCTGGAAGACATCAAAATTCTTTCATCCTTTCGCACCAGACAAAGCACGTCTGAGTTTGGTTACAGGTGGAAATGCTATCTGCCCAAATACCAGGTACTTGTGTGCCCTTGTTTCCCTTTGCCAGAGGCCATCACTGAGGAATCAGAACGTGTATGTTGTGCCAACCCAGAAACGAGTTGGCACGGATTCCTCCTTGCTTAGGGTCTAGGGACTCCAACGAGAACGTGCAGAGTTGAGTTAAAAGGACAGAGAGAACACTGTTGAACTCTGAACCCCTCCGTCTGGCCCAGTCACAGGGCGGATGGGGGCTACTATTCGCAGAGGGCCCGTCAGCACCGTGAAAGACAGACTGCAGCCCAACAGGCGTGCGTTTGAATCCAGGTGCTGCAACTTACCAGCTGGGTGACCTTGGGCCATTACCTGACCCCCTCAACTCTGGTTTCCTTGTCTATAACACGGGAGACACAACATCTACCTCATAGGGGGTTGCAATGAGAAAACTGATTCATCTATTCATGCATTCAACAAATACTTCATAACCTCTTAGGATGTGCCAGACACTCTCTTAAACAGTGGGTATAAAGCACTGACAGAACCGATGATAAAACACGTATCAGGTGCTTCCGACAGTGCCAAGAGCTTAGGGCACACTCTGAAAATGCATTTCTAAGGAAAAACGGCTTGTTTCTTTAGCCACACACAAAATACACACAGTTAAAATTAATCCCATCTCCACCGCCACGTGACCCAGCTCAGCTCTGGAGCACGCAGTCAGTACCCTTGCTCTGATACCCTTTCACCAAAGCAGTCCTAACACCTGCTCAAAGGTGGACGAGTGGCGACAGGTGGTCGGGACTGCCAGCCGATCGGTAACAGTCACAAGGGGAATATTGACAGTGTTTGATCTATAGGAGTCTACTGAGCAAAATCACGCAGAGTCCACATCATAAAATACCCCACCACTTCAAATACAAGTTTAAATGAAGAAAATCAGCCCTTCAGGGGGAAACTGGGTTAAAAAAAAAAAAAGTTTCTCTCGGGCTCTTGATCCTACCGGGCAGAGGGGACAAAGATTAAGGTAGTTTAGCAGTGGGGTGATAATGCTGTGTGGTGTCAGGTAGTTACTAGGTTTATCATGATGATCATATTTTTGCAATATAGACACATCGAATAACTACGGTGTACACCTGACACTAATATAATATTGTATGTTAGCTACATTTTAGAGAAAAAAATTTAAAGAAAAAAAAAAGAGAGGGGCTGGAGTGGTCAGGTTTACACAGTTAGGATAGGCATTTTCTCCCAGGCATATGGGGGCTGAACAAAGCACTTGTAGTGGCTGTTAATGCGTACCCACAGATTGCTACAATCAGAGTTTCTTTTTCTTTCTCCCCTTTCCTCTTCATTTCCATTTATTCTACTGTTTCCTCTTCTTCATCTTTTGCACCTGCTTAAACTTTGTTCATTGCTGTGGGTCAGAGAGACATGTGCCTCCTAATGAGCCCACCCATCCTCCCCTGAGGTGCGTGACATGCCCCCCTGGCCTTCCATGCCAGGCAGCGGGCTGGGGACTGCTGTTTTCTTCCCATATCTGGAGCTGCCCCTCCCTTCTGTACCCTTGAACCCGGGGGCGGGGGGGGGGGGGCTGGCTGCTCTGGAAGTGGAATTGGAAAATTCCCACTGAATGTATATCCAGCTGCTGACCTTGGGGGTTATCTTGGCAAAGGAAAGACTAGGGTCACATTGGAGCAACTTTTAAATGTGACCATAGCAATCTCTGCCCCCCAAAGTTGAATGACTGTGGGATTATTTTAAAGGGACTTTTACCTATGCTTGACAGTCGAAAACTGCAGACATGCCCTTTGGGTTCTCTTGAACTTGAACAATGATAGGGATATTCAAATCCACCTATTTTCTCACTCTGAGACCCCTCCAAACACCTTCAGGCACACCTACATCAACAAACAGACTTTTTCATTTTTTCTTTTGTAGGAAAACCAAGCATCTGTCAGGAAGCACCCCCTGAATTTTGGGTCCCAAGACACTTCCTCACTCCCACCTTATTCAGAGTTTTAAAACATTTGGTGAACTTGCTGGACTTTCCATACCCTTTTAGGGTAAAGTTTTATTTTTCAGTATTAATTGGCATAATTGTTTAACCCAGTAGAGCTTACAGAGTCAAGAGAATTTGCTTATCTATTGTACCGTCACAACTAGAACACACCACTAATAATAGTAATAACAATAAAAAAAATCACCTGGCATTAACTTATTGCTTCTTGAGTCCTCAGCTGCCAAATCTTGCAAAGCTGCGACATCATCGGCATGAAAATTCTTCCATCCATTTGGACAAGAGTCTCAAAAGCCCACCTCCTGAACTGCAGCCTAACACAGTCCCCAGTGTGAAACTGTGTCTTGGCCAAAACAACTGGCCATGAGTATCAGTGCCCTCGTTATCACCCCAAAGACACACACACACTCACACACACACACACTCACACACGCTTGTCTGTAGTTTCTAACGTGAATCATCATCCTTATTGTGCGCTCATCAATGAGAACGGACTGTATTTCTCTCCCTGCCGTATGCTTTCCAATACAACACACACACGCACAGACGATGCGCTGCCCTTGGCAGCTTGCGTGTCAGCAGTCGAAGCGCTGCCTCACTTCCAGAACCCTCTCAAAGCCGGCACCTGGCCCTGTGGACTTCCCTGAGCTGCCCCCCAACCCCGTGGGTGGGCTTTAGCCCGAGGAGCAGGGGGCCTGGAGGCCGGGAGCCCCCCAGAGGCGCCCCCACCTCACCCCCAACACAGATGGTCGTCTGTCCACAGGCCTTTCCTGTCTCCCCTTTCTCTATGGAGTCCGAGTTGGCTCCGTTTACTTCCGGCCCGGTCCTCTGCAGAACCGAGGCCGTGAGTGACCCTGCCCGGCCCGGGCCCCGGCCCGAGACCTCGGCCGCGGGGCCGTCGAGCCGGGGCTGCGTGCTGGAGCGCGGCGCGTGTGCGGGAGAGCGCGGGGACGTGCGTGTGTGCTGCTGGCCGCGTGGACTAGGGGACGGAGACGCCACACGCCTGGCGGCCACGTACCCACCGCCACGCAGCGCTAAGAAGAAAAGCAAGAAAAGCAAAACAACCCGACAATGGAAGAAGCGGAGACGAAAGGGACGCAGGAAATCACTGCCGGGGATCCGGGGGCTTGAAGACTGGGAAGTGCCGTCCCCGCGGTGGGCTGGCAGGAGTGTGACCGCGGGCCTCAGTGTGCACTGACGGAAGGACGCGGAGGGCGGCTCGGCTCGGGGGACACGCGGGCGTGCAGCTCCGCCCGCCGCGGGCGTTTACCTCCATTTCTCTGCTCTCCTCCGTTCTCTCCGAGGTGATAGGAGTTACCTACTGGCGACAGCCTTGACCCCGTGACCTGAAACTGGGGGGCTCGGTGGGCCCTCGCTCGGGCGATTTTGCAGCCCAAGGTAGCTTCGAGGATGGAGACAGGCAGGAGGGTAGAGAAAGAGAGAGGGGCTCTGGGGGGGCACTGAGGCAGGGCGTGTGCGCCCTCTCTGAGTCAGTAATTCGGGGGGGATCGCCACCTCCTGAGAGCTCCCCCAGGGGAGCCTCCTCCTGCCCCGCGGGGGGCGCCCCAGGGGCTCCGGGCGGAGTGCACAGGTGCAATGTCTGCGCGATCCACTGCGCGGGCTCTGACCGCACCTGGCGGGTTCTGCGAGCTACAAGTTACCCGCGACCGTCCAGACGGGCTGCTGCGGACGGCGAGGGGCATCGGGAGCGCGGCGGTCCGACCCGCCAGCCCGAGCCCCTCCGTGTTGGCCCAGGCCACATCGTTAGGTGCGTGATGGCCAAGCCCGGGCACGGTCTCGGACCTCGCCCGCGCCGGGCTGAGACCCTGTCCCCAAGCCGAGGAGCCCAGCCCACGTCACGTGCGGAGCTGAAATGGGATGGGGTTGCAGAAGGGTTCCCCCTCTTCTGGCCTGCGGTCCCTAACTCATTCTTATCTCCCAAGCGCCTTGGCCGTGCTCCACGGACCGCAGGACGGAAGGGTTGGAACCGGGGTACCTTGCAGAGGCTGCGCGAGCTGGGCCTCCACCCCAAAGTCCTGGAGGACGTGGCCAGAGTCCAGGCAGAGGGGAGCTTGAGGGGTACTAGAGGGCGAAGCTCCTCCTGGCGTTTCCGTAACGGCATCTCGGGGAAGAGGCGGCGGTCGATGACAGTGGCGTGCTGGCGGGCTGCAGGAAGGGGCGATGTGCCCCGGCAGTAGCGACTCCCAGGCTGCCCTCCACCTTCCGCGGGACTCAGTGACCCGCGGTTTGGCGCCCCCGCCCCGCGCGGCGCCCCGTTTACCCCTTCTTGCCAGAGCCACCATCGTTGCCCTCAGCCGTTCAAGCTCCAGGAACCAAAGTTTCCGTTTGAGAATCTGCACTTGTGGAGGACCATCCTCCAATTTCCCAGCCCCCAACCCCTCCGCGCGCCGCGCTGGAGATTGGGAGGGACCCCGCCGTGCCAGGGCCCCTGGCGCGGGAAAGCCGAGAGCTGGGCAGCGCGGAGCGCCTACCTGCCGCGGGTTCGACTCCAGCTGACTCCCGGGGCCGCGATTTCCTCGGTGCAGGCTGGCGGGCGCGAGGAGCCCTTGGCGGGTTCGGGGCTGACCCGCCCCGGCGCGAGCTGCGCACCGCTCAGAGTCCGGAGCCAGCCGCCGGCTCTCTTTCTCCCTTGGTCTTGCAAGAAACAAGGAAAAGATTAGTTGGTGCCGACGAGACAACCGGAGGGGTGGGGCGGGGGTGGGGGGCGGGGAGCGAGCGGACCCAGAGGCTCTGGCCAGAGCGGCGGGGTTCCCGCGCGCGCGCGCGAGCAGAGCCGCGCACCTCGCACGGGTCCCGGCCACTTCGCAAGTCAGGAACCCCACCCCCACCCCCACGGGAGGTTAGACGGAAGTGAAGCCGCCGCCGCCGCCGCCCTCCACACCACACCACCCAAGGAGAAGCAGAAAGGACTTCCCAACCTGGCTCTCACGAAGAAGAGGAGTCTGCAGAGCGAAGCGGAGCGGAGATCCGGGTGCACTGGCGAGCTGGCGGGGATTCATTTCTTCCCCGAAGTGCTTGGGAAAGTAGCGTTCGTGGAGGGGCGACACCTACTTCGGTGCCTCAGCTTATTTCCTAGTGGGATCTGCGGTGTCAAGGCTCTGGCCAACCCGCAGGGTGGCGTGCGCGCGTGTGCGCGTGTGTACGCGTGGGGGGGGGGGGCGCGCGTGCGCTCGCCGGAGCGTGTGTGTCTGCACCCGGCGCCTCGGGTAGAGCAGGGGAGCGGGTCTGTGCTCGTGCGTGAAGGTTGGATTAACTGCAATGGGCGGACAATTTCTGAAGAGAACATTTACAATTTTCTTGCAGTCTGACAGGATTAGTGGCTGCTGAAGGCGCTCCTCCAATGAAAGCTTCTCTGCTCTCTGATTTGGCGGTTCTTCGGAGCGACTAGGACAGCCTTTTCTCCAGGCGCCTTCCTGCTCCTCTTCAGGTCCACCTCAACGGCCCGCTCGCCAGCTGCGATTTCTGCATCAGAACCTTCACAGCTCACCACCACCACCACCACCACCCAGGCCCAGTCCTGCAAGTATATGATGGCTGTAAAAGTGACATGACGTACTGGGGACAACGCGGTGTGGTTTCCCATTGTCCGAGATGCTCAAACCCAGTTTTTCCCAGGTGGGAAAATGTTAGAATAAATCCGCTATGCTTTGTAAACATATAAAGATGTTGAACTAGTCACGGATTGTTTTTTTACCTTGGGACATGGACAAATGTGTTGAAGAGATATTTTTTCCTTACTGTGAATACTGTCAATGCCCATGTCTTCTCCAACTAATAGGCATCAGATTGCAAAGTGTTTGTGGCGATTCGTAGAATGTGTGATCTTCATGAAAAACATTATGATACAAACTTTTTTGTGTTCAGATCAGCCTTAGATTTTTATTTCTACGTTTTAATGAGAAATTCTTTCGAAGAGTATTCATTCATTGTTAAGTACTAACCCATTTTATAAAGGTGCAGTGATGGTTCTAAAGTATAGCTGAGGACAAGATTTGCTTTTGTGAAAGTATATGTGTACATGAAGATAACATCAATAGTATACAGGCTGCATTTTCTCTCACCTGCCTTCAGCAATGAAATGAAGGAAGTTGAAACCTTAAATTGTATAACACAAAATTAGATGCATCCCTTTTTGGATCACAAAAACAAAGAGCAGGTTAAAGATGCATTGGTTTAATATAGCCAATTAAATTCAGCTCAATTCTCAATGCCTATGCCTTTCTTAAGTGTCAAAGAGCACTGACAAAAGCAAAGGTCTGTCTCTGTTGTTTATAAATTTCCCATCTTACTAGCAAGGAAAGACACTCATGAAACACCTATATAGCAGTTGACCATCAAGATAATTAATTATACAGCAATATAAGTTCATTGACAAATAAAAATCCTGTAGCTCAAAATTTCTGCCCTTTCTGTTAACTCAGATCTAAATCTAGCAGGACTTGGCACAAACTTGATTTTGATCGACTGAAGTCATCTTGAAATAAGGCTTCGTAATACTGTGCTCTACCTTCCCCCTTCACACCCTCACATGGCACTATCACTGGGAGATGATAAGACCCTTGTTAGAAAATCAAGACAGCTCTGTCCAGTTTCAATCTCAGCTTCCCCCAGCATTTGGTCCATTTCATTAAATATCAGATGTTGTCATTTCTTCGGTTTTAGGTGCTCTCTTTTGAAAAGTGAATTCACATTTTCCTTCCTTACTCCATTATTCCTGTCTGTTAAGCCTTCATAAATCCATGGAGTTGCTTGAATCTTTTTGCGCGCGCGCACACACACACACACACACACACACACACACCCCAAAGCAGAAAAGGATAGTCAGGGGAGTGGATCCCTGACTAGCAACAGAGATAAGGAAAACCCAGTGATCTGTCACTGTTTTGTTCTTTTATAACGTTACCGCCTTCTTACCACAAGGCTACATATTCTTCAATGACCAAAAGTCAATGAAAGCTTACAAACATTTTCCTAAACTTGAATAAAACTGAGTCTATAAGTAACTGAACTTCTATGTCCAATAGAAGTCACTGCACTTAAGGCCTTTTGGAGAGGAATTGAAAATAGAAGCAGTATTTTTAGCAAACAATCAACAAGGATATCTATTTTCTTTTAGGTCATCGCTGAAAACACACACACACACACACACACACACACACACACACGTAGCTGTGACACTCAATGTGTGATTTTGGAAAAATAATTTAACTGTCCTGGGACTCCATTTCTTAATCTTTAAAAGGGAATAGTAGTATCTCATAGGGTTATTATAAAGAATAATAGGGTTAATTCATGTAAAGTTTTTAGAAAAGTGCACGGCTTATAGCAAATTAGCCATAATTATAAGACTTTCAGTCAGGAATTTAAAGCATACATTCGACCTACTGAATCAAAAAAAACTATCAATGCCATGTAAAACATTATTCATCATAACACTAACTCCAAGAAACTTGATTTTTCCCTTTTAGTTTTTTTGTATACAAGAAAATATCATGTGTATTCTGAGCATTTTATTTTTATCTCTTAAGCCAGTTCATTTTCTGAGATAAAAGAGTACTCCCCCATCCCAGAAATCCAGCTTTTACATTTATTAGTAACCCGTGCTGTGGAACATTTCCAAAAGAGCTTTGTAAAGACTTTGTAGAATGCATCTATGGGTTTCCCTTTATCTACATGCCTATTTTCCACCTCAAAGAACACTAATAAATTAGTAATTTCCACTTGTGAAGCCACACTTCATTACTTATAACTCCATAACGCTAGTTTTAGGCATGCGCTGAAAAGTTCAGACGCTAAAAGGGATAACTTTGAACCTCTGACAAAGCTCATTTTTAAATAAGACTGGAGATAAAGTCGCCACTAAGGTGAGGAAAAGGGGAAGCACTGATGGGTCTTATCCCTGGGAAGGGGGTGCATATTTTATTGAGCCATGTTGATTTCAGTGAAGCAATAATTAGCCTTCAGTAATTAGATGCACAAATCAGCACTCTATCATCATAAATAGATTAAGAGGGTGACAAGTTCAACTTGAGTGATTTCCCACCAGGTATGGCGGCCATAACATTTTCTTAATTTTCTGTTTTCAAAGAACCATGAAAATGAAGGTGAGGACTTTGCCTTTTTGGGAAAATGAGCCAAGAGCAGGAGATCTTGCCTCATTCTACATCTCCCACTCACACAAACTGTTCAAGAGTTTTGAAAAAGGAAGCTCGGCGTTTATCAGCAGGAGGCTTGGGAAAGATAGGCTGATTTATCTGGTGTGTATGAAGCCTCAGAAGAGGCTTCCACTTTGTGCCACTTTGGCATGTGGATTATTTTGAGCTAAAGTAAATTGAGACCCTGCAGGCTCAAAAGATGCTCTTACCTCTCCCTTAAAAATTTTAAATTGCGGTCCTTGCCCATAATAAGAGTTATTATCAGAAATAAATTATTATGGCTTATCTGTATGGCAGGGCCTTACATCGAATTACTGAACATCTGCTCTTCTTATCATACTATGAATTACACTCCTCTCCTTTGGAGCCCCAGGCTCCTATCCCATTATTTGGTTCAAGATGGCACATATGCCTCATTTTACCTCTCTGTCTTTGAACTGGTAGTGTATGGGGTTCTCATACATATAAAGTTAAATCAGTTTTTCTCCTATTAATTTGTCTCATGTTGATTTGGTTATTAGACTGGCCAGAGAACCTTTGCGGGGCAAAGGAAAATTTTTCCTCCCCAACACATGCGTCAGGAATCTTTCTTTTCCTTGACTTCAGCTTGAAATATAACCATCCTGGGTTAAAAGTCAATGTCTACTAGGTAACAATCACTGCCTAAGTTGGGTGCTTTCGTCTGCCTGGCTGCTTTGAAATCTTAATAACAGCCCCATAATAGACAAACCTTCTCAGAAAGTAATTTAAATGCTTCTATTCTTCAGTTTCAAATGATGATCTCTTTTTCTCCTAAAAAAAATCCTAAGCTTTCCTTTTTCAGATCCTGCAATAGGAGGTTTCACATACAAATGGGACAGATTCTGAGTGTGGTTTGGTGACAACCTAACAAACAATGCTTTGCTATTTTTTTTTCTTTTCCCTTTTTCTTGAAATTGGCATCACAGCTGTTTTAAACTATTCCTCTCCTAGCAGTGGTGGTGTTATCCAAAGCCTGAAAACATTTACTGCTGCTGAGTCTAAAATGTTTGAAATACAGAGCTCCTTTTCAAGCAGGGAATATGAAGGAGAGGGGAAAAAATGAAACACCGTCCTGCAAAATGTTAAGCAGCTGCAATGGTGATAAATCAGTGTTAAGAATGCAGAAGAAAAAAAGCCATTTGGGACATGTGTTTACTTAGGGAAGCATTTTGTGCATGCACATTCCTCCCACTGGGAGGTAATGCTGAGTTCCTCTTTAGGGGTGAACCTCTAAGACAGAGAGAACTGAAACATTTCAACCACATCCACCTCAGGGTGTATTTTGAAGTTCCCCTTTTAACAGTTTAAGTTAGATTCTGGAATCTCAGATGGAGGTAAGATTGTAGCAATTGCAAAGTGAAAGTCTTACCAGACTCTTCTCTGTGCGTGGGGCCCCAAATTATTTGAATTGATGGCTCTTTGTGCAGTTTCTAGGAATACTCAAAATCTTTTTTGTCTCTAAGTAAACCTAATTTTTAAAAACAATGTAGTGTGAAATAATTGCTTTACTCATGGGACTTTAGATAATTTCTCACATCATATACTTGCCTGCTTCTTAAGCTAAATAGAATGGCCCTTCAAGGGACAGGTGGAAATTCTAATACACTTCAAAAACCAAAAACCAAAAACCAACACGTCCTAGGAGATACCACAACATAGGACAGCCTCCTTGCTAAATGTGGTCTACTCTCCATTTCCTGAGAGTGACTGCGATCATCATCGTGATGCAGAAAGCTGTGTTTTGCCAAGCAAGACTCACCTGAGCATGTCCATAGTATCACTCCATATAGACCCTTTCACTTTAAAAGCAGACTCTTTCTCCTACTAGTGCACCCAAATAAGTACCCCCTAATACATTCTTCGATTTACTGTGCCTAATAAAATGGATCCTGGACACTTCATCTTTTCTTGCTCATTTACTCAGCCAAGTGACTGGGTTTTGGCTTAAGGGCCTCATTTACAAAATCTCATGGGCAGTGTTCTAGAAATCTCTGCAGACAGGAATGAGGCCCCAGGCAACGTCAAGGTATGTGCTACATTCCTACAAGTCTCATCTATTTATTGTTGTTTGTTTATATTATTAGTTTCAGCTGTACAATTCAACATAGTGATTAGACATTTACACATTTCACAAAGTGAACACCCTAAGGAGTCTACCTGCCACCTGACACCATACAAAGCTTTTACAGCACCATTGATGACCAGCATTTTTCTAGAAAGTGAGTTAACTTTAAAAAGATGCCCAGTAAGCATGTATTGATAATCACTGAACCTCTTCAATAAGAACTACTCAAGACCTACCCTCAGAGTGCCATGGCCCACCCCATGTCTTCTCCTTGTATTGATGTCAGGATCTGGAGCTCAGGTTCTCCTGCTTAATGGTGATCTCCTGGAAATGTTTTTTTACTAGAGCAGGTCTCTTGCAAACAAACTGCCATTGCTGTGCCTCCTTCTTCAGGGGACGCTTTTGACAATGTCAGATGGCATCTCTGAGAGTTGAGTGTTTCTCAGAAGCCTGCCGTAAACTGAACTGAACTGGCAGGAGGTACTTCAGATGATGAAACAATACTTAAAATACTTAAAGCAATCACTGGGAAGGTGTGTTAAAACTGACAACATATATTATTGACCATTGAAGGGGAGCAGAATATGCCACCCAAAACATGCCTCTCTGGCGTATTGATTATTTTGAGCTGGTTTGTTTTTAAGCAGATACAGGAGAAGCGCTGAGAACTGAGGAGAAGTTACCCTTTGGTCTGGGCAAGGCTACTCTTTGCTGATCTAAATAGCTCTCCGAAGACCTTTGGGATATTAGTTTTTGCTGCAATAAAGGCGACTCTTTTACCATCAGTGGTGGAAAACACGCAGCGGCCCCAGGAAGAACTTACTGCCTGGCAACACCGGCACCCTAGCAACGTGCTCAAGCAACAAGGGACTTTTACTTTTGCGCTGGCAGCTGGTAGCTTCAAGTTGGCTGAGCCGTCTCTCCCTCATAAACTCTGAGAAAAGTACACCACTACAAAATGTGGGCTTTGTTCCTGCCGTTCCCCCTTGCCTGGAACAATAGTGTAATTAATCTATCATACTTTGGAATTATGTTATTTCTTGTTCACTTCCTAAGGAATGTTATCCTGTATACTATTGGCTCATGAAATTACTTTGAATCCCGCAGTGAAACCTGTGTTAAATAAATTATTGGCAAAGACAATCTCAGTCCCTGAGCACACTTTTGCCTTGCAAAACAAAACAGTGTCTCTGGCACATGGACATTTCCATAATTTCTTGAGAAGAAAACTCTTGGTCATGGCTGTTAGAGCTTTTCCTAACTCTAGAATGGCACTGGGGATGAGGGCCATCTTATTAAGAACGGGAATGCAGTACTTGTTCATGGAATAGACTTGACAGAATGGAAACTCTGTTTTGAGACATAGTTTATACTTTCAGTTTGCAGAATAATACTAGGCTTACCTTTGGGAATGTTCTCACAGGTTTCTATATTTCTTGCACTGGAGCTTGCCCCGATTGATGAGTGAGAGAATTAAAATGGAGAAAGGATATGAATTTTCAAGATGAAAGTGGGAATATGTCGCTCAGCAACTAAGAACAGTGCTTTCTAGAAAGCTTCTTTATTATCGTCTCTGAAGCAGGATGACCTGGGCAATACTAGGAGAGGGAGGAAGATGGAAAATTGCTAAGGTATATACTTGCTTTTAGGGCCAAAACATGAGAAACATGGGACCCAAAGCTCTCCACACAGCAGAGCAGGGTTCAGGTTCAAACTCTGTCACTCATTAGATATGTGATCTTGGACAAAATGCCTAATCCCTTAACAACTCAGTTTTCTCATGTGTAAATAACATGGAGATTCTGTCCCAGGGTGGTGATGATGATTAAATAAAGTCCTTGTGAAAAACATTTTGAAAAAATGTAAATTATTAGTAACTCTGGCCATGTAATTAAATTGTGATGTAAATGGCTGATTTCTTTTCTCCTTGCCCAATTCCAACTCCCCCCAGGCAGGTGTTTTTGTCTTACTTAAACCCAGTTTTGACTGAGAGGAATATTAGCCAATATGTGGCTGGGGAGAGGAAAAATTGGGGGCAGGGTGTTAACCTCGTTCACTCAGATCACACCAGAAAAGAACATATATGTATCCTCACCAGGAAGATGAAGGAATCACGGGTGTCTGTTTCCTTTACTTCCTTGGTCTTACCAGCTCCTAGAATGGAACATCAAGTTGAGCACCCCTTGTCCTTATACAGCTCTCAATGAAGAAAAGTGAAACTTCTCCTCTAAAACCAAGATGCCTCTATGGTCCTGTGTCAAACATACAACTTGCAACGGTTGCTTTGCTCTGGATTCCAGAGCTATGAATAGTGATATCTGTTAGCTCTAGAAATGAATTGCTAATCCTCTAGAACATAAGTACTTTATGACAATACGAGAAACTCAGATTTTCTTTCTAACCCAGCTAAACCCACCAAACTTCTTTCATTCCAAGACTTTTGCTCTTGAAGGTTCTCTCAGGCCCAATTGCTACTCTGTTCTATGCATCCTACTTGACATTCACCAGATAATCTTGGCTTCAACCCCCTACTTGCTAGTGCTTCTGTAAAAGTTTAGACTTGGACTCCACCTTCTTAAAATAAAAACAAGTATTTTTTTCTGGTTTGAAACATATTCATGCTGTTTCTTTTAAACTTAATGACATGTTTGTAAGTCAGATTGTGGTCACTGCAGCTGGGCTGTAAGCATAGTAGACCGTCGCCCAGTCACTAAGTCAGTTTTGTTTAAGTATATTCAATCTCGACTTTATTTTGATGTGATTAATTGCTCACAACTTGAACAACCCAAGGGAACATTTCTCAGGATACTATTATACAAATATGATGATTCTCATAAGGTAATTTTAAACTCATAATAAAATCTGAGTTGTCTTATTACTTTTGACCAGAACACTAATATGCATATTAATAAAGTACATTATTTATATATCATTAAAAATAATCCCATTTTTTACTATGATTGTTTAGTGATAATTACTTATTCTACAATTAGAATTGACAATATTTCTTATTTTATTGTCTCCTCCAGAACTTCCGATTTTTATCTTTGGTTCTAATCTGGAGATAGCCCTGGTGAGTTTAACTTGTGATCTAAAAGGAAAGCATTGAATTAACAGACTAATAAAGATGGAAAAATAGGAATAAATTCTAAACATGATTGCAATGGATAGAAAAAAAGAAGATTAGGGTGGAGAGAGGGAAGGTGGGAAGAAATTCTGTAAAAGTCATTTACCAACTGAAATTAGATGTCCTAATGGAGCCAATACTCATGATCTTAAAAGAGGCAGCTCCCTGTGTCCACCACAAAATACCTGGGAAACTAAAATAGGCACTGTCAGGAGAAGGCAATGGCCATTGTTGTTCTGCACTCCGTTACTGAACTGTTACAACATGGCTCTCACACTAAGCTGAAAGTTCTCAATACCTCAGATGCACTTCCTAAACCTATTTCATTGAGCTTATTAGGCAAATAAGTAGCAACAACAAAAATAATCTTGAAAAAGCTCTTATTTTTTTTCCTTTCTTTTTGCTTGCATTCTCCCTGTGTGGTGACAGTTCTCTCTGTGAGCCTCTTTACAAATCTGATGGCAGGGATGAAAAGAACTTATTCAAGAGAGTGCGGGTGTGGTGAAAGGGTAGAGGAGAGAATTGAAATGTGTAGCAATCTAGTTGCTAAGGATAAGGCTCTGGGTCTAATGCCACAAACCAGCATGCCACAGTGTTTCTCAAAATGAATCTGTGGTGAATTAGAAAAATTAATCTAACTGTTTTATTAAAGATATAAATAGCATATTCAATGCCAGTTTTACAAAGCCCAGCAATGCTAGAGACAGCATTATTTTAAGCATTTTTATGTGACTGTGTATAAACATGCAGAGTATTTATTTAGCTTTCAGTTAGCCCTGAAAAATAAGAGTGACTGTCTAGTATAGATAACAGTTCATAAGCGAATTCCAAACAACAGAAATTTATCGATGAATGGTTCTTTTGGAGTAGATCTCAAGTCTCCATTCACTTCCTCCAAAGTTTGGTTCCATCCTTGCTGATGTTGATACTTTTCCTTAACAGTGACCATCTCAACTCTTAAAAATAACTCACCAAACACCTGTCTATTTACGTGCACACTTCTGTGTGGTGAGATCAGCCAATGATGAACTTCAACTTCTCCCAGGAACAATGTACCCCGTATGCAGTATAGCCCTATAGCAATGGGATTAATTGAGAGAATATGCACCCTGGCCACATCTGGGAACATCAGCCTCTTGCAACTAGGTAACTTGAAGCATTAAAGTCACATACTTAGAGGAACAATCATTTGGTCAATATCAAAGTATTAACTCATTCTATACTGTTGAATGGCTCTAGTATTGTAAATTTATGATATTAGGCTTCATGAATTTAAAACAAATAATAACCACTTGATAGATTTCTTCTAAAATGTATTGTAAAATAGCCAGTCTTTGGTAGTTTAGCAGAAAGTGCCCTAGACCCTAATCCCAATTCTTCCAAGTCATATGGCCTTGAATAAGTAATTTAACTCATCCATGCTTCACTTTCTTTATCTGAAAAATGACAGTATGTCTGTCCTAAGTGATTCCAGATTATTTTAAAAATATTGTAGTACTTCAAGATTTATTATATTTTGAGAGATGCAGCTATTCATAATACCTCTTTGGCCAATGTTATGGTCATTTTTATAATCTTCAATATTGATGTGTACTAAGTATGTTAGGCAGAATAATGCCTCCTCCTCCAAAGAGGTCCACACCATAATCCCTGGAACTTCTGCATATATTACCAAACATGGCAATAAAGGAATTTAGATGGTATATAGAATTAAAGTTGCCAATCAGCTAACTTTCCAATAGGCAGGTTATCCTGCATTATTCAGTTGGGTGCAATGCAACACAAGGGTCCTTAAAAGTGCAAGACTGAGGCAGAAGACACAGTATCAGAGTAATGGGATAAGTAAGGAAAGGATTTGACTGGCCACTGATGGCTGTGAAGATGGAAAGGGCCATGAACCAAGATGTGGGCAGTCTGCAGAAGCTGGGCAATGTTAGGAAACAGATGCTCTTCTGGAGTGTCCAGAAGGAATGCAGCCTCGCTGACACCTTGATTTCAGTCCAGTGAGATTTGTATTGAGCTTCTGAACTACCAAATTATAAGATAATAAATGTGCATTGTTTTAAGTTACCAAGTTTATGGCAATTTGCTACAGCAGCCATAGGAAACTAATATACCAAGTTGCCACTAGTATCATAGAAAGTGATTTTAAGTAGGGTAGTCTTAACATTAATTTAGCTTGTCCAAATTTCCAGGTGAGTGCTTATGTTAGTGGTGATATAATTGTGCCAAATATTGTGCCCAAAAGTCTCAGTTAAATATAGTGATTACACTAACCTTTTCACAGTGGGGATGAAGTTGGGGAGAGGGCTGCAAAAGCTTTAAAGAACTTTATTGATACTAAATGTTCAGCACTTAGGACAGTTCAGCCACATGTACCAGTTTTGAATCAGTACCTTGGAGAGAGAACTGGACACATTGTTTCATAGTAGATAATCAGGATAGGCCCAAGCGGTCACTTACTCTGTGGTATCAATCTCTGCCCAGATCCCTGGGATTTGGGGAGTGACTGGGCTGATTATAACCTGAGAAGAAAGTATAAATTTGCCTCATTTTGGAGTAGCTCCTGTCTCACCATGGAATGCCCTCATCCAAGTTTTGACAAAGCCAGTTGGAGCTAAAATGTCAGATTTTCTCTGACCCAACGCTACATACCAGATGCAGCTTCTCCATGAACTGTCTCAGTCTGAAATGCCTTCCTTATCTCTCCAAATGTGCAAATCTCAAACTCTACCTTGAATCTCATATCTCTTGCTTATAATCCATCTTTAGAGTCCAGCAGTACTCTTGACTTGGAATAAAAGCAAACTGAGCTCATTACTAGTGGCCTTGGATAAAAGAAGGCAGTGGTTTTAAAAAGCCACCATGTATTACTCATTTAATTCACATAATAAACAATATTTATTTACTGTCTACCATAAGCTATGCAGATAGATATATAGGTAGGTAGGTATGTAGGGAGATAGATAGATAGATAGATAGATAGATAGATAGATAGATATAGATGATAGATAGATGGATGATAGATAGATAATCAAACAATGAAAATTACTACAAAATGCAAAAGCAAGTAAAGAGACAAATTAAATGTTTATAATTCTCCTTCCTTACAGGCATAAACCACATTGCAGTTGTGGTGGGATATAGCCATGTGACTCCTTCTACTTATGAGGTATGAATGGCATTGGTGTGACTCAGAGCTGAGTATTTAACTACCAGTGTGACGACCTCAGGGGCTCTCCTTCTGTCTGGTACAGCAACTGGCAATATTCAAGATAGAAACTCCACAGTTTGGGTCCCCGAGTGGTTCCAACTAGCCACAGTGGCTATATAATGGGATTGTGAAATAAAACTGTTGTTTTGTGCCACAACTATTTGTCTTTTCCTTCCACTACATAATCTATCCACTTTGACCAATAAAGGTAGTTATGGAAAACTTGACATTAAAGGGCTAAAATTTTATCAGAGACCTGAATGATGATACTAAGTGATCTATGTCAAGTTCTGGAGTAAAAATAGTTCAGACAGCAGAAATAGATAGTGTAAAGGCTTTCAGCTATGTCTACGCCAGGCTCTGAGAAAGCACTGTACAACTCTGAACCAAGCTTGGACATGAATCACATCTGTAGACAATTCCAGTTTTTTATTCTTGTCCTATTTCTTGCCTAATAATTATTATTTCTTCACATGCTAATATTTATTTCAAAAAACATAGTAGATGTTTAATTTTTAGAAATCCAATAGCAACAATATACCTAAAGACCTCATTTATTTCTTACCTATACAATTATTCTATTCAGGTGCCATCACTTTTTTTTTTGCCACTATTTCCACCATAGCTCAAGTTCTCATAATTTTCTTTGTAACCCTGGTGTAATACTTAGAAGTCCAGGTAGCCTCTGAATCACTGCAATGTCACTGCTTTTCACCCATTTGTTTATTAAACAAATATCTATTAAGCAATTTCAAATATGCCAGAGTCTGCAAAACACTTGGGATAAAATGGTAAACTAAGAACTTGCAATGTAGTAAAGGAGACAAATATTAAGCAACTAGTTGCACAAATTCAATGGAAAATGACAACTATGATAAATGTAATAGAATAAAGGTCATGTTGCTCTGAGAATACATAATAGGGGGATTTGAATCTGCCAGGGAGGTCAGAGAAGGGTTGCCTAAGGAAGTGAAGCTTGAGTTGATATCGTGTAGATGAGAAGGAATTAATCAGGTGAAGAGTGAAAGGAAATATTCACTAGGAAAAGGGAACCACAGATCCCATCTTTTTGGTGGGAGAGAGCATGAAGGATAAAAAAAAAAAAACTAAACTAAAAATGAGCCAATATTTTGTGGGGGAATTCCTTAGACAGTTACACAGATCCAATTTTTAAAATTTTTATATGGAATTCTTACAGGCTCTGTTATATGATTTCCCAACCAAGATTAACTGCTTCTAATTATAAAAATTAAGAAACAAGCATACAGACACTAAGGAGAATGGATGACTTGAAACCTGGCAAGAGTTGGGGAAAAACTGTTCCCAGGCCTCAAGAAGCAGAGTTCACTGAGGCCACGGCCGGAATGCAACTTTTCTCAACCCAATGCCCTTCAAGTCTTTTCTGTATTACAACGTGACTGAATACTTTTGAGTCATCCTGATGATCCTGTGGTTGAACTCTTTAAAAAGGCAGAAAAACTCACACACTTTAGATTAACTTCTTTAAAGAAAAAAAAACAAAACAAAAAATGATAGCACTCGAAGAAGTAAACTTTAGTCATCCTGAAAATATAAGATTAATCAATACATTAGTTAACAGTCGTTGCTGCCTTTTAGACATTAGCTGGGAGCATACTGAGATTTCTTAAGTTTAGTGTTGTAGTTTGCTAGGGCTGCCAAAACAAAGCTCCCCAAACTGGGTGACTTAAACAATAGAAAATACTGTCTTATGGTTCTGGAAGTTAGAAGTCTGAAATCAAGGTGTTGGCAGGGTTGGTTCCTTCCGGGGGCTACACGAGAAGGATCTGCTCCAGGCTTCTCTCCTTGGCTTGTAAAAAACTGTCTTTATGTTCACATGGAGTTCTCTAAATTTGGCAAGTCTGTCTCTAAATTGACCCTTTTCACAAGGACACCAGTCATATTGGATTAGGGCTCACCCTAATGACCTCATTTTAACTTGTCATGACCCTATCTCCAAACAAGTATATATATTGAGGTACTGGGGTTCAATTTTCAACATTAAGAATTTTGAAGATACAGTATAATCCACAGAACTTGTTATCTGTGCAGAATGATGAGGTAAATTAATAAATGTCATATTTTCTACCTACTGTTCATGTTCATCAGCAGCATGCTCTTTAATGTTTATTTTAGTACTGATGATGGGTTGCTTTAAGTTCACCTGCCTTATCTGTTCATGTTCAAAAGCAGTGTTTAATAATTAATGAACAGCCACTATGTTTCTGTTATACTTATCATAGTCAGCCTGGTTCTCCATTCTTCTATAAATATCACCTCTTCTAATTCCCTTGTAATCTCAGGGACATGAAACATATATTGACCACCACACTTGTTGTGTCTAGCAGTGTTCTGTACATGATCAGTCATTAATAAGCATTTTTTGAGGTGAAATAAATTGCAATGTTAGTTGAGATAATAAATGTGCTAAGTGACTATGGAAATGGGTGAAAGTAATTGACTCACAGAGGAGATTGCCTTCGTCTCATTCATCAAGTTCTAATTAAATAAGGTAATGAAAAATTGACAAATGGCCGCTGAACTAGACCAGGTCTATCTATTTTGTTGTCTGGACATTCATTGGCTTTGTATTCTGGGAGTAATTTTAATGAGCTGAAATGAATCAGGACTCTGATCCCATCCTTAAAACACTGAAATCAAGGATTTAGCGGTCCAATTGTCCTCAAGAGTCAGTCCAGTAGCATCTTATACCTGGTGAGTGAGGTGGCACAATTAAAGGTAACCATACCTGATAGATTTCTCCCAAAGGACACCTGCTATTACCTGAAATTAAAGAAAAAAGATGATTACATGTAAACTGTACATAGTTTCTACACTGTTGACTAATTTACATGTAGGTTCTGATGTCATTTTAGGGGATTCATGTCTCAGTGCTAATATCACCTTCGCAGGTACTTTCCTGATCACGAAATCTAAAGATACTTCTCAATCTCGTTCATTTCCTTTTAGAAATTTCCTTTTTTGTGCTGACCACTATTGAATATAATCTTTTACATTTCTGTTTACTATCTACTACTCCATATTCCCCAACCTCCTACTTGAATATAAACTCCATGACAGCAGAAGTCTGGTCGTTCTTGCTTACTGAGAGCTTGTTCATCAGGCCCGGCGACGTAAGAGACTCAGTATTTGATGAGTTGACTCCACACAGCTGCCTCCATACCCCAGCTGTCCGGTTCAGCTCCTACCAATCCCTCCTACTATTCATACCGCTTAAGTTGCAGTGGTTTTCTTGCTGTTCTACAAACACATTAACCACTATTTCCTGTCTCAGTCTTCGTAGTTATGTACCTCACACTTTCACTTCTTTTAGGTCTCTTTTCAGTATACTCTGTTGGCTTTCTGATGTAAAAACTCCTCCACCACTGAGACTCTGTCTTGCTTTGTCTTATTTTCTCTATGGCATCAGCCATCACCCGACACAGCATACCTGTATTTGTTGTACTGGGTACTGTGTTGCACTGATCACATGCCCTTCAGGAACTAGACATCCATTCTCCAAGCTGTGGAGAGTGTTGTCTGCTACAGATCATGGGTAATAAACCCATTCCACTTGACATTGCCCTTGGCTAAAAGAAGCTGTCTCACTCAAGATTGTGTCCTTCCCTAGGAACAACCACACCAAGTATATGGTTAGTTCAAAGGTCATCCCAGTTTCAGGCCTTCTCTGGGATTTTCTGAGCCCTTCTTACCACTAGTCTCAGTTTAGCCTTTCCTTCCGTGCAAACTTACTTCATTCACTCTCTGACATGAGTTGATCCCTATTAAATCTCTTGTATACAAATCTCCATTTTAGAGTCTGTTTCTCTGGAAACAAGAGATAATTCTTACATGGAGTATAAGCTCCATGAGAACAATGTCTTCATCTATCTGATTCACTTTTATTCATTGGGCATCCCCTAGCATCTACAACAGTGCTGAAAGGTGCTTTATTAACTTTTGTTGCACAAATAGATGAATGAGAAGACAGTGATCTCTCCTCCCAGAGGAGAGTTTGTGGACATGGATGGATTTTGTATGTTTTTCCTGGAAGACAATGTGGAGCAGTTTCCAGGAGATTTATTCAACTTCTTTGAAGAAAGAACACTGTCACACTGTGGAAAACCTCTATAGATCATTCATCTTGCATATCACCGTTCCAGGTTTTAATGTTTTCACGGAAATACCAAGGTACTCCAGTGTGATCTCATAGCTCATTTGACCTTCCTAGAAATAACTGAAGAAGGTATGTGGGCAATTATCTCTATTTTCTAAAAGATGAAACTGAAGATTAGGAAGACTCATCTAAGGCTACTTGTTATTAGCACAGGGCAGAACTAACATCCAAACTCAGGCAGGCCTTCTAAATTATTGTGCTATATGCCTTTTCATTCTTTTTAAAGAATAAATCCATCTATTAATGACTATAGTAACTTCATGTAAACATAAATACTTACACACACACACACACACACACACACACACACACACACACAACTTGCCAAAGCTTTATTTAAAACTTAATGTTCTTGTTTAAGCAACTAGGCATCCCTCTTTAATTAAGATCCACACATTCCTCTGTAGAGTTTAAACAAGTAGAAAATTAAGATTCATTTCTGAAGTTCTTAATACACACTGTAGGAAATAGTAATCATTATGCCATTGATCTTCACAACTCTTCCTTCTAAGAGACACCAATTAGTCTAGTCACTGTAGAGATATCAATATGGTTGTCAATATAACTTTCTTACATAAAATCTAAATTTGAATAGAAAGTATGCACCAGATATTTAATATACTAAGGATATGTTTTATATCGATACAGAGATCTGTCTTTATGTACCCATGCATAAGTACATAAAATAAATTTAATCATGATGCACATAATAATTCTAGCTAAGTAGTTTTATTTTTTAAAGCGCATTGAATTCATTTTTTTTTTTTTACTTCACAACAGGTCACTTGAATCTCATGGCAAATCACTGAGAACATCTTAATGATCATCTTAATGAGAAACACTTTTCAGAGGAATAAGTGATGCCAACATATTGAAGCCATGATGTATCACTCAGATCTCCTGCTGTGGTGAGCACAGAAGACTGGTGACTCGAACTGCTATCCCTCCTGGCCCACAGAGGCCACGCTGCCCACAGACTGAACCTGGCAAAGGTGCCACACAAGACAAGATGGTGAGATGTGGTTCCTTTGTCTCAAGGACTCTGAACCAACCTGGCTGAATCTTTCTTGGAACTGTGCTATAGTCCAACATTCTCTTTAGCCAATCCTCCTTCCGTGCCTCTTACCTCCCAAAGATGTTAGATGTGTACTGCTACCTAATGGGTCTCCTTGTCCTTCACTCAGTAAATAAGTCTCTTGCACACACATTTAAACCCATGTCAGCATCTGCTTCTCAGCACATCCAAATTAATGCAAACGTGGAGACAATGTGTGGTAAATTGTCCCACCTCCACCTCACCACTTCTTACACTCAAACACAAGATTCAACATAACTTTCAAAATAACCAAAGTTTTGACTAGTCCTAGTAAGTGTCCAAGAGACATCCAGAAATTACTCCAGTGGAATCTCAAATAGGCTACATCCACCCACAGGATATGCAAAAAGGATACGATTCCTAATGTGACAATTTTTCATGATTAATTTTTTTGGGATGATTATACAGTAGACTCTCAGTTAACTGGCACCATAGGGATTAGTAGATGCCAGATAAATGTAAGTAGACTCTCTGTTAACCAGAACTCAAGCAACCAGAAAATCTCAAGCAACTGGCAAAACATTTTGCCGGTTGCTTGAGTTCTGGTTAATGGAGAGTTTACAGTAGTAGGAAAAATAACTGTGGTTGAGATCTCTAGAAACTGTTGCATGATATAGATTCAAATGGACAAAAGTAATATGCTTTTCCTAACATGAGAGTAATACATGATACTGAGCTGTAGATCAATGAAAGAAGATACAGGAAACTGCTGAGGCCATGCCCACTATTAGAGCCTACAAGAACCATCATGACCACAAGGCAGCTGTCCCTCTTGTGCATACTGGAGGGAGAAATGTATCTTCTGTGTGACAATCTTTATCTGCAGTAAAGAATACATGCAACAGTTTTATTCCTTGATAGCTAATTACATTATAAACCTTATAATGCAATCACAAATAAACCAATTTTTTTATCCTGGAAACCACTTGTGTTTATTCTGATGTCCTATGTAAGGATGTATGAGAGACTTCTCTATGGTCACTGCATCTTGGGACATACTGTTTTCAGAGTCAGTACATTTAAAAAGACCTGGGCATTTTCTCCACTTCTATCACTAATCAGCCACTGGCCTTCGGGTAAATCATTGTGATAGGCTCTCTGAGTTATAATACTCAGTATCCTTAGCTTCTTAGTTCAAAATGTTATGCATATACACTAAAGTCAAAGTGTTTACAAAGGCTATATAAATTAGAAAGGTTGGAAAAAAATAAAAAATACATTTCTCTTTACAGAAAAAGTCTATGTCATAAAATTGGCAAAATTTAAACCTCCCAGTATTCCATTTGTTAGAATACTGCACGATTTGAATATGGGGGTTGGGGGGGGTGGGAGCTCTTTGTGACTTTTCCTGTGTGTTGTGCATGTCCTTTTGATTCTCACCTCTTAATGCACTATGCTTGTATTGGATAATGCTGGGTAGATCATCCCATTTCCATTTACAGGCAAGAATATTGATTTCTTGAATGGACCCCCTATAATTTATAAATCAGTCACCAAGGCACAAATAAATACTACCTGGAGCTTAAATGTGAACTGCTTCTCTTTCTCCCACAACAGGGTCCTCTAGGGACATTCATATTTCTGTTTCATGTTTTTATTCTCCAAACTAAAATAACAGCAACAAAGTTACATCTCCCAAGTCTCAGGCCTCTTTTATCTATTCTAACACCAGGTCCAAGATTTCTCCTTTTATCTATACCCATAGTCAAAATGCAATGCAAGTATTTTTACCTCCCTTATATTTATTGACATGGCCTCTGAATAATCCTCCCCACACTCCCAGTCCCTCATTCCTTCATTTACTGCCAAATGAGTTCTTAAAGCATTAGTTTGGCAATGCAAGTCTCCCACTCTGAAGTTGTCAGTGATTTCCCATTAGAAAGAGTTCATACTCTTCAGCCTGACACTCAAAACCACCTACAATCTGACTCACACTCACCTTCTCAGCATATTTACACAATCTTTCCCTACCAACTTGTTTCTGTTGGGGGAGAAATGGTTTACTGACTAATTTCAGAAGCAAGGTTACATCGTCCCACATTCTTGTTCCTCCTCCCCAGGATATGCTCTTTTCTCCACCTGCTTCTTGAACTCGAAGGGTCTTGAGAGATATCTAAAGGCCTTCATATAAAACTCAGACACAGAAGGATTAGGCAGACCTGATTCCTACAGGAATTGGAAGCCCACGTTTCAGACCCACAGCTCAGAAATCAGATGTCTACGCCACTGCCCAGCAGCCTGCAGTGAGTCGTCAGCTAAGATGAGGCTAACACCAGATTCCGCGGATGCTAATGCGGTGTTCTCTAAACCCTAACTCCAGTGGGACCCTGGCATCCATCCTTCGTGGTTAAGTCACCTGGGAATTTGCTCTGTCCTTTCTGAATCCCTATATCACTTTTACTCTCTCTACAATTCACCTGAATATTAACCACTGTGGTGCTTTGTGATCTCTCTTTAATTTTTCCTATTGATTTTTAAATTACAAAAGTACTATTTACTATAATAAATGGAAACTGCATGGAGATGTATAAGGAAAAGGTGGAAAGACGACTACCTACAAGTGCTCACCCGAGTAAACACTGCTAAGCCTGTATTATTGTTTAGAGTTATTTTTCTGTGCACCTGTTCACATGTGTAGTGATAGTACAAGTATGCATATACATGTGTGCATTCCCATGCTTGTGCATGCACACACACACACACACACACACACACACACAACTTTAACGTGATTTCACACGTACACAAACACCATCTCTTGGATTTTTTCCAATGTTTTGCTATGACAAGCAATCTGATGATGAAATGAACATTTCTGCTCTTGTATAGAATACTTAAGTAACATTTGTGAGATTTATCAAAAAGGAACTGTTGCGTCAAATGTGCAAACACTGAAAACTTAAAAGTTTACTAGCTCCCCTCCAAAAATCACCAACAGTACCTATGAAGATTTATTTTTCCTTGTACTCACCATTTTGGATGTTTCTAGTTTTTACCAACCTAATTGACAAAAATGGTAATGTGTTATTATGATATGCATGTGTGTACATACATTTTATCTATCTATTTATTTATTTGTTCTTTAAGCTGTTTTTTAACCGTGTTTCTTTCTGTATGTATATGTTTCCTGTCTTTGCCCAACTTTCAACATTTCTTACATTTTTCCCTAAGCTTTCTCTTACATATTTTACTATGAATTAGCTTTGTTAAATGATTTTCCTTATTAAAGTTTGAATGAAAACTTAAGGCAGAGATGTCCTTTGATTTCTTAGGACTTTTTAATGCTGAACTTGCACAGAGTATGTGTTCAGTAAATCCTTACAATTTGGCTGTGTATGACAGATTGTCCAGTGTCCATTTTGAGAGCCAAATGACACAGAAATGAGAGCTAACTGAAGACAGACACATTTGGATAATGAGGTTGAGAGCATTGACTGTGTCTGTGACAAATCTTTCTCCAATCAAACGTGTATCCATAGAGCCAGGTGTGCAGAGCCTCCTGACTGGATAATGAGTCATACACACCACGGGCTGGAGAAGAGGTCAGCCTTAAAAAGTTCATGGAGTTAGGAATACTCATCTCCTTTACTGATTTATAAGACAGTGCTGCTTAGAAAACAATAACCTTCTTCATCATCTATTCCACAGTCTATAACCCTCTCCATTTCACACTCATGCACATTTTAAAGCTTATTGCTCTTCTGTGTCTTCGTGTTCTACATTCATATCATGTTTTGGGGAGAAAACATGATTTACACTTGACATCAATTAGTAAGAGTCAAACACATTTCCTTTTCCTCAAGCAGATGAGAAAATACCCTATTCTTTACATGCAGGTGAATAAAAAAAGAATAAAAGGAAGAGGCATCATGGGTGGCAAGAGAAGAAAAAACATAATCTGTGTCCTTTTGCTGTGACACTTGTGCCTCTTTCTCTAGAAAAGACGGTCTCACGGTGTCCGTGCAATTCGGGGTCAACACCCTTCATATCACTTGGGAAGCAGCTACTCTACCCATCAGTTGCCCCAGGGCAAAAAATTCCCTGAAACCCAACTCAAGTGTCTGTCAAATTGACTATTCTTTCTTTTCTGTCACTAAATTATGTATTTTTCAAAAGTAGAGGAAGAACTTTAAGAAATGTCTCTCTGTCCTTAAGTGTCTGAGAGCTAGAGCTCTCTCTCCAACACTGTCAAGAGTTCGTGAGCAGCTTGCTGTTTCACAATGTTCCCGGGAAGTACAGACACACTTCACTGCTCTTCTTCCCCATCATTTCCTCAGTCCCACATGATGAATTCCTTCCATTCCGGGGGTAGGAACCGCTACCCAATTACCCCACCCCACTCATTACCTTGCCTCTCTGTCCCCTTTCTGTCATATAGTCCAACAATTCAAGGGTAGAAATTGGTTGACTATGGGATTCTACATGTTTTATTTATTTCTCAAGAATATGTCGGGAAAGCTTAGAGCCCTTGTGCTTGCCAGGAAAATGAACACAGTTCTATTTCTGCAGCCTGAACTGCTTCCTTTGCGTTACGATCTCTCTTTCCCTCTTTTCCTGTGTAGCAGCTTTCCCACCTCCTCGAAACAACAGCAGCTCATTCCGACCCTGGGATACCATAATGCACCTCTGTGTTTTCCTCCTACTCATCCTTTCGTCCAATTATCGCCCCTCTGATATGTGTCCCTTCTTTCTTTTCTCACTTACACATTAGTACTTTGGTTGTTTTTCTTTTTTAAGAATTATACTTCCTTACCTTTCTTCCCAGGGGCCCTTAAGGTGGCAGCCCATGATATTTCTTATGCTGGTTTGTTATGTAAAGGTTTCTACTAAAAGAGTTGTTAGAGAGCCAGTAAGCTCTGTGATTTATGACTATTGCTGAAGCAGTGGCATAGCTGGAAGAACTGAACACAGCACAAGACTCTTGAGGGAAACAAAAAGCTGATGTAAAATGCCATAAACCTCTCGTTTCAAAAGGATCTTTACCATAATCTAGGGAAGCCTCAGTATTTTATATAAGAGAAAAACTGCAGCTCAGAGATGGTGAGTGATTTAGCTAAGGTCACACTATTAATGGGTGGCAAGACTGAGAAAACGGTAACTAGACCCTAATCTGCTTGCTACTTAGGGCCCTTCCTGGATTTTTTCCGTAACGATCACTTTACTATTTTTCAAGGTTCAGAATTAAGCACAAGCTATGTGCATCCTCTCTCATTAATGTAGGGGTACACGGATCTCTGGTACATGTCAAGGGAATTACTTTCCATGGAAAGGGAGTCGGTCTGACAACAGCTCAGGGGCTCACAATTGCATTGTTTTAAGAGCAAACTGCCACTCAGTTCTGCCTTCTAAATTACAGAGGAGGAAAAATCTAAGCTCCTAATAAGTTTTAAATAGACTACATAGAATGGCCTTCTAACTTTGAATAACCGTGAGATCCAGGAGAGCCTCATCATCAGATGGGGGTTTGGGGCTAGTGCCAGAAGGTTGCCGACGACTCTCAGGGTCCTTGACCAACTCTAATCCAAAGACGAAGGTAAACAGTCTCAAACTGCCTCCCTTTTGTATCGTTACTGATAGGATTATGCTTGGACAAAGAAGCGCTCCCTACTCTGGGTAGTTCGTAATAGCTTCTTATAAGCAATTACATTTGATTTGCAAAGTTGCTATTTCCAGATTTGTCTCAAGATTTCAAGACAGTGGAAAATGGAGTGGGTCAGAAGTGGGCGAAGAGTGTGTCTCCCCAACTAATTATATTAATTTCAAGAAGCATGTTTATGATTGCTCACTTCCGTGAGGGTACCACTCCTTGGACAAAAAGTAGACCTTGTTTATTTTAAGGTACCTTATGCATGCCATTGGCTCCTTGTCCACCACCCCACCACCCCCTGCCAAATGGAGGAGAGAAGTAAGCATTTTTAATTGTAGCTTTTAGATGTTCTTTTTGCACAAAAACAATCCAGTAAGCAGATTTGTGATAATGTCGTATGTTTTTACTTGCTTGGGACACACAGGATTATACTTCGTTGGGGTAAATCACAGAAACTATATTGCTTTAGTTTAGATTAGACTTACTAAATAAAATACAGGATACCCAGTTAAATTTGAACTTAAAATGAATACCAACTTTTTAGTGGATAAGTTGTCCCTAAATTTTCACACAGGCTTAAGTACATTTTAAAACACTTTATTGTTTATCTGAAACTCCAATGTAGTTAGGTATCCTTGTATTTTTATTTACTAGCTCTGACAATCCCTGCTTAGATATCAGTGTTAAACCAACTGTGATTCTTCTTCCTCTGGAACTTTCTATGAGTCCATGTTTTAAGAAGCTTGAAGCACCTGATACAAAGAGTTAAAAGAGAAAAAGAAAAGAGAAGAAAGGGAGAATATAATACTACGAAAATGATACCAAGAATTTACAAGAATTTTTTGAATAACAAAAAAAAGTAACTTTAGTCTGTAGATAGAAATGATATTTTTGCTATCAATGTAAGGTTTGATATTATAAATATAGCAGTTAAATTAAAAAAATCATTTGTCAATGCAGTGGTGGCTAAAGTTGAAGGAAACAGTTATTTCCACACTTATGAAGGTGGGTGAAGAAGAAATATTTCATGATTGTCAAGATTTGGAACACTGAATAAATACAGTAAATGTTTAAATCCAGAATCAGCCACTTACTGGTAATATGCTGTTGGCCAAGTGTTTTATTTATTCTGTGCCTCAGTTATTTTATTTGTAAGTATGGGATAGCAATAGTGCCTACTTCATAGGTTCTTTGTGAGGATTAATTGGCATAACGAATATAAATTACTAAGTATAATACATTGCTCGGTAAATACATGCCCAATAAGTAGCAATGATTTTTCCTCCACCTTCCTCTTTGTTTTTCAAGATATTTATCAAAATATCAAAATAAGATTAAAATAGACTATTCAGCAATAAGAAGAAATTATCTAATATACACCACAACAGCATTACTGATTTTCTCAAATATATTTCTGAGCAAAAGTAGCCAGGTAAATGAGAATAGTGTATCTTATATTATGGCATATTTGACAATTGGAATAGACGACTTTTAACATATCTCTTATATACAACAAACGCCTTTTCAGTAATACAGGTGTAATATTTTATGATTTGCTTGATAATCTTTTATTGTTCCTTATATCTTTATTTGTTGTCTGTTCTCTTGATTTGCCATTTTTTGACAGAGAACTGTTGAAATCACCAAATATAATTATGGATATATCTATTTCTTCTTTCACATCTATTCATTTTGTTTCATGTGTTTTGAAGGTTTGCTATTAGGTGCATAAGCATTTGAATTGTAATGTCCTCCTGATGAATTGATGACTTTATTATTATAAAATGATATCCTTTATCACTAGTAATATTCCTTGCTCTAAGTCTTTTTTATTTACAAAATAAGACTACCTCTTCTGAAGCTAATATTAGCATAGCAAATGTTTTCATCCTTTTATTTTTAATAAAATATTATATTCACTCTTATTTTTAAATTATATTTTATACATATATGTTTATAAATATAAAATACTATTTATATTTAAATGGACATTTTGCAGGTTATTATGAGGTATAGCTTATTTATCCAATCAAAAAAGTCTGTACTTTTTGATTGGGGAGTTTAAATAATTTATTTTGATTATTTTTTAAGGTTAAATTTTACTGATTTAATAGTTGGTTTCAATTTTTCCCTCTGTTCCTTGTTCCCCTTTGCCTCTGTTTATGCTTTCTTTTTAACTAATTATCTTTTATGATTTTATTTCACATCTTTTATTGGCTTTATATACATATTTTATAGATACATATTTATTTGCTATATATATTAATGGATCAATTAAGGTTTATAGTATGCCATACTACTTCAGATATTGTTCAAGGATCCTACTATAGATATTTCTATTGTTTGTCCATCTGTCATTGTACAATTGTCACATATTTTTTTAAATAAAAAAGTTTTATTTTGAGGTATCTTTAGATTTATATGCCATTATAAGAAATACTACAGAGAGATCCTGAGGAACATTTGCCCAGTTCCCTCAACTAGTAATATCTTGCAAAAGCGTAGTGTAATATCACAACCAGGACATTGATGCTGATACAGTAAAAACACAGAACAGTTTGTCACCACAAGATACCTCACGTTGCCTTTTTATAGCTACACCCACTTCCCACCCAAAATTGGCAAGTCAAATCCAGCACTATACAAAAAGGCTAAGTCACAAACGACTGGAGTTCCTCTCAGAAATGCAAAATTGGTTTAACATTTCTAGTGCCAGACAGCAAGGAACTACTCAAACCTGGTATCAAAGCGTGTCTAAAGACATAGAAACAATCAGAGCTCCCCATGGTTATGAGCTAGAACAATTTGAACAACAAAATAAATAAAGACAGTATTGGACTATAATCCTCCAAACAAAATAAACATCCATGAGTCCATAGTGATATAAGTAAAGGATGTAGTAAGTAAATAAATGGAGAACGAACAAATTTTCCTCACAAAGAATTTCAAATATTAAATATAGAAAAAAATGTGGGTCGTAAAAATTGGCCTCAGTAATACAAAATCTGACAGTTAAGTTCATGCACTTGCCACCCTGTGCTTACGTTGACAGCACTGTACAAACAACTCGGTAAGGTGTCATAACCTTAGCATATGTGTGTCGCACAGCTGTGTTTGTGTCGATGGGTGGTGGTGTCTAGCTGAGTGGCATTCATTATTGTTGCGTGTTTTTGTGTGTCCTTGGGAGAATGTTAGAACTTGAATTAGGGCAACGAACTAACATTAAATTTCTTGTCAAACTTGGCTTGGCAAGAGTGGAAATAAAATCAGGGACATGTTAGTCCAAGTTTATGGAGATAATGCCATGAAGAAAACAACAGTGTACAAATGGAGTAAACATTTTTCTGAAGGGAGAGAAAGGTTAGTAACAAGCAGAACTGAAGGAAAAATTGCAAAAATTAGTTGAATTGTGCATCAAATTCATTGTCTGACTGTGAGAAGCATGGCGGACCAAGTAAACATTGATAGCGAAACAGAAAAATTTTAGCTGAAAATCCTGACATGAGAAAGGTGTGTGCAAAAGTGATATCAAAGGGGCTCACTGATGAACAAAAGCAAAGGAGAATCAAAGTTTGCCAAGACCATTGGAGAGACAAGACGGTGATTTGGGCCATGTTATCACTGGTGATGAAACATGGGTGTACCAATATGACCCTGAGACAAATTGTCAAAGTGCACAATGGAAGTCAGCCAATTCTCCACGACCAAAAAAGTTCTGTCAGTCTAAATCAAGAGTCAAAACAATGTTGCTAACATTTTTTGATATCAGAGGTTTGTTCATTATGAATTTGTACCACCTGGACAGTCAACCAATTTGCTACTTGAAAGTTCCAAAAAGATGGTGTGAAAAAGTTAAATGAAAACAATCTGAACTTTTCACCAACTCATGGTTCTTGCATCACAACAATGCACCAGCTCACACAGTACTGTCTGAGAGGGAGTTTTTAGCCAGGACACAATAACTGTATTGGAACACCCTCCCTACTCACCTGATCTGGCCCCTGGTGACTTTTTTCTTTACCCAAAGATAAATATTGAAAGAAAGACATTTTGATGACATTTAGTACATCAAGGATAACATGATGACAGAAAAAGACTTCCAAACTTGCCTGGAAGGGTGGATTAGGTGCTGGTGTCAGTGCATAGCTTCCCAAGGGGAGTACTTCGAAGGTGACCATAGTGATATTCAGCAGTGAGGTATGTAGCAGTTTTGTAGGATGAGTCCACAAACTTAATTGTCAGACCTCGTAAATGCTCCACACATGATCTCCAAGCATGCTAAAATTAGTGGGTGAGAAGCTTCGAGATGCAGCAGCATAGCCGCACAGCTTCTAAGTACCTCCCTCAAATGTATATTCATTGCTCTGGTGGTTCTGACTGTTCATAAGTTATTTCATATTACTCTTCAAGAGGTGGAGGTTCATTCTCCTCCCCTTGGCTAGATTTAGTGACTCATTTCTAAGAAATATAGTATGAAAAGAAAAAAATAGTCACTTTGCCATGGATAAACTTCACCAATACTATGTTAACAAAACGATCAAAGTTAATATCATCACTCCTAAGTCCTATTAATATCACATACCTCCTGCTATGACGTAATGATGACATTTCACTTCTGTAGTAAGTTCCCCCCAAGTCCATAACCTCATTCCAAATATAAGGAAACATCAGACAAAAATAAATAGAGGGAACACTCTATAACATACCTGACCAGCACTTTTTAAAGGTGTCAAGATCATGAAACAGAAGGAAAAAACTGAAGACACTCTCACAGACTGGAGGACACTAAGAACGCATGATGACTAACAGCAACATGGTATCTTGATTTGGATCCTGAAATAAACAGAAGGCGTTCGTGTAAAAATTGGTAAAATCTGAATAAAATCTATAGTTTAGTTAATTATATTGTACCAATGTTAATTTGTTAGTTTTGATAAAGGTACCATAGCAAGGTAAGAGATTAAGGGAGTCTGAGGGCAGGAAACATGGAAACTTTTTTATTATGTTTAAAACTCTTTTATAAACCTAAAATTATTTCAAAATAAAAACTACCAAAACAAAACTCCTTAACATTTGCCTAAATAAGCAAACCATGGCCCCCCTGCCTCCATACACCTACCTGTCACTTTTGCTCTTCCTGCCTCAGCCAGGATGGCTGTTGTTTAGCGCTCCCCCCAATACTTGGGGTGCTCCCTCTGACCCCAGCAGTTTCCTCTGGCTTCAGATCTCAGCTCCAACATTCCTGTCTCACGTGGGCACCCCTCCCATGAACAAATACTTTTGCAGGCTCTCATACACCACCTACCAACTCTGCACCCTAGTCACAGCTGCCATTGCACATTTGTTTGTATGAATGTTTATTAATATCTGTCTCGTCCACCAGACAGCAAATTCAATAGTCAGGGACTACATGTGCTTTAATCTATGCAGTGGTTAGCACGGGCTCTGGCACACAGCAGGCGCTCAATAGATGCTTGTTGCATAAACGACGTAGTCCCTTACGTACCTGGAGCATTCAGAACTGTACTGCTCCGTTTCCACAACAGGGAAAGGGAACACTGCCCTCTCAGTCAGGCATGTTGGCAGGCAAAACATCCTTGTTATACAGATTATACGGAAAAATGCTTTACAGGGAGGAGCTTTGAAGTGCTCTGAGATCCTTCACCACGAGAAGCAGACATATGACAGCTCCCCTGGGCTCCTCTCTGCTCCAAGCCTCAGCCCGGAGAAACCTGACACCACGCGGCCGTGCAGCGTGGGGTCTCCTGGCTCCCCCAACAGCTACCTCGCTCAGCAGATGTGCCCACAATGGAAGCCAAACAAGCCTCGGTCTCCCTTTCTTCCCTTTCTCCTTCTCCGTCTTTGTTGTTGTTAATTGGGAGAAGTTAAAACCCATTTTGCAGTTTGCCGTTTTTGCAGGCAAATAGCTATTTGAGGCAATTCCCAGAGGGACTCACTTTACATTTTGGGGACATTCCAGTTCAGTGACAGCAGATGGAACATCACAGTTAAAATTTTAAAAAGAGAGACAATGAAATGAATTCTGGAAAGATAAGAAGGCAACAGTTGCACAAGCAAAAAAAAAAAAAAAAAAAAAAAGGATAAAATAAAATAAATGAGAAAGATAGCTGTTTGGAACCAAAACGTGCACCCAGGAAACCGGGAGACGGGGGACGGAGGGGAAGGGAGGTGCATTCTTTCTTGCCTTGGATTTTGCTGCACAGCTTGTAATGGAGCAAACACACTGAGGATGAGAACCCTCCGCTAACTTCGTTTCTCGTAGCATCTAACGTTCTTCTGGGGGCGTGGGGAAGGGATAGGAGGAACCGACTTCCTTCTGACAGTAAGGGCAGACCCTTCAGCCCTCAGTAGGCGTGTTAATTATTGTTTGACTCTCTGCAGAATTGTTACTGGACATTAATTAGGTGCTAATAGAGAACAAATGAACTGGTTCTTTATTAAAAGACTGTCAGGTAGTAATGAGCTAATAGAAAAATTTGTAAAGCTCAATTCATCCCTTGTATGACTAATTTTGGCTCATTTTATAAGTTGTGTTAGTTAAATGGATTATGAAGAGCCCATGTTCGGAGATGTCTCTGTAATAAACGTATTTTTAAATTAAAATGATGCTTATGCGTGCGTTCTGTGTTAAGGTTTAGAAACGAAGTACAGAGAACAAACATCACTCACTTATAATCGCCCCATCCAGACATAATGCCGGCTACCCCTGCATATTTTTAAGTTATGATCACAAAGAATAATTATCGGCACTGTTTTTATCAATTCAGTTTTACTGTATCCTTCATTTTCTCATATAATGAGTGAATCTTCCTAAATCGAATGGAATTGGGTGTACAATATTACATTAGCCAAATTGACAACACACACACACACACACACACACACACACACACACACCCCAAACCTGTAAGAGGGTCCGAAGCACAGTCTAAGCGTGTGCTGAGCGGAGAGTGGGTGAGGTGACCTAACAAGACCCAGCTTCTCTCTCCTCTCATATGCTGGGCTTAGGAGCTAAATACACTGCTATCGATGTGGTTTATATAAACTGGCAAAGTATGTCGGGCAAGAGGTAATCTTACTAACGACACCACCATTCCAGCTGTGGGTTTACCAAGAATTATTATTTTTTTTAGAGAAGGTGAAAAGGTAAAGAGGTTTTATTCCACGTTGGATGTAATCTTACTGCCAACTGACTGTCTGCCCTCAAATTTCTCCAACGGTCTCCTACAACTTTATTTGAAATTCTCAGTCTTTAGGTGGATGTTTTGGATGAGACATTGGCTGCCATGAGGAGGTTCCAGTAAAGAGGGGGTCACTATAGTCCTTTGGAAACTGCACACGGGAGATAGAAGGAGTGGGTGCTCCATGCAGAGAGGAAGACGTAAGCAGGAGCACTAGGGTGTAGCAGCTGCTTGAATGTCGTTCAACGTGGGCATTTCTAGAAGTTATGAACCATTCAAGTTAAATAAAGTCAAGGCCAGGATATTTATCTATTTACCTATTTTTGTATTTTATTATTTATTTATTTAGTTTCTTATTTCTCTATCTATCTCTCTATTTATCTACGTATTATTTACCACCTTGCACATGTAACATTTAGCATTACTTACCCATTAAACAGCTGAAGCTACCTGGCTCTTTGGTTTTGTTGACTATCTATGCTAAATTGAGATAATTTCCTGTTTTTCATTTATGCGATGGAAGAAGTAATACTGAGATAGTAGATAAAGAATCAGCTGCATCACGTTGTTTCCACCGGTTTCCGTTCTGTTTGTGACAGTGACATATTCTTGCCAAACCACATAACCCTCTATAAAGTATTTTCCTCTGAAAATAAATCTTAACTCTACAGAGGAAGAGAGGTGGTATTTATCCATAATTTACTGAAACCATTTTTTTTAATCACCTACACATATTTCCACATCAGCCACTAAAGAAAGAAACACGGCGTTTAGAAAAACAAAAACACCACTTCCTCACACATAGGTTAGAAAAACATAAAAATTATAAAGCTGAACTGTTGTTGCAAGGGCACCAGTTAACTTCAGTAAGCTGAGAAACAACTGCAGGTCGTGTCTGTCTTTATTATGCTGAATACCCTTTGGCAGATCTCCAGATGATGGGAATGAACAGGGATCCTGTTTCCCTCCTCGCTCTCCTACCAAGTCTCATCGAAGAGGTCATTTCCGTCAGGTTTGTTGAGGAGAGGAACCACCCAGCTGCAAACCCTCCTATCCTTTGCCTCAAACCGCAGAAGTAAGGACAGTCGGTGAAGTACCACCTCACTACTTACAGCCAGTGCTTTGTTGGAAACGGTCTGACAGCTCGTTCTCTGATGGGCACATCAGGAGCCCCGAGTTGTGAAGCATTTGTTTGTTTCTATGGTAAATATTCCCAGCATGGCCAATTTCAATGTGATCATAAGTGGCTTCCAAATTTCTTGAAAATACAACAGTGGTGTCTCCTAAGCTGTTACCACCTGACTCCAGCATACATCTGCTTTTCTAGGGTTCAGGCATGAAAGGCAAACATATCCCATTAGCAAAAAATCAGAAAGATTCATCTAGTTTCCCTCCTGCCTCTTCTCCTGCAGGGTCACGGGCAAAACTCCAGGTGAAAGGCAAAGGCACCAGGAGCCGGGGACCTGGGCTCCTCCCCTCTTTGTTCATCCATGCCTAAGTATTTTCCTGAACCATGGCCCCATCTGGGTCGGGAAACCAAGAGAAGAACCAGAATCACCTAAGAAGCAGCTTCTCCTTCCTTATATGTGGGTATAAAAAGATTGACTCTATAGTGGCTCTAAGTGGCACCCCAGCTTTGAGAGCATACAACAGCAGTTCTCACCCCTAAATGCACATTGGAATCAGCCGGGGAGCTTTTACAAATGCAATCCCCAGAGATTCTGCTCGATTGGTCTAGGGCAGGGTCTGGTATTGGCATATTTTTAAAAGCTTCCGAGGTAATAGACCAGGTTTGACAACCACTGGTTTAGAGGTTGCTTATAGTTATATTTCCAGATAGATGATAATAAGTAAATGTGTGGAGAGGCAATTATTGATGGGTAAAAGGTTAGAGATGTACATTTATGTTTTTAAAAGATATTCACATTATTATACTGAAACATCAACTAATATTAGATAGTGTCATTTTGACAAATTGATGTAAAAGGAACCAAGTTAACGTATTTCAGTTTAGTTGTGAGTTGTCTTTGAGTTGACTGCTTTCTCTGGGACAGTTTGTAAAAACTCTTGAGTTAGAACTCATAGGCACAACATCTTTTAAGTTTTTGGTTGAACTCCTAAGTATAAAAGAGGGACGTTTTCTGTCTAGGTTTTATAATGGCCCCAAAGTGAGAAAGAAAACAGAAAGGTGCAATTAATTACACCATTCCAAAGACATGTAAGACTAATAGGACTTGCAAGAGTGAGGCACCAAACAGTTTTGTGATGCTCACCAACCTCCAGGCTGTGGAAGAGAAGTTGTGATTCTTCTGAGGGACGGTTTTTCAGGGGTCAACTTCTGAGAGTTGTCATATTTTCCCACATCCCCTACCCTGGGGAAAAAGGAAAAAAGTTACTTCATTCTCCTTTCAAGTCAAGTGAGAGGGATTTTAAGAGTCACTCAGAAAGCTTGAGACATAACCATTACAATTTTGAGAGACACAAGGGGCATCTTTTTGTCCTATGTCTCAGAACATTAAAGGCAAAAGTTATGGCTGGAGCTGATGAGAGAAGGAAAGAGAAGAGTCCATGAGCATCAATTAAGCTTTCACTAGCAGTGAGATAGAACGTGTCTTTGCTTTGGATAGGGTGAGAGCCATGCAGGTCATTTTAAAGGGACCTCATCCAAGAGGGCTTCCTTCCTTCCGGGGGGAGGCCATCTCAGCAGAAAGAAGCTGAGTGTACCCTCAGACACAAAGGCCAACACAGAACTGTTTTCAGTGGTCACATCAGTGTCTGACTGAAGTGGGGGGCTATGGCCCACATTAAGAGAGATACGACTAGTATTTCCAGTGGAGTATATCCACCAAGTACCACGCAGGAAAGTCAGCTTTGAACATCTGCTAATCCCAGAAAACACCAACAGCACACTGTAGTTCGCCACGTTAAGTAGGATCTTTTCTGTCCCCATCTATCCCATGTGCCCCTCTCATACCTCCAGTCAGGGGCAGCCCACTTATCAATATATAAAATGTTCTGCTGACATCTTCTGTGAAGTTTCAGTGCATTACATTTTAACTGGCATGTATGACATATAGATGGGGTCACCCTGATGGGACTCACCAACCAACCTTTTGTCACAAGACCTAAACACCCTCGGTGGAAAGGACCGTGACTGACACTATGGCCTTTCTTAAGTGGGAATCAATAGCCATTCACTTCAATACCACCTCCCTCTCTAAAAGAAAAGCAATGAAACATAGAGTCAGCTGATGGAAAACACCAGCTCTGGGGCAGAATTTTCCCACCTGCTTTTAGCTGTCATTAGTACAAGTGACAAGGTGATCATTTAAAGCCACAGCATCACGCATACCCACACTGCAAGATTCTGGGCTACCAGGACTGGTTGCAAGAGCCTTGCATTCCAAGGCCTTGTGGACATTTACATCTTCTCAGAAGAAACCACAGTGGGACTCCTTTGCTGATTATGCCACCGTGAGGTCTGTGGTTGTGGGGAACAGTAGAGTTAAAGGAAGGCCTGGAAAGAAATCCAAGCTGTGTGGGGAAAGAGGGTAGCATAAGAAAAAGCAAAAGGCAAGGAATTAAAAACACAAAACAAAACTGGAGAATACTATTTCTTCATTGAAGGCTGCTTTGCTTGAAGCAATATCAACCTGGGAAGGGACAAATATTTAACATACAGTTTGGAGTTGTAATTGAACTGGATTGGGCATTTATCTATGGACGTGGAGACTTTTCTTGTGATTAATGGGACTAGAGGACGTTTTTTAACATCCAAGAGAGAGTAAAAGAGTTATTAGATCTGCCCAAGGGCAGTGAAAACAAAAACGTGAGCCCAAACAGTGGGTTTAGAAGAACAATGACAGGAAAGAAGAAAAGTTATATTTTGTTTCACCCTGTTATAAACTGGTCTTTCAATGCACTCACTGTTCTGTTCTACCAAAACACAGCGATTCTGAGAGTCAGTGTGAAGTCTAAAAACCCATTAGAATACAATTCCTAACACTGTAACTATAATTTTCCCCAAAGTAGTACAATCAAAAGGAATGATAACCAAGGCCAGGCACACGACAAGGTACGTTCCATGCCGTGTGGTAGAAAGAGAATGATAGGAAGTGAGGAGACAAAGGTTCTAGTCTGGCTGTGCCACTTAAAGTGTCAAGCTTCCGGAGAGTAACTTAACTTCTCTTAACCTACGATGCCTCGGCACATTAGAAATGTTTGCCCTGCCTGCCTCCCAAAGATGTGGGGGGAGTAACAGAAGGAAATACCTTGAAAGTCAGCAAAGGTCTATAAATGTGCAGTGTTACAGCGACTACAGCAGGACTTGAAAGTGGGGTATAGTTCAGAAACCATGCTGCTGTTCTTCTCAAGCTCTTTTCATTGCTTTTTGGTTGGTGTCAGAGGAATAACATCTTTTCTTTACAGGATGCTATTCTCTCTGTTGATTTCATCCAGGAAAAAAATATTAGTCTCTGGCTTTTGTTACGTCTTAGTGCATTTCTCTTGAGAGGTAGAAATCAGAAACAAATCAGAGAGACATATTTCTTACAGTTTAAACTAACATTGATTTATGGTAAAAAAAATGTGTATTGCAGAAAACTTGGAAATATGTAAAAGAGTATTAACAAAAGTCTCCTATAACCCTGACATTTCGAGAGCAATTACTGTCCATATCCCACCATAGTGCAAGCTCTGGGAAGCAGATATTTGCTTCCCACTGCTGTATTCCTGTGCTTGGGACAGAATGAGGTGCAGAGTAAGACCTCAATACGTACTTGAAAAACCAAGCATTAAAATTTTGGTATATTTCATTCTAGTTTATCTTCAGTGTCTGTGTGTGGATATGTGTACATGGATTTATCATCCCAAAATAGACAATTACAAAACTGGGGCAGTGTAGTACTGCATCTGTTGGGCTTTGTAGTTACAAGGAACAGAATATGTTGGTACTGCAGGATTTAGCATAAGGATATATATGGAAAAAAGCAACAGCTTGAGTACTCAGGAATAGTCTTGTGGTTATCCTTATGGAGACAGCAATACAGATTGGGGATGAGAAAGTCATCCAGGTCTACTGATCAGGTTTCTGTAGCAAAATACAGAGGGTGCCAAAAAAATGTATACATGTTTTAAGAAAGAAAAAATGTATTAAAATTTTAATACTCAATATATACTGATAAAAAAGATGAATACAAGTCATGTTTGACTTCTGCAATGACAAGTGGTGCTCAAAGTGGTTACCATCAGCCTCTATCTAATACACAGATCACATATCTTAAAATGTGTATACATTTTTTGGCACCCCTGGTATTATGGCTTCATGATCTAGAACTCTATGATTTGGGTGTTTTCTATATCAAAAGGCTGTTTTCCAAGTATTTTTGTTTGTTTGTTTTACTTACACATCTACTTAAAACTGCTCAACTTTGTTTAAAAATTCCAGTTACCTGAAAGAATGGATCCATTTGTTCTCACTAGTCTCCAGTATCCTTGAGTGGCCAAAATGTGTATCTAACGACATCCTAGCCCATGGGCTAACAGCTTTGTTAGGTCAGATAATCATGGTAGTCTTCTTATCTGCTGTATCCAGGTCATCATGGGAACTTAGATGGGAAAACAACCCCCACCACAACAACAACTTTAAATAGATATGCCATATATTCTGAGGCTAGAGTAGTGCTGAAATTATACTGTACCTTATTCAGGAACCTGATTTTTATTCAATATGTAATTATCTCATTTAACTCATAAAGTCATTAAACCTGATGAGTGATTGTTGGATAGTAACTCATAGCATGAATGTACTAGAATTTTTAAAATGATTTTCTCATTACTAATTATTTAGCCTAATTCATATTCTCAGCCATATGGAATAAATCAATTGTGTCTGAAAATCTTTTTTCACATCTTTGATTATTTGGGGGATTAAGGCTCTTCCTGATGACCCTTTCTCAGTCATTCCTTGTCCTTGATGACACTGACAGTTTTGAGGAGTCCTGGTCAGGTGGCAATATTATTTTTAGGGCATAGATGGTATTTCTGGTATGAATATAACCAAATCAAACAATTCCCCTATTATTGATCATTTGAATTGTTTCCATTTTTTACTATTAAATTTTAATTCCATTTTTCAAATGCTTTGTTTTCTTTCCAATTTTTTTATTACAGAAGATATTTCTGAAGTCAGCCTGCTCTTTTTTTGTTGTTGTTACTAACCTGTTATACTTATTCAATCATCTTTTCACCTTGGATTGTAAGGTTAGGAATTTTAAAAATTTTTTATTTATTAGATTTGTTGGGGTGACATTGGTTAGCAAGACTATATAGGTTTCAAGTGTACGAATCTATAATACATCATCTCTGTGTTGCATTGTGTGTTCACCAACCAGTCAGTTCTCCTTCTATCACCATATATTTGACCCCATCTCCTCCACCATCTCCCTCCCTGCTTACCCTCTGCTGTCTGTGTCCATGAGTTTCTCTGTTTCTTTGTATGTTTGTTTTATTCCTTTGTTGCTTTCAGTTTTATATTTCACATATGAATGAGGTAATTCGGTTTTTGAGTTTTTCTGTCTGACTTATTTTGCTTAGCATAATCTCAAGATCCATCCATGTTGTCTCAAATGGCAGTATTTCATCTTTTCTTATGGCCAAATAATATTCCATTGTGTATATGTACCACAGCTTCTTTATTCAATCATCAATGAATCAAAGACCTTCGCATTAGACCTGAAACAATAAATTACATAAAAGAAAATGTCAGTATTAAATTTGTGGACCATGGGTTCAGGGAGGATTTTATGAATTTGACCTCAAAGGCAAGGGAAACAAAAGCAAAAATAAATAAAGGGATTATATCAAACTAAAAAGCTTCTGTACAGTAAAAACAAACAAACAAACAAATGAAAATGTCAATAAAATAAAAAGGCAACCAACTGAATGGGAGAAAATATTTGCAAACAATGCCTCCAATAAGGAGCTAATATCCAAACTATATAAAGAACTCGTACAACTCAACAACAACAACAAAAGAACAATCCAATTAAAATATGGGTAGAGGATCTGAACAAACACTTTTCCCAAAAGGACATAGAAATGGACAACAGATACGCGAGAAAATGCTCAACTTCACTAGCTATTGGGAAAATGCAAATCAAAACCACAGTGAGATAACACCTCACACCTATTAGAATGGCTATCATCAATAAGACAAATAATAACAAGTGCTGGAGAGACTGTGAAAAAAAAGTAACCCTCATACACTGATGGTGGGAATGTAAACTGGTACAGCCACTACGGAAAACAGTATAGAGATTCCCCAAAAAGTTAAAAACAGAGCTATCATGTGACCCAGCATCCCTCTTCTGGGTATCTACCCAAAAGAACTGAAAGCTTTGACCACAAAGATATATGTACCCCTATGTTCACTGCAGCATTAGTCACAGTGGCTGAGATATGGAAACAACCAAATAGTTCTTTTTTAAATGCAAATTTATTTTCACTAATTTCTCCTTGTGCCTAGAAGCCACCTTGGATTCTGACTCTGGCTGTTTGGCAAGTTTTCTCTACTTTTCTCTTCTCTCTGATGATTAACAGATTTGTCAACTGTTCTTTTTTATATTATTTCTTCTTTACATTTTAATATAATAGTTGTCATACAAAAAACGCCCAATAGATAACATGAATGTAAGTTATGAATACCAGCAATCCTATCATGTTATTCCATGACTAACACATCATCAGTGCTACAATCCCAATGACTTTCCCTGTGTGCAACCCCATTACCTCATCCTGTATGTCTCTACAAGGTGGAAGGAATTGATCTCATTTCTTTTGTCATCCCTCTGCATTTTAAAATAGTTTTTAAAAATTCATACATCTATGTACATTCATATTCATGGCAGTTCATTGATTAATTTTGCTTAATTTTAAGATTTATAAAAATGGTATTAAGCTGCTCATAGATTTCTGGGACCTTTATTTTTCCCCAATCATCCAATATAAGGTTTCCAAAATTCTTCATGTTACATATAGCTAAAGTTCATTTATTTTCATTGCATTACAATAACCCATTCTGGGGTATACTATGTTTATCTATCCATTCTGACAATGGACAAAGTGTATTGCTTCCAGTTTTATTTTTAAAACTCAGGTTGTCATGAACATTTTGTATATGTGTTCTAATGCAATTTCAGGTGTTTCTCTAGAGTTTTCTCTGAGAGCATAATAGCTGTGTCATAGGTAATGTGAACATTTGTGTTTACAAAGTAATACCAAATCATGTTCAATCTGCTTCCACAGACTCATACTCCCACTACCAGTTTATAAAACTTCAGGTGGATCCACATCTCTTAACATTTTCAGAAGTTGTCCTTTTAGCCAATTTAATTGTTTAAAATTGTTGTATCTTCTCTTGCTCTTAATTTACTTGTCTCTGATAGTAATTTTGAGTATCTTTTTGCATGTTTATATACACCATTTATGTGTCCTCATTTGTAAAAATTCTATTTGTGTTTTGACCCATTTTTAGGTTGGATTGTTTTCCTACTGACGTGTAGAAGTTATTTTAGAGAAGTTTCATTACTTGGTAAACTCATTTTTGTTTCAGTTAAAATGCCTTTATGTCTCCTTTGTTCTTAAAAGGTTATTTTGCTAGGTACGCAATTGTACTTGGCAGGTATTTCTTTCAACACAATGAATCTATTAATTCACTGTCACCTGGCTTCTATTGTTGCTTTTGAGTCTTCTGTCTAATTGGCATGCTTTTTAAATCTATCATTTTCTTCCTGCCTTTACTGTTATTTATTTATTTTATCTTGATAGATGGATTTTTAAAAAATGTTAACCTCTGAGGTGTGTGCGTGTGTGTGTGTGTGTGTGTGTGTGTGTGTTTATGTGATGTTCAAACCAAAAACTGAGTTTTAGATTTCACAATTATATTTCTTTTTTGGAAGTTCCTTTTTTAAGAGCTGCTTTATTATTCTCTTATGACTTACATATTTTTGTTTTTGTTTTTTATTTCTTTAAATGTTTCATATATCAATAGTCTATATCTTACAATTACAGTATCTCCAGTTCTTGGCGCCTATACCTGTTATATTTGCTGATTCTTATTTATGATGTTCTGTCTCTTTCAGCATTTTATTTTATAATTTAAAATAGTTTCCATTTTAATTTTTTATTTTTATTAAATTTATTTGGGTGATATGGGTAAAATTACATAGGTTTCAAGTGTACCATTTCTATAACACTTCATCTATTTATTGCACTGTGTGCTCACCATCCTGAGTCAGTCCTCCCATCACCATATATTTGACCCCCTTTACCTTCCTTTACCAACACCTCCCTAACCCCCTGGTAATCCCTAAACTGTTTTTTGTTTGTGTGTCTTGTTCATTTGTTGTTTTCAGGTTTATATCCCACAGACACATCTTTGAATGTTTAGATCTTTGACTGAATATCATGGTTTGATTCTAATTGGTGGGACTCCTGTGAGTCTAAATTCAGGATGTTTTTCCTCTAAGGAAAGTTAGCTTTCCTTTCTGCCAGAAGCCACAGTCTGTCACGTAGGAGACCTGGGCTTGGAACAGGCCCCTTGGCTCCCACCTGTGCCTCTCTGCTGGCTCAAGGCTCAGATCTCAGCGGTAATGCTGCTGCAGGAGGTGACCAGCACCAACCTGGCTCTCGGACTTTCTGTTGCTCACCATTCCCAATAAAATCCCTTACTCTTTGACAAGCTGAGCAGAACTATGAACCCAGAAATAAAGTTTTAAAATGTGTCTTATCCAAAATATAATTCTTTTCTAGGGGAGGGAGATAGAGAGAGGTTCTCTGAGCACTTAATCATATTGCCAAAGGTGAAAGTATTTCAACTTTTATGTAATATATTTCATCTCTATTTCCTCTGCATTTCCTTAAGGAGTATCTCAAGTTCATCTTGCTCATCATTAATTTAATTTTCTGTAGTACTTCTCTGTCCTTATTTGTTCTCATACATATTTTACTTCTGTCCTTTTGTTTTTAATTTTATTACGAGCTACTATGTCATTTTTTATGAGCTTTTTATTTAGATCAGCCTCTCATAGCTTTTTCTAATCTCAGATGCTAGTCTTACCAATTCATTGTTCATTTTTCATTTCTTAGAGGTCATATTTTCTTAAATGTTTTATAGAGAACACAGAAACTGATGCATTCTAAAATTTTATGTCTGTTTCCTGAAATACTTTCTTAAAAGTATGTTCACCTGCTACTGTTTCCCTCTTATGTTGCAGATATTATTATAGTTATTCACTCTATTACTTAGAAATAAGAGCTACCATTTAGTGAAGCATAATATTTTTTGAGAGAGAGAGAGAGAAATGAAGGCAAAAATAAAGTTTATTCTTAATTTTTATCACTGTACCTTGAATATTGTTAGAATCCCCTTGGCAGATATCAAACTAGAGAACTATGCATAGTAGATAAATACACGGCCTAGTCAGGTTTTATGGGGTGAAAAATATTCTGAAACAGAAATTTCTGGTACTCCTGTCTGATAGAGTTCTCCAGAAGAACAGAACCAATGATACAGACAGATACAGATATCCGAGGAGATACATTATGGGAATTGGATCATATGATTATGGAGGCTGGGAACTCCCAATATCTGTTGATAAGCCATTTGCAAGCTGGGGAACCAAGGATTCAGGTGGTAGAATTCAGTACAAGTCCAAAGGCTTAAAAACCATGTAAGCCTATGGCGTAACTCCTGGTCTGAGGCCAGTATTAGTCACAAAGTCCAAAGGCCCAAGAACCAGAAGCTGTAATGTTCCAGGGCAGGAGAAGATGGACGTCTTAAGAAGAGACAAGAAAAGAGAAATAGTCACCCCTCCTCCACCTTTTTGTTCAATTCAGGCCCTCAACAGATTGGATGATGCCCACTTGCATCGGTGGGGGCATCTTCTTTACTCAGTCTGCTGATTCAAGTGTAAATCTCTTCCAGAAACACCCTCACGGCACACCCAGAAATAATGTTTCACCAGCTATGTGGGTATCCTTTATTCCAATCAAGCTGACAAATAAAATTAACCATCACATTGCATGTTCTTTTTACTGAAAAGAATTTTCTCTGCAGGACTTAAAGCTATATGTGGTTTTTCTCTTTTTAGAAACTGGGGCATTGCTTGATCAGTTTCTCCAGTCCCAATCCCTCTCTGCCCTTTTAATGCTGACTGTAATGTCTCGATGTAATGCAACATTTGACCATGTTGACACTCATTTGTGTTTCAATACTGGAAATGTGCATATTAGAATGGATGTGGGAAGAGAGAATGATGGGAAGATACAAGGTGAGGGACACAATTAACTCAGTGAGATAATAAGGCATTAGAGGGACCTTGACCATGGTTTTGACTGCTAGTTGGTATGACTCCTGAGACGTCTAATCTAGATGGAAGACCACATGCCAGTCAGATTTGCTCAGAGCAGCATCACAGTCAATATCAACCGTGACTTAATAGTTTCTTACTGTAGTTTTTAGGTCATAAATTAGTGGAAATTCCTCTCAGATTTTACTAGTAACTTTTGTTTTTGTTTTTGCTTTCAGTCTTTAATGCTATAGGTTTTCTTTTTATTTTAAAATCTTTGAAGTTTTTTATTTTATTGAAATCTCAGAGAAACCAAGCCATCAAACAGTATTCTAATTCAGAATCCTGCCCACTTTTATGAAACATATTCCAACTGCAACTTACAAGTCATTATTTATTTATTCTTCAAGGAGAAGAAAATCAGAAAAGGGTATCCAAAGCCTCATTTCTACTCCTCAGACATTGCTTTTCTGTGATGTCTGGTCTTTGCCAGCACTTTGGCTGAATAAGACCCAGGGGCTATCTTTGTGCTGACAAGAACCCGAGGCTGGGAGAAACAAGATATAAATTCCACCTATGTCAATAATCAGAGTAAGTAATCTTGGGCCAGTCATTTAAAATTTACAACTCCTTTATTTCTCAAGTGAGAAAACCATGTGCCTTTCCTTCTTCCAGCAGGTGAAGTTCAGTGGTGAAGAGTTGCTGGTGTTGTACGTCAGACAGACAAGACAAGCACAGGCAGAATGAGGAGAGTAATGACTGGCATAGGGACATGACAGAGCCTATGGAGCGAAGATGAGTTCAAGTATCAGCTGCAGGAGCAACTTCTTACAGTGTTTGGAGAGCAGGGTTCTCAAAGTATGGTTTGTCCAAGCAGCAGCCCTGGGTACTTGGTTAGAAATGCAAATTCTTGGGCTCTCCTACAGAACGCCTGAATCAGAAACCCTGAGGGTAGGACCCAGCTTTTTGTGATTTAATAAGACATTAAGGTCATTTCCAATGCTCATTAAATTTTGATAATCACTGGTATAGAGAAATCCCTCAATATGTCCCCTCATCTCTCTTCGCCTTGAAGGTGAATATTATCTTATTCAACTTTGAGTACTGTGCACTTAGTTTTCTCATAGAGCACCCAAGCATTTACAATAATCAATGTGTTAATTAAATATGGGCCATCAGTCATAGTATCAACCTCAACTGGACTCTTGCTGATGCTTAACAATTCTGTTTATTGCTCGTTGGCTTCCTATGGTTGCAAACTTTCTGTGCAATTCATTCACTTATTCTTTATTCTTCAGAGATGGCTTTAGTTTGTCCTTGCCTGTATATCATGGGATATCAATCAATCTTCCTTTTCTGCCCCTTGGTAATTGCTCCGTATTTCTACCCAATTTCTGAACCCTTGCTACTGATTCAAGAAAGCATTCAGCTTTCTGGGTAAGGTGAAGCAGTTTACTTTGATTCTTTTCTCATGGTATTCCTGTGTGACCCTGTTTTATCTTGTTTTCTTGCATATTTCACTTTTTCCAAGCACCTTGATTTTTTATGAGCACCCAAATATGCTTATTTATTATGAAAAAATGGCCACAACTATCCTGATAATCTTATAAGAGGCAAGAAGAATTATCACTAGCTTCGAGTGTAAAAAAGACCATGCTAACTGCATTCCATGTTAATTTTTAAAATTTTAATCACAAATATATACATAAAACAATTTTACCATTTTAATTGTACAATTCAGTGGCATTAATTACATTCACAATGCTGTGCAACTATCAACATTATCTATTTTTAAAGCTTTTCTACTACTCCAAACAGAAACTTGGTACTTATTAAGCAAAAACTCCCCATTCCTCATCCTACCTAGTCCCTGATCATCTCAAGTCTGTATTTTGCCTCTCTGCATTTGCCTAATCCCGATCGTTCGTATAAGTAGAACCACATGATGTTTGTTTGGTTTTTGAGCTAACTTATTTCACTTAAAAGGGAACTACTTCCCTTTTAATGGCTGAATACTATTCCATTGTATGTACACACTACATTTTGTATATCCATTTCTCTGCTGATGGACACTTGCATCACTTCCATTTTTTGTCTATTATAAATAATGCTGCAGTGAACATTAGTGTACAAGTGTCTGTCTGAGTCCCTCCTTTTAGTTCTTTTATATATATCAAGGAGTGGAATTGCTTGGTCATATGTTTAGCTTCCTGAGAAACTGCTGAACTGTTTTTCCACAACAGCTGCACAATTTGACATTCCCACCAGCAATGTACAAGAGTTTCAATTTTTCCATATCCTGGTCAACACTTGCTAATTTGTTTTTAATTAGAACCATCCTACTAGATGTGCAATAGTACATTATTGTGAAGTGCAGCTCATTTGATTTGCATTTCTTTAATGACTAGTGATGTTGAGCAGCTTTTCATGTACTTGTTAAAAAATTACATTTGTCCTTGCGACATTCAATAATATCACAAAACAGCTTTAGCATTGTAACTTGTATAAGTACAAACAAAGAGACTATTTTTATAGTTCTCATCTACCCGGTTACTTTCTTCAATCAGGTTTTCTGGGTACAGATGTAGCTACACAGGGATAGACAGAATTGAGAACTGAGATACAAAAACTCAAATATATAATCATATTTCTTTATGTATAAATTTATATCTCTTCATGCTTTACAGAACTCATTCAAGCCTTCTTTCTCACAGGATTTATGGGTGTAGATGTAGATACTGAAGAATAAACAGATGAAAGAAGGGACATAAAAATACAATATTGTCAAATAAAATGTGGAATCACATAATTTATATGTGGACGTATACCTTGCCTCATTCCAAGGACAGGACTTGAGTTGTCAGAAAGATACATGAAGGAAAGAGGTATCAATGTTGAGCCTGCACAGTCTCAGCTCTCCCTTTTGCAAAAACAAAACAATACAAAAAGTGCCTCTGTCACTGTGCACTGGTTCACAAACTTGTGCGAAGTGACATTGAGGGGTAGAGTCCCTGGACCAATTTATACTGGGAAGGACACAGTAACTCTCTATAGAAGAAAGGACCTGAAGGCAAGAGGGAAGTGAGGAGAAACATGGAGGTCTGTTCTGGATTTAAAGTGGAGGGTGGTTTAGCAAAGGGATGGAGCAATTGACAACAGAGCTCTTATGAGGGGAGCTTTATGGAGGTGGGTGAGTAAGAAGAAGAGTTCAGAAATACTGCACTGTGTGTGACTGGGCTCTGAGAGGGTTTTCATTTAAACTCCAATTAAAATTTAAATAGCTGTTCAGTTGCTTTTGGATATTAGATTGTCGTTTCTTTTGAATAAGACACCATGTTGAGACAGACCAATAATTTAAAGACACAGTTGCTTCCTTGTCTGATCAGTGAGAATATTCATGAAAAAGAATCAACAATGTGTAGAGTATTGAAGAATATAAGTGGAAAGAGCACTTAGTTAGGAATTAGGAAATATGAGTTCTAGTCTGGGTTCAGAAAGAATAAAGATTCTTTCTGCCTCTAAACTGTCAAGATTCTTATTTTAATTATGAGACAAAAATAAAATATATAAAAGGTGTACCTGTTTGGCTTTATAACCTTACCACTCCCAAACACAAATCATTCTCAAGGAAATGTATGAGATTAATTATAGATACATTTCTCCATTTGGCAATTAATCATGGTATAATCTTCATTTTCTAAAAAAGTGAGGATAGTATATATAAATGATGGGCCTTGACTGCAGCGTTTCTGGGAGCTCAGAATAGACATTTAAAACCTCCTGCCTTTTCCTTGTGACCACATCTATAAGTGAACCTATTCTCCAGGCAAACTATTTGGATCTCTTCAACAATTCATCTTCTCTCGACTTATTAGGCTGTCTGGGTAGTCATTGTAGTTAACCAAGGGACCCGTTCAATTGGATTTGAATTTGATGCATTTTAGTTTAACAGACAGCTTGAGATGTCTGGGAGATGCATGGGCAATTGTCTCAAGAGCTTATAAGTTACTATGGTCCTATTGGGAATTAATAATTTCTAATTAGAGGAAAATTATTTGGAGATCATTTTTTTAAATACTATACTTACTGTGCTTTATAAATTGTCTTTTTAAAAAAAAAAAAAACCAAAACCTTTGAACCTATTTTTATTATTGCTGGCCTATAGAAGCACGATGTAGCAGAAAGATCAATGACCTGATGTCAAATGACTGCGTTGTAATCCTGCCCAATCTACCAATTTCAAGAAAAGTTCATAATTGCTCTGAGTCCAGTTTCCTCATTGCTGAAATGAGAGGATTGAACCAAAGGCCTGCTACACTTCTTTTCACCTGCAGTATATATACTCTGTGCCATGTTTTAATCAGCTTGCTCCAAAATGTATAGTAAGTGGATCCAGAGGTGAAATAGATGCTGAAGTTCATATTGCTGTTTACCTGCTCTATTCTGATGTCCCCCCAAACTTGAAAGCCATAGCTTTCATGTTAGAGACCAGAACCTCAGGTCCAGTCCATTTCACTACATAACACACATAAATAACTCACTGTAAATTAAGGAAATACCAAAAGGCAAATATTGGCTGCTGACTTTAAAAGAGAGTGAAAATCTAAACCAAAGTATGGGAAATATCCACAGACAATAAAAGAAAAAAAAATCAATGTTATAGGTGGAGCATGAGGTGATATATTAGGCATACACAATCAACATCACATGTTCTCAATATAAGCATTATTCTGTTTGAAAGTTAATACCGAGACCTATCATCTCAGAGTGCTACCCCTTACTACTCCCTTGTCCAACATTCTCCTGTCACCTGACTTGACAGTCCCAATTATCAAGAGCATTTACTTAAGTTTAGGTAGAGGGTTGTTTTTTTTCTTCTCCAGAAAACTACTATTTAATACCATGTGCCATATGGAGTGTGAACTCAAACTTACTCTATAGGAAACATTTTCTGCCTCTACAGGCATTTCTAATTTGACCCATTATGGGAACTTCAATCATTTTGTTAAGTTTTGAAGAAAATAGCTTCTTTCCTCCTTTTTGGCTCCTCAAGAAGTGAATAAGAGAAGAAACTTCACAAAAAAGGAGGAATCCACTGACTCCTGGGACAGCTGCAAATGTGTTTACTTCAAACAAAGATATAGAAGGTACACAACCAGAACATTCATGTAGTTAAGTTTCCATGGTTTCGTTAAACACTACCAGCCTCCCAACAGCATGATTCAAATTTCAGTTACTATGGTATATTAACTGTGAGTAACTGCATTCATGTAGCTCTTTAGACCAGAAATCACTATGTAAATAACAAGTGCATTATTGTCAGTGACCAATCGTGTCACTTCTTTCAACATCTGGTGGTGATTGGTCACTGCGCATCTGTTACTCTGTTCACACACAGACAACAAAGCAGGTCGTTGTGTTGTCTCCTTGCCTCCCTACAATAAATGCACATGGCATGATACAGAAATGGATAACTGAAAGAGGGAATTAGTAACAAAGGTAGAAGTTCAGCAAAAGAGTGAAAAGGGGTGGTGCTAGCAGTAAGTGGCACTTGAATCTAACACACACAGAGTTACAGAAGACAGAGCTGGCCATCCGAGAGCCTCTAGGTACGCAGTCAGAAGCTTCAGGGAAGGCCAAGTTCTAGTCATAAATGAGAAAAGTGGTTGTGACAAAAAAACAAACAGAGGAAGTGAGACCAGCAAAAAGTTCATATTAAAGCATCTCTCGGATATATTTCACAAGCATAAGGGATAAAATGCTGGACGGTGATTCAAACTTAGAATGGAGTACCACCATTTGCCAAGGCAGAGGAAAGATTCTCTATATTGTAAGTTACATGATGAGAAGAAAAAGACAAGCATTGTTCAAATTACTCTTGATAAGACCTTTACAAACAAAATATTTTAATTCTCCAGTTTTCTAATATTTTAGATTACAGGGTACCAAATACACAGGTATTTAGTAGAATACTTAAATACATAATAAACATTTTAAAGTTAATTACTCATTATTAATTAAATTTAGAATTGTATTGACATTGTAAACATGTAATTATAATGATACATAGTTTACCTTGTTTTAAAATTTTTAAAAATTCAGTAATTTTATAAAGTTATAAAATTTAAACACACATTTATTAACATAGTTTAATTACGCTTTTATTTCCCTATACATTTTTAATTGACAAGAGATTTTGATCTTTCGACAGAAATGTGTTAAGGTTATAGATCGATTGTGATTCTTCCCATTGACTGTTCACTGCTTTGCATAGCTGCAAGCTTACACAGTCATTTTTAGGAGCCAGCACTACTGTGTAGCATGAAGATTACCTGTATTTAAAATCGTAATTATCTGCCTCCCTTCCTATCCTTTATTCTTTTAGGCAGCTATATTTATCTCTTCTAGATGTGTCTTGTGCTGTTTATCTCCATTTTTAAATAATATGGTATACTTCTTTTCTTGACTCATTTCAATACCTTTTCTTAATTATTTTGTACTACTTTTTCTTGGATTCTTTTTTATACCAGTAGAGTATTTTATTGCTGTATAATATTTTGTTGACTAAATAGAAGGTAATTTGTTTACTTTACTGCTGATGAGCAGTGCTATTTTCCTGTTTTTGCCAATATAAACAGAGTTGCTAAGAACATTCTTTTTATGTATCTTTTGGTGGACATTGAGACCTGAAACAACAACGGCTTCACACTAAGTTTGCTTATTCATGTTTCTATTCTCATTTGGGTTCATGGAGATGCTCACTTTGAATCTGTGTATGCCTATGTGTTTTTGCTAATTATTTTTTAAACATATCTATCATTGTAATACATTATAAATGTAGAAAGAAATTTCCTTATGACCTATGCCATTTGGAAATATGTCTGCTATCATTACACACACATTTGAACACACACAGAGATACATATACCCCCACCCACCAAGTATTGACCTTTTAAATTCAGCCCCTTTATAATAAGACACATTTGGGGCTGCTGTGTAAGCAGACCCTTACCACTGAGACTCAAGTAAATATATAGGTAAAGTAGTATTATTGATCATAAAAAGTTTTGTTGAATTTTATTACTTAAATAAAATTTGTCTTTAATACTTTACTCAATATCATATTTTACGAAAGCCGTTAGGGTAAACAAGAACATGAGGCGTAATGTACTCTAAAAATGTGACAAGCTGTTTTAAGCTCTTTTGCAAGCTAATTTTGTAGCAGATGTTTGCATACAATGTGCTAGTGCTTATTTAATTCTTAGAGGAAAATATATCCAATTACCTTCCATTTGGAAGAATTATACATTTCCTGGAATAATCTCAAGGATCTTAGAGAATTTTTCTACAATCTCTTACATTTTAAAGCTATTTCAATCATTCTTACAAAACTTAATAGTTTAATTTGAAGGCAATAGTTCAGTGGAAAGAGAACAGATTTTAATTTAGACCAATCTGTGATCTAAAACTCACTCTATTATTTTATAATTGTGTGAATCTGGACAAAATTAACTTCGCTAAACCTTAGTTCTTATTTATTTGTTAAATGGAGATGACAATGACTAATTTCTAAGACTTTGAGTGGTTTAATTGAGATAATGAATATAAATTTCATAAGATGGGACCTGTACAGAGCTGATGCTCAAGATGTGTTAGTTTCAGTGTCTATTTATCCCACATCTGTGAGATTTTATCCTAAAATGTAAATGTGACAATTAGTGCTTCTCCTTCCAGCCATTCTTAATGAGTAAGATTATGCGCACCAGCTCTTTTACCTCTTCTTGTCAGAACAAGAAAAGCTGGATCCAAAATAGATGTTACTTCTCCATGTGTGCATATGTTTTCCATTTCTTACTGTAACTTTAAAAAGGGAAGGGGCTATTTTAAAGATAAGAACTTGTAGGAAACAGTGAAATTATTCAATTATTCTGGAAGATGGCTCAAGAGGTGCTGCTCTACTTACATGGGCTTTACAGATAGATAATGCCATAATGAACTTCTGTTCTGAGGAGATATTTTATACCTCTAACATATTCAATACAACAAATGCCAAATGGAATTAAAAAGGTGGAACGACATTCAGTACATTTGTTTCTAATCTAAGCTCACCCTTGAGGTACTTGAGGACAGAATCTGAGGTATTCTGCCAAAAGTTTTCCATCTTTTAGTCCCACAAACACCATGTTGTGCTGTGCATATAGGTTCTTCTCTGAGCAGGTCACCACACATTTTGCAAATACCAGGTAGGAAACCAGGTAGAAAATGCTGGAGCAGGAAATGCTGAAGGTATTACTCTACTGCCACTCATTTAAGGTGGAGGTTGCAAAAATATCCTCTAAGACATTGGTTCCCAAGTGGTGGTATGCATACCCTCGGGGGTATGTGCTGGGCCATTCAGGGGTATGTGAAAAATAATCAGTAATGACAAAAAAAAATGGAAAAAAATGGAAAATGTTAGGTATGGAACAATAAATGTTCAGTTTGAATCATCATTAACGGAGACAAAATGAGATCACATTAGTGAATGATGATTGGTGAGGGCGGGGCTATGAACCCTCCCCCTAAACCTCTTTCCCACCAATCCTCACGCACAGTTTCAGAACAATCCACTTGTGTCGTTTCTAGAACTTCCCTAAACATATAAATACATTGGTAGTCAGATTATTTTATCAGTTTAGTTATTGACTGAGTAAAAGTAAGTATGCTGCCTTTAATTGTGATTCTTTTCAAGTAGTTTTTAATTTAATGTTTAAATAGTGATAATAATTATCACTATTTAACTGTTACGAATATTGTAAAATTAAATCTGTGGTTTGTACTTTTTGTGTAGTAATTTTTCTTTCCTAACTTATTACCTCATTTCTACTATTTTACGTTAAGATAGGCACTGAACAAAAGTGTCAGTAAAAACAGCTGTTTTACAAACAAGGGGCACAATTTATAGAAATGGGTTTAAAAGGGGACACAAGTGGAAAAAGGTTGGGGACCACTGCTTTGGATAAACACACACACACACACACACACAGCAGGAAGACCTGGGTTCAAATTCCAGCTTCAACTCTTTCTACTCATATGACCATAAACAAGTTATTCTTGCCAAAATTCAGTTTTATCACTCCTAAAATACATAATTTTTTACTGTCTAACATTACGTGGCACACAGGTGTGAGATACTGAAACATATAGGTTACGCTCCATTCCTTTTTGTATAGATAATGTTAAACATCATAAAGAAAACTCTCAGGCAGTTTCTGTGATGGATGGAAGAACTCAAGTTTTCAACAGACCAGAGAGTAGTACATTTAATATGGAATTAAATGGTGCCATCAAAGAAATTTTATTTTTTTTAAATTTGGTTTTACCATTTTGATTTTCATTTTCAAGGAAGTTGGAAAAATACTCAGAAAATTTGAATTTATTACACTATGTATACTTTTTATCATGATTTTAAATTGTATTCTTTCTACTTATAAAAAAAAGTTTGCTGTAAAACAGTATGTGGTGTTACACCAGCAGCAGCCTCATACATCTTATTTGTCCCTTGATCACATCATTTTCTCTTGTGCTTGATTTAATCTCATGATATTTTATAACTGTAATGTAAGCTAAGTATACAATGTTTGTAAAGTCTGAAGAAGTGTACAGTAATGTTCTAGACCTTCACAGTCACTCTACTCACTCACTGACTCACCCAGAGCAAATTCTAGTCCTTCAAGCTCCATTCATGCTAAGTGCCCTATTCAGGTGTACCAGTTTTAATCTCTTATACCATATTGTTTTTGATTGTTGAATTAAATATATTGGGATTATACCATGTTTTTATTGTACCCTTTCTATGTTTAGACATGTTTAGACAAATTCTTATTATTGTGTTAAAACTGCCTATAGTATTCAGTACAGTAACATGTTGTACAAGCTTGTAGCCTAGGAGCGAGAGGCTTTCCCATGGAGCCTGGGTATGTGTAAGTGCACTCTGTGATGTTCACATGACAACAAAGTCACTTAACAACATGTTTCTCAGAACATATCTCCATCATTATGCAAGGTATGACTGTTCTTTAAATAAATTTTATATATGATGTAAAAGTTTTTCATATAAAATTTTTAAAAAGCTTATATGCCACAAGTTAGGACAACATTGAATCTTTTACCTTATCTGTGCTGCGTTACCTCCCACACTTGGAAGACATGGTTCAATTACATCACAGTAAAGGTCATGTTGGCAAGAAATGGAGATCTGGTGGGAGAATCAAAGTCAAAACCTTGAGCTTTATTTTTCTATCTGTTATTTTGTCTATCCCATTCAGAATCTATACCTTCTTCCAATTCAGGAAGTTTGCCTATGTCTTACTTTGTACCATCTACCTCTTCCTCCCAACTCACTCAGAAAACTAAGCAGAAATCAGTATGAATCTCAGTAGGCAAAGGGCATGGGACATGGACTTAGTTTAGTCCAGGTTACGAGAGATTTTATTGATAATACATGGATAGGCTTATGACCCCGTGGAGATCTAGAGCCAATGTGCATCCAAGGAACCACTGATCTCCATAGCAGGGTCTGATCTTGACACTCAAGAGAGCGTGGTGTCCTAATCCCAGATATGCCACTAACTACTTGTGTGATATTAGGCAAACTGACCCCTTAATACATTGAATTTTCTACTGTGTGATTGAAGAAATTGAAATAGAATATCTTTCAGTTCCTTTTAAATCCAAAATTAGTATTTTCTTCATATTACAGTCAATTTATGAATTCCTCTTCTTACGTAGTATAAAATGTGGTCAAGAGTAGGGAATTTGGAGTCAGATCTGGGAGTGAATACATAGCTTATTATTGATTAGGAAGCCATTTGTGCCCTGGGGAACTTTCTTCATAAGCCTCATTTACCTCATCTATAGAAGAAGAAAACAGAATGATCTCATAAGGTTGTTTGGAGGCTTTTCAATAACACCCCACATAAAAGGCACCAGAACCATTTGATTTGTTCAATAAATGAACACTATTATTATAATTAACCTAGACCAAATGTATGGATTTTATATAAAGGAGCCCGCTTAGCATCTTTGGTATTGCATTTCTCTTATATACTAAGTTTCCTGGTACTACATTATAATATTGTATTTCCCTCATGTGCTACATGTCTACCTCTAGTATATGATGGCCAGAAAAAAAACCTCTAAGTTACACACCAATCTCTATGCCAATAAACTGATCTAAACACTTGACTGCTATTGCCTTCCTGTGACGTTGAAAAGACATTTATATTGACAACATGGAAAGATCATGGAAGAAGTGAGATGAAGGGAGAAAGAAGGTAGTGAGTTATGTAAAAAAGATTGCCTAGAAGTTAGAAGATTTTAAAGAGGCAAAGAGAAGGGATAGTATAAAAAAGAAATACTGTAATTTAAATTTTTATGTTTTTGTGTTTTACAAGTCTTTTACAGAGACAAAATAATATTTTTAGAATAGGAAAAGTGATATAACTTATACAAGGAAGAATATATCATTATGTGAAAACAGTACTACATATACACAATGGAATATTACTCAGCCATCTGAAAAGATGAAATACTGTCATTTGAGACAACATGGGTGGACCTTGAGATCATCATGCTAAGCAAAATAAACCAGTCAGAAAAACCAAGAACCATATGACTTCACTCATACGTGGAACATAAAACTGAAAGCAACAAAGAAAGAAAAACTCATGGGCACGGTCAATAGTTTAGTGATCACCTGAAGGTAAGTGGGACTGGGGGCGTGGGAGAGGAAGGAGGGGGAGTCAAATATATGGTGATGGAAAGAGAACTGACTCTGGGTTCATATAATGATGAACATATAATGCAACACATAGACGATGCACTGTAGAATTGTACACCTGGAATCTATGTAATTTTTACTAACCAATGTCACCCCAATAAATTTAACAATAATAAAATTTGAAGCATCTCTGGAAGAGCGAAGCGCTAGTGGATATCTTCACTCTTGTTTGAGATCAGACCTAACTCATGCATATATAGACGCTTTAGTATATACCTCTTCAGTCATGCATTTATTTATAGCTATGCTTCTAGAAAAAGCGTATCTCTACATCTATTTACAGCTGAACATAGGCTTGTATTCACTAAACATAGAAATCTGTTCAATCAAATACACACACAAACTCTTATTTGTATTCATCTTCTAAATACATAGGCATGCAAACACTAACACCCACACTCAGAGGAAGTAGCTACACCAGCTGAAACTAATTCTCCAGTTTTAGTAAAAGGAAGAGAGTGGTTTCTCTCACAACAATCTTTTCAACCTTTGAAAGTACAGTGCTTTTTATTTTTTTAACTTGTTAATAAGTCTGGAGGTGTAAGAGATCCCTACTTACCACTAAAATAGCTTACAATTTTACAATTAAAATTAAACATTATATAGTAAAATTAGTTTTCACATTCTCTTTCTATTAATGTTATGTGGAATGATTTCATAAGTGCTTCGGGACAGTAAAGTAATGAGCTTTTAGCCTCACTGCAGTTCACTGGGCTGACTCAGAGAAGCAGCAATGGGATCTGCCTAGTGTCCAGGGAAGACACTGAGAAGACGATGTCCTCTTTGAAACAAAAACTATATTATTTGGTCCTACAGACTTCTTTAAGAGATAAGAAAATGGGCAGAAGCCAATAGCAGTTGCCTCATCTTTGCCAAGCAATCATATATTTTTTAAAATTAAATTTATTGGGATGACAGTGGTTAGTAAAATTACATAGGTTTCAAGTGTACAATTCCATAAAACATCATTTATATGCTGCTTTGTGTGTTCATCACCTGGAGTCAATTCTTCCATCCCCATATACTTGACCCCCTTTACCCTCTTCTACCACCACCAGCCGGTTACCTTCTGGTAACCACTAAACTGTTGTTTGTGTCTATGGGATTTTGTTTGTTTGTCCTATTCATTTGTTGCTTTCAGTTTTATATCCCACATATGAGTGGAGTCATATGGTTCTCAACCTTTTCTGTCTGATTCATGTCACTTAGCACAACAACCTCAAGATCCATCCATATTGCAATGACAGTATTTCATCTTGTGACTGACTAATATTCCATTGTATATATGTACCACATCTTCTTTATCCAGTAATTGATTGAAGGATACTTCAGATATTTCCATGTCTTGGCCACCATGAATAATGCTGCAATAAATATGAGGGTACATACATACATCTTTATAAATAAATGTTTTCAGATTTTGGGGGTAGATACCCAGAAGAGGGGTTGCTGGGTCGTATAGTAATTTTATTCTCAAAATTTCTGAGGAAACTCCATACTGTTTTCCATAGTGACTGTATCAATTTACATTCCTTTCAGCAGTGTATGAGACAAGTTCTTTGTATATTTTGGATATTAGCTCCTTACCAGAGGTGTATCTTCTCCCATTCAGTTGGTCACATTTTTGTTTTGTTGATAGTTTCTTTTGCTGTGAAGAAACTTTTAATAGTGACTTGATACAGTCTCATTCATTTATTTTTGCTTTTACTTCCCTTGCCCTTGAAGTCAAATTCATATTATAAAATCCTCTCTAAACCAAAAGTCCATAAGTTTAGTAGCTATGCTTTCTTCTATGTAATGTATTATTTCAGGTCTTATGTTTAGGTCTTTGATCCATTTTGAGTTAATTTTGGTATATGATGATAGATAGCAGTCTAATTTCATTCTTCCACATGTGGCTTTCCAATTTTCCCAAGCACCATTTGAAAGGCTATCTTTTTTCCATTGTAAGTTTTCAGTTCTTTCATCAAAAATAATCTTCCCATATATATATATCTATGGGTTTATTTCTGGGTTCTCAGTTCTGTTCCATTGGTCTATGAGTCTGTTTTTCTGCCAATACCATGCTATTTTGATTACTGTCACTCTGCAGTCTAAATTCAAGTCAGGGAGTGCAATGCTTCCAGCCTTGTTCTTTTTTCTCAGGATTGCTTTGGCTAGTCAGGGTCTTTTGTGATTCCAAACAAATCTGATGATTTTTTGTTCTATTTCTTGGAAAATATACCACTGGGATTTTGATGGGAATTGCATTAAATCTGTATTTGTATATTACTTTGGGTAATGTAATCATATTAACTATAGTGATTCTTCCAATCCATGAACATGGAATATCTTTCCATTTCTTTGTGTCTTCTTCAATTTCTTTTAATAATATTTTGTAGTTTCCAGTGTACAGGTCCTTCACATCCTTTATTAAGTTTATTCCTAAGTATTTTATCCTTTTGGTTGTCTTATTAGCACTGTAGGTAGCACATTAGTCTCATAAATTTTGGAAATAAATATTTATTTTTTAATAATATTAACTTAAAGATCTGATTAAGTGACATAAAAGTCATAAAGGAAAAAAGAAAACTTACATTTATGAAAAATTAGTGGCAAAGATTTTCTCTTTGCCAATATTGATTAGAACTTTTGTAGTCTAGGCCAATTAAATCAGCTTTTATACCACAGTAAGGAAAGGATACTCCTGAGTGTCAGCAGAAAGAAGGCAGAGAGGATTAACAAAATGTCCAAAGGACAGCAGAGCATTTTCCCTTTAAGGCAAGAAAAAGAGGTATCAAGAGGACAAACTTATGCTTCAACTTCTGAGATCAGCAAAAATGGTTTTAGCTTTCAAAACTGTAGCTATGGAGCAGCGAGTCCTCCAGTTAATAATGTGGCTGATTGCTTCTATGCACAGAGTCATTATGACTGTACTGAGCAAGCTGCTTAACCTCTTTTGGTCCCAGTTTCCTCATCTGTAAAATGAGGACATTGGAATAGATGACTTCTGAAGTTCCTTCCAGCAGTAACGTTTTATGATTTACTGACTGACTGGTAACACAGCTTCTTTAAGTGCTACTGTGCACAGCCGTGCATGACATAAAACACTCCTGTACAGGATGCCAGCTTGTCTTCAGAACTGAAAGGAAAAAGAGCTAACTAGCTCCAAGCAAAACAGTGAAGTGATCCAAGTTTTATTTAACCTTCTTTAAGTTTTCTTTAACCCTGACTCTTAAGCCCTTTTGGATTCCCTTTCTGGCAACAAGGGGTTTCCTCATAGTTTCTAATTACTCTGTATTCACATTTTTTTTTCAAAAGCATATTGGACATCAGTAAGCATGGAGCAACACTTATTGGTTAATTGATAACCTCTCTATTTGCTGGGTGATTATAGGTCAATTTGAAAAAATGCTTAAAGGTAGATGGTGACACCAAGACTTAGTGCAGACAACAGTTAAAGAATTCAAAAGAAAGGTCTGGGGAATAAAGTTCAGGAAACCAAGCAAAATATTGGCAACATATTTGGGAACTCACCTAAGAGGGCTGGGTAAGCTTGGCAAACCTGAATGAATGGGAACCTTGATTCTGAAACACATTCTTGCATAACCCAGAAGAATATAAAAGCATATTGTCCTCAATGCCTTTAAAAGCTGCAGTTTAGTTAGTTTGTGGCAAAAAGTATGAAATAATCATAACTGCCTTGTCAAGTGGGTATGTAGGCATATAATCTTACAGAATTCTTTTCACTGCTCCTGAAATCTGCTATACTTTCCTCTAAGGTTGACTCCTGAGACAAAAATAAAAACAAAATAAAAAACACCATTTGGTCTAGAAACCCTGAATCTTGGTTGTGTTTTCCTGAACTCTTTTCCAAACTTACTTCCATTTTCTAGGAATGAGCCCTGTGAAGGACCCTGAGATGGTGCGGTGATAGAGGAGCATGTGTTATGTGGTCCAGGTCTCTGACCAGGATACCTTGGAGCTTCCTCTCCTGAGCACTCATTTGCTGCCATAACTAGGTCACTCCTCTGTGCCCCTCCCCTTTCCCCTCCACTTTGTGACTACCCATGGTCAAGCACATGATCATGTTCTTATGCTTTAGACCATCCACTTGAAGTGAAGAGACTTATTATAATTACTGTAACCACGGTCCTTCTATCATCTAGATTCTACAATATCTAGTATCAGGTCTCCCAGACAATTCAGATAAGAGGCAGAGACAGAGAAGGATACAAGAGAGCAGCAAGATTTCAATTCCAGGATGTAGTGGGTAACACGAAGTGAATCAAAATTCAGAATTAGAACACTGCCTCTGAATAAGTGTTCATGCATGTATATAAATACAAAGAAAAATGTTGATTTAATTTAAAAATAATATAAATAATTACAAAGTAAAGAGATTTTTAAAACTTGACTTTACTATGAAAGAGTAATAGTAGCTTCAAAAATTTACATAAAATATTTACCTGTGCCTAATTATAACATAGAATAATATTACATAGCAATTAATTTACCATATTAGTTATAGACAGCAGGTTAAATTTTATATGATTACAACATTAAATTCTGGCCAAATATGCTAAGGTTCTATGTCTTTATAGTTCATTTTAGGAGGGAGTATAGTTATTTTTTCATAACTCAAAAAGAGATTAGAGGGGAGAATGAATGATTGAACTGTTATGTTTATAGATTCAGCCTTAAAGATAAATGAATATTGGCCTTTTTAAAATCTCTATTCAGAAGGAAAGATGGAAATACTACTTTTACCCATTTTTAAAACATTAGAAATAAGCTATTCTTGTATGAACTGGGATGCAACTCAGTAGCCCAAATTTTGTTCTTAATTGTTCCCTTCATACAGATGTGGCTTGGAAGAGAATCAACAATCCAATCCTTTTATGTCTACTAACTGAATAAACCCAGGTTGAATATTTTTAAATAATCACAACCAATTTTGCTTTACTCTTCAGAGCTTTTATATTGAATACAGGATTGAAGAATCCTTTATAAAATTATCAAGTGGTCTTATAAGAAATTCAGATGAAATCTTTCATTAATTCAAACTTCAATCTACTCTTCATACTTAAGCCACGTGTAGAAACATAGACGGTTTTCCAAGTGTCCTTGGCTTTGCATAAACTAGCTGCTGGTCCAGAGGTCATGGCAGCATGACCAAATGTGCTGCAACAATGCAGAAAGGGTGGCATGATCTGTTTAATTTAGTGCAGGAACCAACTGGAACGTAGCACTTTACTATAAAGTCACACATTCTCCAAAAAAGTCCTACAGGTAGAAGAGGCCATAGGAATTATCAGTGATACTGTATGGAGACAATGACAAAGGGTTGCTATAAAAGTGAAACTCTCATAAGAGAATTGAAAAGTGTTTTCAAACTTTACCAATTTGTGTTATACCTTCATACTTTTGCTGTATCTGAGACCTATGGGAACATACCAAAATATCTGACATTCATGCCATTAGTGCCTGAGGAGAAGAGAAAAAAAATGCAGTACAAAAATTTTTTTGAAAAAAACCCTCAAATTTGGTAACCCCCCCACACACAAAAACCAAAACCAAAAACAAACTACAGTTTCAAAAAGCTCAGCAAATCTCAAAGAGTGTGACACTCCCACTCCAACAAATCCACATCTATACAGATCATAAACTGCTAACAACCAAAGAAAAAGAAAAAAGAAATCTCAAAAGCACCCAGGGCAAAGGATGCATACTTTTACTGGAATGGTGATTCAAATGACTGTGGATGTCTCCTCAAAAATCAGGGGCACACAAAAATATGAGTTACAACATTTCTAAGATGTTAAATGAAAAGAAGCACAATGCAGAATTTTATATCTAGCCAAAATATCCTTTAGGAATGAAAATGAAATAAAATATTCACAGATTAGGGAAAAATAAAAGAGTCTGGTAACAGACATGCTATAAGAGAATTGTAATGAAATTCTTAAAACAGAAGAGAAATGATAACCAGAAAGAAACTTGGAAACATTAGGAATGAAGGAAGAGCAATAAAAACAGTAAATATTGAGGTAAGTAAAACAGACTCTTCTTCTATTAAGTTGTATAAAATATGTTTTGATAGTTAAAAGCAAAAATTATTATAACACTGTGATGAGGTTTCTAATGTAGGTAGAGAACTACAACATATAGGGGGAAGGTAAAGTGAGTTATATGGTGGTAAGGGTCCACATGAAGTGATACAAACATCAGTAAATTTTAATGTGTGTATTAAAATACCTAGGGAGACCTCTAAAAATTGTACAAAGGGAAATGCAAATTAAAACCTCCACGAGCTATTTCTGTCAATGGCTAGAATACAATATATTGGAAATCCTAAGTGCTTACGAGGAAGAGGGACATTGCTGACCATTCACTTGGGAAAACAGCGTGGCTGTTTCTTATCAGCACCCACTGGCCATGTGACCTAACGATCTCACTCTTAAATGTTCACATTAGAGAAATAAAAACTTAGAGTCATACAACTGTACACAAAAGTTTGTAGCAGCCAAAATGGCCTTCAGTGGGTGAAGGGATGAACAAATTGTAGTGCATTCATAAACTGGAATACTACCCAGCAATAAAAAGCAACGAGCTCTCGATACTTGCAACATCTTGGAAGAATCTCAATGGCATTTTGCTGACTGAGAGAACCCATTCTATTCATATAACATTCTTATTAAGGCAGAACTATAGATCAGATCAGCAGTTGTCAAGTTTAGGAGTGAGAGCGTGACTACAAACAGATAGCTAAAAGGAGTCTTTTAGGGCAATGGAAGTGTTCTGTAGTCTGATCGTGGTGGTGGCTATGCAAATCTATACGTGTGTTAAAAGTCACAGAACGGGACATACACAAGTTAATTTTATTGTAGTTAATATAAAGAGAGTATATTTTTAAAGAGGCATTCAGAGAGATAAAAACAAGATTAAAATTAGAGGAGCCAAATGAAATCTATACCTCTGTGGGCACCTAAAGTTACAATACAGAATACCCTGCTGTCACAATGTCATTTAAACTGGAGAGGTTGGAGATAGCAGCCCAATAGTGCTAACTTCATAGAATGTTCTTATCTATGGGATAAATTAAATAAAAAAGTATCACCAGGCCAGATAGCATTCACTCCAAATGCTTTGAAGAATCCCTTTTAATGAGAAACTCGTTCCTATTCTCTTGAGTTTTTCTAGTCATAATCTGTTTCACCTCTGAATTTCCAGCTCCCAGAATACCTACAGCACTTTTCATTTTCTGGCAGTTTATGGACAATCATGAGCACTTATAAATGTGAAATATAAATTAATAATATTGGAGTCCACAAAAGAAGGTATAAATTTAGATTTTTCCTATAGTATTCAGTGAATGCTTGTTCATAAAAGTTACCTTGAAATAGCGCTATCCAATGTCCTGTGAAGGGGTAAGGCACAGATGAGTTTTATAATAGGGACCACTGATGTCTTGGATGCCAATCTCCTGGCCCTGTGAAAACTATCAGGCAGAGGATGAAAGGGTCTGCAATCATAAAATGAATATAATATGGCGCACACAGGTAATTGGCATAAAAATAATAGGAGGAAAAGAGAAAGGTGTTCTGGGTAAAATAGAAATGAGAAATTGATTAAAATATTTGAAAACTTTCCTTCTAATTATTCCTTATATTCATATTTATTTATTTCCTTCCATGGAGAGAGGAAATGAAAAGAATGAATTTAAGATAACTTCTTTTTGAGTAAATGCTTTTGCAGTTCTTTTTGTGTAATTATCCAGCAGGGTTATGGAAGGATCACCTCCTATCTCCATTGTTACTGAAGGCTGACAGTTTTGTAATTCTTTTTCCTGTTCTCTTTAACACTGTTATGAAAATCCTGACATGACCCACCTGAAGAAAAGGGATTACTCAAGCTTCAATAAAAGTCATTTTCCAAAGTGACTGGTTTTCTTCTTTTGGCTGAGGACCAGGGGCTAACATGATAACTCCTTTTCTCCCAAATGTCAGAAGAATTTGAGAGAAAAACTAGATCAGGCTACTTTAGTACATTATTTTAGAAACGAGATACAAAATTTCCAGGTTGAGAAAGGGGAACAAATGTGAGTAGAAAAAGAGGAATTTTGACCATTCCATCCAAAGAAAAATGGCTTTCCTAAACGTGGTAGTTGGTTTGTGCCAGGTCTTATTCTAAAGGCTTTGCACATGTTAACTAAATTCATTCTTATAATCACCCCATAAAGTAGACATTAACATTATGTAGATGAGGGAAAATAAGGTCCAGAGAGGTTAAGGAAATTCTTTTTTTGGGGGGTAGGGGGGAGGGTAGTTCCCTGGCTGGGAATCGAACCCAGGTTGCAGCATTGAAAGCGCCGAAGCCTAGACATTACACCACCAGGGAACTCCCAGGAAATTCTTTAAGAACACACAGCAAGTAGGTTGTGAGGCAGGAGTCCACTTTCTTAACCTCTTAGCCTCTATAATCATATATTAACTAGCTGAAAATAAGACCCTGTATTTACAGACCATATGACACTTGTCAAGGAGAATTTAGGAGGAGATGGGCAAACAGAATGCCAGGAAACAGAAAGAACCAGTTATACAGGGATGACTCAATCAATGCTGATAGGAGAGACAAGAAGATTTCAAGGAAAACTCCACACCATTTCTTTATATAACAAAATGCTGTGCCTAACAATGTGTTTTCACTTACATTAACAGTTATAATCGTTTTGACTAGGTACAGACTAGTGGGAGTCCAATGTATAACTTTTTGGAGTTAAAAAGTTCTATAAGAAAATTTAAAAGCTATCTCCAGAAAAATTTAAACATATACTTTTATATATACGAATTATTCCGAGGATTTGTAGTTCTACTGGAAGTCACCTATGAAGCTGACCCTCTCAGGGACCCTCCTTTCATTGTCAGTAGCTTAACTTTATTGAAATGATTTTACCAAAATGCTAAAGCCAGGGAAAGGATCTATCAGCAGCATTTAGAATTTAGTGCAGCAAGTTAATGAGACAGTTCTAAAATTCCAATGATCGAGGCTGCAATAGAGAAGATGGGTAAATCATTGTAATATTAATGAACATCTGTTCTCCTTGTGTAGCTCGCACTCCTGTTACCTATAATCAGATGGCCAGGTCATTATATTTCTCGTTTTGTGTGCTTTGTTGACTAGGAAGTAGAATTTACGTACAGAAACATTTCTAGTGGATTTTGTAAAAGCCCAAGGATTTCGTCGCTTTCATGGTAGATGTCCAGAAGGGGAAAGAGAAAGCAGAATGGCTTCCAGGGAAGGGAGAAGGAGAGAGAAATTAAGTGCCAGCTCGGGGCGGACTCGGTCTCAGTAGTGGTGACTTCAGGGTGCTTCTGGAAGGACAGGACCCTGAGCACTTGGCATTCCTAGGCCTGGACAAGTTTTATGTCCCAAGTATGCTACCAAGTAGTGAGTTGCCAGAGAGTAATGACCATGAAAGCTTGGAAAGTATGTTGTTCAGTGGCAACCGATGTGGACTTCAGTCTGAAAGGACCTTCCGTAATATTTTGTTTAAAACAAGATATCAGTGTCATGGGGATGTAATGCATAGCATAGGGAATAGAATCAATAATACTGTAATAGTGTCAGATGGTTGCTGGACTTAATCGTGGTGATCACTTCTTTAGCTATAGAATAACTATGGTGTATACCTGAAACTAATATAATACTGTTAGTCATAATATATTTAACACAGAAAGCTTTTAAAAATAAAACAAATACAATTTCAAGACTTTTGTGTGACTGGCAATTGGAGAGGTGATCCCATGAATAGTTTCACAGTAAATTTCCAGGCAGAGCTTAAATCCAATTTAATTTGACAATAAAAGAAAAGTAACATTTTTTTGGTATTTTATTTTGGCATATTTTATTATAAAATGAATACTAATTTTATGCAAGGGGGGGATTTCACATTTGGTGAAGTAAAACAATTTAATATTGTATGGAACACTCGAATCAAATTTAGACTACTTCCATCAAGTAAACCGGGTACTAAGGAGAATGCAATCATTGCAGAGAAAACGAAACAAAACAAAACCTCTCCCCTCAGAAAACGTGCACTAGCACCCACATGACCCCCACTAGCAGCAGAAATGTGGATATGAACACATTCCACATTCTAGTAGAAGTCAGAGTATGGGAAAGGAGATAACAGGTGTGGGTCTATTTTCTAGTTTTCAAACTTAATTCTGACTGCAAAACAGGACCAGGAGCTTCAAATGAAATGGAATTAGAGAAACTACCCTGAACTTAGTCTGGGCTGCCCCTTTGGCACCATCATTTTGATTCCCTTCCAGCTACTCTACGTTTGCTGCTGTTATTATTGCCCAAGGCCACCGCTGTGCCTTTCTCTGTTAGCGTGCAGGCGATTCTGGCTGACCCAACCACCCTGGAATGAACTCAGTGTTAATGGTTCCTGTGATCCTAGTTGTTTTTGCTCTATTGATGTTTCCTTCTCTCTTTATCCCACTGCCAAACTAATTCTCATTCTATTTGAAAACATCCCCAAATGATACATTTTGTGCTTTCCTGTAGTGGTAGGATGGAATTGGGTTTCCCTGATTCAGTTCAATTCCTGACACAAGTCAAATCCTTGAACCTGAGGGACAGACATCAGGTAAAATGGTGAATAATGGGACCTGAACACTTGGAAATTCTGCTGAAAACCCTTACATTACCCATGTCTCCTTCCTTCTTTCCGTCCTTCCTTCCTTCTGCCTTGCCTCTCCCTCTTTCTCTTTCCTGTTTTGGCAAAATGTTTCCAGAATTACGTGGAGTAACATTAGGATACAAAAATATTGCAAACAGTATTAATGCTAAAAGAAAGTAATTAAATTCTGACTCACAGAAAAATAAAATAGTATAACCCCCTTTGCAACTTTATAAAGCTTGTGTTAATAATAACGGGCTTTTCTTTCTACTGACTGATGAAGAGTTAGAAGGAAATGTATATGCATCTTTGAAGTGCAATAAACCAGCCACGGTTCTGTTGCTAGTGGGGCAGTTCTCCTGCAGATTTCTCCTGGGCTCAATACCTGTCGTGGCCAGCATCTTAGCTGGGGCTGGAGGATCCAAGAGGGCCTCCCTCCTATGGCTGGGCTTTGGGGCTGGCTACCAGCTGGGCTCTCTCTCTCTCTATGTGGTCTTTTCTCATTTACAAGCTAGTAAACATCCTATGATTATGCTGGAAGCATTCCAAAAGGTCAGAGATGGAAGCTAGACATCCTTTCAGGTCCTAGGATGCAGAAACTCCCACAATCTCATTTTTGTTGGTGAAAGTCAGTCATAATAAGGCTAGGCCAAATTCAAGGATTGGCCACCTACTGATTGGAAGAGTTGCAATAAATGAGTGATTATATTTTATCCACTACAACAGACAAATGAAAATTGATATGAAAATTATGTCTAAATCCTATGTTAGACTTCTTGAAGGCATGGGATATTTATCATATTTATCTTCATATTTGAAGTCAGAATGCTGTCACATAGTACACCAGTCTGTTGAACAAGTATTGATGAGCTATAGATTAAAAAATATAATAAAAATAAAATAATGCTAACAGTTCCCTGTGATTACTTTGTAACTTATAGTTGTTACGGTTGGATGTGTGAGGCCATTTGTTACGTGAGATTTATTTGGGAAGCCCTAAAAGAACTTAATTTGAAGCCCGTTTTTGGGGGGAACAGAGTTAGTTTGAAAAGAACTATTAAGCTGTTGAGTTTAGTACACGGATTTCTTTTTTTAAAGCCAAGGCAGGTGAGATCAGATCCGAAGTGACAGGATTGAGGAAGATGTAAAAAGAAATTGCAGACTTTCAGAAAGTGGCTCAACATCATCCAAGTTGATAAGTCTTTACATTCAAATACTGCTTCTTCCTCTCAAACAAAGTCATTACCAAATGCTAATGTAAAGGGGCTACTGGAATACTAAGGAAAGGGGTAGTACAGGGAAAATAGAGGGTGTACCAGGCCTCTAGACTCAAACCTGAAGAACTTTTGAGCTCCTTTAATTTTGGTCCCTTGCATCCTCTGCCTGTCTGATCACTGCTATCATGCCACCTGCGGGTTGATTCTGCCCCCAGATTTTCCTTTTGGCTCCACTGATGGCAGTAAACATCGTCTTGCCCTCTGCAGCCTATGAAGCACTGTTCACTTATTGACCATGCCCTCTACTACCCCTGACCAGACTACACGTTCCTTAAGGACAGTAAGGTTGTTCTGTCCCTCTCCTCTTTTTCCCTCAGTGATGGTATTTAGTAAAATCTGTAATTTAAAATAAACAGAGAAACGTTAAAAGTATTTTCCTTGCATAGTAATACTGTAATATGCATGCCTTTTATTTTCTTCTTTAAAGTGAGTTAATAAAAGTAAAGCCTTTATACCATTGCTGGACATAGAGGAGTTGCTAACTGACATTTTACTGTTATTACCATTATCATTATAACTTGCATGTAGCTTATAAACTGATGCAAAAAATCAGGCAATGCCTCTCCTTACAGATCCTCTGTAAACCATGGGCCAATTAGCCACCTGTACTACCTGATTCATGTAACAAGTAGTCATTGAACACTTAACACATGCTAAGTTTGCAATTTCAGTGGTGAGCAAAGTAGACATAGAGCTTACAAGAGCTTACAAGCTGGGCTGGGGGCAGGGAGCATATTAAACTAGTAAAGAAGCAAATCATGAATCTCAATGTGTGTTATAAATGGAATGAACAAGATGCTATAAATAAGTACATAGGAGAGAGAGCAACATACTATTATACACTGGGTAGGCAAGGGTTAATTTTTTTAAGAATAATGAAATAAAGTGGATCCAGCCCAGCGAACAGTGGTAGAACAGAAGCAGCAGCACGGGGTCAAATGCATGTCATGAAAAGAGGGTAAGGTAACCTATAAAACAGAAGAATTGCAAGTTCTTGGCCTCTGAGGCTGACTATAGGGGTTCAAATTTGGGCCAGTAGAGCAACATTACTTCTCATATCAAACTTTTTTGGTAAGACAGATTCCTCAACAGAGCTGTTTGGGTTCCTAATGATAAAGCCTTACCTTTTCCATTTATTATACCGTAGCTTAATCTTTCCCAAAGCTTGGAACTCCAAAGATAGAGCTTGGGAGAAGGGAGGGGATGGCAGGGGCAGGGGCAGGAGAACCACGCATTGTTCTCATTTTCATTCCTGATGCCAGTCTGCACTTTATCTTTACGCACAGTTTCTCTCTGCTTGCCTTTTAACCCTCCAGTCCTCTCCATGTGCCTCAGAAGTCCCAGCCACACTCCAGGCACACAAGTCACAAGCCTTTCTTCCTCTGACCCTAGGATTTTCTTCTGTGCCCTCAACAGGAGCTTGTCAGGCCCTTGCATGGATTCAGGAGGGTCCGTGCTCCTGGGGTGATATGGGACCAAAGGCAGACAGGAGCCACTGGACAGAGGCTTCTCTGCCTCCTCCCACCTCTTTTATGTTGACTGCTGTGTATACACACACACACACACACACACACACACACACACGCACACACACACACTGTGCGTACACTCACACACACATGCACATACATGATTCCTTGTATTTAAAATAAAGAAATAAAATTTTTTGGAAGTTTGAGAATACTAATTACACATTTAAAAAAGACAGAACAGGTACCTTACTGATGCTTTCTTTTAGCTATACTGGATGCACACATGGAAAAATGAGAACAACATCCCAAGATTACATTAAAGTATAAGTGTTTCTGATACGCCACCTGAGAATCCAGTGCTACCTCTTCTGCCTTGTGCTCAGACAATATTTTTAAAAAACATTGTGGCCCCTTCTGCAGCTAAGAGTACCTTTCCTCCCTTTATTTATTTTTAAAAATATAATGCAATTCTATGTTGTAAGTCATTTATAGAACTCATAATAAAGTTACTTAATCAGAACATTGCTATATGCTGCTATATAGTCACCTAATTTTCAACACTTTCTGAAATGTGTGTGATTTTAAATAGTCTGCCTTTTTGTTTCCATCAGGGAATTTATATGTACATGTTTGAGGTTAAATATATTCACCACGTTAAATATGTAAACTGCTATTGCTCACTGTTGCTCTTTATCTTCATCTGGCCTCTTGTTCCAAGACCTCCTCTCTGATTATCAAAGAAGATAACATTTTAATAAAATGGAAAAGTGAAGACTATTGGCTGAGAAAGTGAGTTATAGAAAGATATTGTGTGTGTGATTTGATTTTGATGAAAAAAAGAGATACATTTATGCATGTGTTATTGATCTAACTCTGGGAGAGAGATTTATTCACCTAACTCCAAGGAGAAGAAGAACTGGAGGAAGAAGAGGAGGAGGAAGATGGAGGGAAGCAGAGGGGAGATTCAGAAGGGTATATACCAAAGTGTTAATATTGGGTATACATTTTTATTATTTTCTGGTTTTATTATCTGTACTTAATTTTCTACAATGCCTATGCATAGCATATATGAAGGTGGGCTGATAAACTTTGCCTCCACTGTAATATTTTTGTTACAGTAGACATATCTAGATATAACCAGTTCTCTGTAGCCACATGGCATCTCTTCCCCATCATCCTTGACCTTGCACACAACAGATGCTTTCATGTTTCACCCAGCACACGTTGAAATCGAAGAGTGTTCAAACGATCTGTTTAAACAGCATGTGGTTATTGAATTCTTAAGAGCAAAAAAAGTTCTTCCAATTTTTTTGAAGTTTTTGAAAAAGAAGGTGAAGACTTCTTAAAGAAGATCATTATGGGTGGTGAAGCTTGGGTCCATCATTATGACATGAGAAGAAAAGGCAGGGAGGCTGTGGAATACCACCATAAGGGATCACCTCAGCTGAAAAAATTCAGAACTCAGGCCTCAGCTGGGAAGGTAATGTTGACTGTTTTTTGGAGATCTGAACGTGTTGTTCTTGCAGACATTCTTGAAAAGGGAATAACAATAAACTCTGAATGCTATATTGAAACTCTTACTGCATCAAAAAGAAGAACCAAATGGATGGAATAAGAAATGAAACACTGTCAACACAACACCACCAGGTACAATGCAAGTGCAGAAACAAAAAGTGCAATTCAATGCCTGGACTTCTCAGTGCTGCCACATTCACCGTACAGCCCAGACCTGGCTCCTAGTGATTCCCACCTATTCCCAACACTAAGGAACATTTGAAGGGCCAGAGCTTCATCTGTGAAGAAGAGGTGAAGTCTGCAGTGAGGAAATGGTTTCAAAAACAAAACACCGATATTTTTAAGGACGGATTTCTAAAACGAGTACAGCATTAGTGGAAAGGTATTGCAGTGTGCAGTGACTTTACAGAAAATAATTATGCAGCTTTGAAAATAAATGATGTGGGTATATTTCTTTTTCTGTTTCATTAAAATACCTTTACCTGTTAATGTTCTATTTAAATGAAGGCAAAATTTATCAGCTGGCCCTCATATATACGAGTTTCATATTATATGGCTGGATACTTTTCTGGATAATGTGTGTGTGTGTGTGTGTGTGTGTGTGTGTGTGTGTGTGTGTGTGTAATCAACAACTTGAAGTACTAACTTGAGTTTTGTTTGAGGCAACTATTTTACTCTTCCGAAAAGAAACAAAAGAAACACACGGTGTCTTGCCAAAGATAAATGAACCGAGATGTCATTAAGAGACTTGAAGTTTGCCTGGGATTTCCAAGTTCATGAATGGTTGAGTGGTCTCTAAATTTGGAAACCTATTCTTCCCATTGCTAACAACAAGTCCTCTGTACTATCATACATAAAGTGTTGGTTACCCTTAATAAACACTCTGAAAAGAACCTCCTTTAGATACAGTCATTTTGTTTCAGGTACCCAAAGCCAATTGTCTCCCTTGCTCTGGAGGCCAGAACTCATTTTGTTTCTGTGTCACTCTTATCACGCCCAATTCTCTATAATATTGATAAATACTAAAAATAAAAGGTACTTTATTGACAGATGGTAAGCAAATAACATACACATCTTACGCCTCACCTTCAAATCATCTGGCCTGTGCATTAGTTATTCTTCTTTATGTTTTATGAAGTATACTTCCTTTAATGAAAAGAAAAGATAACTGGGAAACAAGTACACGTTATCACTAATGGAATGACAGAGTACAGACTACAGAGATGCTTTCCCTGGGATTCCCAGCAGCCCGTGCAGTGTCTCTAGTTCACCCACCTTTAAGACCCCTCCCCTAAACATGCACTACCCTCCTCGCTCTACAGAAGGACTTTTTATTGAGAGGTACAATGTGCTATTATTTTCATACAAAGCAAATGGCTTCCATGGTGAATTTTGGTGGAAGCAGGCAAACCAATAGTTTATTGTGAAAAGTTTCCCAGAAATAAAGAGGTAAAAGGTAAAGGTCATTTCTATTTCTCTCCCTCTCCCCCTTTTAACAGTGAGCATAGTTTTCTTTCTGCAACAGAGGTGACTAGGTCAGAGGGCCAAGTTCCCTGAGAATGATGAGTGCATGTGGGCATTCAAACTCTATCAATGGTAATGGCTAAGAGTCTTGCCAGATTGCTATAATGTATTGATAACTTCAGAGAAACAAGGAAATGTTGTAAGATTTCATTTACTTAATGGCTTACAGATTAATTGAGTTCCATACAGCCCTGAATGTGGTACAGATTTCCTTATAACATATTGTACTACTTTGCACAACAGTACAAATGATTCTTTCTCATATAAGGATAACACTGGTTTTCATTTACTCAATTAACTAGTTCCAACTGAACTCATATCAAATATATATGTAGACATTTTATACGGAAAGACACAAAATTATATTATCCCTCTAATGTCAACAAAACTCAGGATTCTACCCTATTGAATCTTTCAAGTGACATACTCCAAAGCACAGAGGCTGACTTAGAAGAGTGTTTTTCAAATAGAGGAAGCTTGCAAGTGTATTTATATTTAAACATTTTTAGTTATTTTTGTTATTCTTTTCTTCAACTGAGAATGAAGAAAAATATTGTTTGACTTATTTTGGTCCTTAGAGAAGTTTCAATCCTCTTCAAGTTGTCCTTTCAATAAATGCTGAAAAGAATTAAACTCAAAAAGCTTTTGTCAAGAAATTTTCTCCCTTCTACTCGTATTGTAAGATCTATATGGAATAAAGCCATTTCAAAGAATTGTTTATTACATAAGAAGTTTCACTAATCCCCACACTTCCATCACTTAGAAAACAAAATTAATGATAGTCAGGGAAAGGAAGCAATCCACACAGGCGACAGTAGACTGAGAACTGTCATTTAGAATAAACAGAATGTGCTTTGGATGGTGGGCTTAACCTGGATATGTGGAGGTAAAGAGTATCTAATGACTCAAGTGCAGGTGAAGGGTATCAGGAATGGCTGGTGTCAAAGAGGAAGGCAGCCTTGTTGGAACAACCATTTCATGTGAAGAAAGTAGTGAAGTTGGAACGTCTGGGGCGATGGGTTGGGGAAGAAGACAGGGAAAGCCTTTAAGTACCCATTGGAGGCATTCAGATTTGATCCTTCAAGTGATAAGAAATGATTGAAATTTTCTCAAAATGAGGACTGTCATCTCTATAAAGAAGTAGAGGGGGGCGGGAACTAAGCTATGACATAGGAAAAGGAAGGATGAGACAGCTATTTGTGATTTTTCTCTACTGGTAATGAAGATGAAAGTGATGGACATGGACATGGCAGCATGGAGACTGGATAGCAGCAGCGACAATAGAATCGCAACTCGCTAAAGAGTCAGATGATATATTTGTGACTTTTGACTGCAGTTCAGTTTTTATAGCACTTTTGGCAGTAGAAACAATGCAGGAGTGAAAGAGGCCAGCAAAAACCCAAAACCAACCAACCAAACAAAAAAACCCAAACAGGTAAAAGAGAGAAACCCTAAACCATGGGCTACACACCCTCTTTCTCTCTCTCCCTCTTTTTTTTTCTTTTTTTTTGTGTTATAAATGGTTGCAAAGGTGAGGGGGAAATTCTATTTTAAATTAGCTTGTTGGTTTTGAATCAATTGATTGAAATTTATTTAATGAACTAATTAATTGTATTTGTCTACTTTAAATTAATATTAATCAGCTTCCCTTATTTTCCCGGTTCCCTAGTTCACTAGCCCTCTTGTTGCACGATTAGACACTTCTCTTACTCCACATGGTCACCTACCAGTGTTTCCTATATTGTATCGTGGGTTTTCCTATCTCCCTGGGTCTCCCTGGCACCGGCTGGGCTACGGTTCATAGTTAGTGATTCTCTCTCTTTCTCTCCCTCCTTCCCTCCTTCCCCCTCCCTCCTTCTCTCTCTCTGACTTTACCACATGGTACATTATAAATATTTTACTATAATCATAATTCTGGTGCTATATGGCCCAAAAACCTTCCCCCAAAGGATAATTTTGTATCTTTTTATCTCCAACTCCATTTTTCTTCTCTTAGTTTTTCATTAAGTTTTTTATGGAGAAGATGAAAACAATCTGCGTGAGCTTTAGTATACACTTAATTTCACTAAAGTAAATATCTCAAGTTAGCTTTTCATTTCTCAAAGAATAAATAAATGTGTTCTCACTTCTCTAGGCTGAATTTCCTCCCCCAAACACTGGACACTATCAGTTCTTGCCATTTCTGGGGTTTTGTTTCCACCCTGGACATTTCATCTGCTTTTAAGTAAGTTTTAGCTTACTATTTATCTTTGGAAAAAAATTAATGCACCATTTAACGAGGAAGAACATTTGTTTCGTTAGTCAGTGAGATTTTAAATATTTAGTTTCTATTTTCCCAATTTCTCTTAGGGATTCTTATTCAGAATGGCTGACTAACCATCCATGACTACTGCTCCTCCTCCTTCAAATCACACTGAAATGTGAGAAAATTTTAAACACAACTTTGAGCCACTAAGTCCACAATGCCACTGCAGAAACAGATGATATGTGATTATGCTATCAGAACACAGAGGAACTTCTTAACAGCATCAAAGAGATTGTTTATGAAGCCTGACCAAGCTTAGTCTCCAGGACTTCATGACAGGCACAAAACAAAACAAAACAAAACAAACAAACAAACGAAAACCCAAACAACACAAAACAAACAAACACGACACCAAATAAGTGAGTTTACTTGGTAAGACTCCCATTCCCTGGGCAACCAGAACTCGGACAGTAGGACCAGTCCTGTCAGGCATTAGGTTGATTAATTCAAGGACTGGGGAACAGCTGGACCGCCCTCTCAATAAGGAATTTATTTTCCTAGAAGCTAAAACTAAGTAAAAGATACTCTAAGTAAAATGGAAGTTCTGCCCTAGGAGACTGCATGAAAAGCAGGTCAAGAAAAAGCTGCTGTCATGGCCAAGAACTGTTTCACCCCTACGTTCCTGTCTCCTTCTGAGGGAACCCTGACACACACACACACACACACACACACACACACACACACCTACCTTCCCCTTCTCGCCCTTGCTCTCAGCTAGGGCCCTTCATAATCAGGGTCCCCACTCAACTGTGAGAGAAAAAGTTCTCTTGACCTATGGTTTGGAGATACCACAACCTAGCATGTTGATTAATCTGGGCTGTTAGTTATAATTAGGAACAATCTAAAACCTCCAACAATTGAGGGAGGTTTTAGTTTGTTCCTAATTAAAGATGAGAAAGAGAGACAATGGAATGAATAAATAAACCCCTCAAGGAAACCCAAAGTAAAAAAAAAAATAGAGGGTAACATCCAATGTAGCATGTTTAAGACCAACCTCAGCAGTTCTATAGAATAGTGTATCTTTAAAACAAAAACTGGAAAAAAAAATTAAAAAAATAAAACAAAAACTGGCTACTATGAAATGAAAAACCCAATTAACCTGAGTTCATGAGAGTTAAACTGAAAAAAAAAAAAAGAAAACTCTCAACTTAAGCATTACTAAAGTAGAATAAGGCACCGATGCAGAGTGACATTTGTCTTAAAGACCGAACAGAGGCACGTCTCCAAGTTAAAGGCAGAAATAACAATTATGAAAGAGAGGTGAGATTATAAGCATGCAATTAAGAAACATGGAAAATATATCTAGGAATTCAAATAATCATCCCAGAGCAAAAGAAGAGAGTAGAAGGAATGATTAAAAATAGAAGAAAACTTACCTTCCATAAAATGCAGTTAGGGCAACAGCAGAATTGTTTAAAAGTGACCTTATGTTACTGTGGGTTCCTTCCCTGGGCAAATCAGCTTCTTTTACTTCTTTGTGGAGTGTCCCACCAAGCTTGGCTTCCATACTAGGAGGAGTGTAAAACTGCATGGGCCCAAGGTCCCCAGGTAGAAGGCAGCTGGGTTTCCAGACAACTCTTACAAAAAGCTGGCACCGAGATTCCACACTTCCCAGTGTCAAGAAATCTTTTTTCCCTTGAAAATATGGTCATCTCTGCAGGTGCAGAGAAGAGGGTGACCTCCAACTGCAGGTCAGGCTCACACCGTGGGCCAGGAGTACCCAGGTGTCAGGGCATTACTCTGTGGATTGTGGGAAGAGGGGAAGCCAGTGCCTTTGCTTGCTTCTGTCCCCTGTGAGCCTAGAGCGGTGAGTTGTCCCCTTCCTCAATGAATCCTGTTTCTTAAGCCATGCCAAGTGGCACTGTGTTCCATCACAGACAGACACCTAGAAGGGACTGACCATGTACAAGTACTTGAGTCTTCAGAGAAAAGGATCCACCAAGTATTTTACCAGGTTGTTGGTTATTTAAACACATTCTAGAAAAAAGATATTATCCTCAAGGATAAAAGGAAATGTCTATTCTACATGTTTAATTTGGGATGGGCTATTTTAGAGAGACACTTAATCTCTAATTTAATGGAACCACAAACACATTTCAAACATGAATTAAAACTGAACTTGGTAGGCCTGGGCCTTTCACAATTTGAAAAAAAATTGTAAAAGCACAACGTGTTGCATAATGAATACTGTGCTTTTCTACCCAAATCCTTCTTGAGGACTGAAGGACAGATTAGAGTCCTGCCAGTGGGTGGAACTCAGCAGCCGGTCCTCTCCAGAAAACTCTCTCAGCTCAAGAAAGCCACTGTACCCAATTTGTGTCTCTTCTAAGAGGCAGCCTGCATCCAATTACTGGTTGATGCCGGGGTATAAGACCTCAGACATCTAGCCCCAACTTGGGACAAATCTGAAGAACTATCCTTTCTTCAGAGCTCCCTGTGGGCTCACCTGTGGCTTTACTGTGATATCCAAATCACGTTTTCTCCCTCTGCCCATTGTTGCAGCAGGCCCTTAGCCACAGATGCCAATCGCTAGAGCACTCGCTCCTAAACTTCCTACAGTCCATTCTCCATCTCAGAGTCTGTTTCCAGAGAACCAGACCTGCCCTGTCAGAGGCAGATACACAACACGCAAAACACAGCGGGTTTAAGATGGAGATACCAATATGTTAATAGACAACTGAATCAGGAAGAAAATAGAATGGTTAGAAACAGACAGACACCTATCTATAGTGACTTGGTATGTCATCAAGGTGTTTTGTTTGTTTGTTTGTTTTTTAACTTAGCCAGAAAATGTCAGAATTTTAAATAACAGTTGTCTACAATGGTTGTCTACACATCAAAAAATATATAATGTAGTCGATTCCCTACCCTATCATAATACATAAACAAACTTACCAACCACAAATTAAAAATGTAGAAATAAAAATCAAAGTATGGAAAAACCTGGAGTTAAGCATCAGACAATATTTTACAATCTTGTATGGGAAGGGGTTGTTTAGGCCAAGGCTTTCTAGACAAAACGCAGAATTCAAAGGACATTTTTAAAAAATGATTGTTAGATTTAATTTTTTAATTTATTTTTTTACTTTTACATTTTGAAATAATTTCAGACATACACAAGTTGCAAAAGTAATATATGCTTTTCCCATGCTAAAGAAAAAGTATTTCAATATTTAGTAGTTTTTTTTTCACAGAGATATGATTTAGCAAATGTGAAACTACTATATTTGCATCCTAGGGCTAAGTAAATATGTAAATATATTGTGAATGATAAGAGCCAAGTTTCTCACACTGGGAGAAAAAGTAAAGGATTAAATAAAGAAATAAGAACACTAGAATGAATTCTGTAGTAATTGCTGATATCAGTAATAATTCATGGTTAGAGATAGATGACCACCCAGGTGAAGATTACTCTATGGAGCTGAATTTTTCAAAATTATAGATTTCATTTCACTTTTGTTATCTTGATTTCATTTATCCCTAGCTTTCCCCAATGTCAATTATTTCGCATGCCAATTTAAACATGTTTAGAAGCTTAACTCTTTGGTTAGATATTTTCCCTTGTTAACTCAAAAAAATCTCTAATATTTTAAATTAAATCAAAGTAACAAAGTGAAATAAAATATTCTAGAGTGATCTGGACAGCATTCATGAGAGATATTAGGAAAAACTGCCTTCCCTAATATCACTAACATACCCCATAACAAAAATCATCGATTTTGTCCTTAAACACAGATTAACTTGTAACCTCTCCACATCAATTAGTTTTCCCTCTGCATACCCATAATTCAGACCTCAGCTAAAGAAGGAGGGTCTTACAGCCACGTTTGTATCATGTGATTATACTCGCCTAACTTTCTAGACCAGAGATAGATCTAGTCAGATACTCTTTTACAAAAATTTAAATTAAAGACCAAGAAACTAAGAATCAGACTGTGGTGATCTGGAGACAGCACTTGTGGGGATACGAACGTTGGGAATCTGGAGGCCATTTTGGCCCATGTGCCCCAATGGGGTTTGCAATGATACTTGTTTGTACAGAGGACAAAAATTACACGGAAGACCATGCATTTCCAAAGAGAGTAATAGCTGGGAAGTATGCTTACCTGTTGACTCTTCGGATGCCCTTTATTCATTATTGTGGTATGTCCTCCTGGCTTAAGCTACCTTGAGTGGATTTTTGTTTCTTGCAGTTATTGAGCATTAGCTGACAAGACATTTTCTCACTGTTACAATTGCATTGGGGTAATGCAAGAAGTCATTGCTACGTGAACCTGTAGTAAATAATGCTTTGTGACAATCCATTGCACTTTCAATGTGAAGAATCATTATTTTTATTAGCAATATTAATTGAACCATTTTAAGAAAAATTTAAAAGCAAGTCAAAGGTAACCAAGAAAACTTGAAATAACTGCTCTAGAATATATATAAATTATATATAATACATATAATTATACATAACTATGTATTTATTTATGTAAATACTTTAATAATATACACAATGTATTGAAGGTAAAGTAAAAAGAATGAAGCCACTGAACTGATGTTTTCTCTATAATTCATCATCAGATTTCCTTCTTAACGTGTATTCTTTGTGGATAACTATACTTTTCAACTTTAGCCCAGATGCTTTTAATAAAGAAAAGATAATAAAGAATATTTGTTTCAAGGACTTGGAAATAGAAAAAAATGTATATGTTCTTCAATGGACCTAACATATCTGAAAAAAACTGTGCTCAATATAATTCTCTAATGCATGATGATGTCCTGAAATCAATGAGCTGAGAAATACTAAACTGAATCAAGTACTATTATGAAAAGGAAGTTATCAATAATCATCATATTATGTTACCCTTCCCAGAATTTAAAGGAAAAACTTCTCCCCCTCTCCCACTACTTTTAAAAGAAAATCTTAGCATGCCTTGGAATGTTCTGCATTTTCCCATAAAAAGCATCTTAAGCAAAACTAGCTAGATCTGAAGAACCAAGATATAAACAGGTATCAAATAATTGAGGAAGAAGCTAATAGGGTTTGGGAATTAGGGAGTCATTTCTCTAAAGAGTCATTTCAGAAGATTTGAAGCATATAGACAGTGAGTGACTCTCTATTAATTTTCCTCTTAGGCTGCCTTATTTTTTCTATTTAGTGTTCAGTGAATGCAAAGCCAACTACCAAACACTCAGCTCTGACTATTCACTAATCAATAGACAATTCTTCCTGGCTGAAGCCAGGATGAAAACAATCCAAGAAATATATAATCTTTACCCTTCCTGCATTCTTCACTTTTCTGCACTCTCTCCTCGTATGACCCTTCTAAGCACTTAGTGACAATTTTTTTTAAATTTATTTTTATTGTTAGACTTATTGGGGTGACATCTGTTAGCAAGGATTACATAGGTTTCAGGCATATAATTCTACAGTGCATTGTCAACTTGTAATTTCCTTTTGTAAAGGAAATGTAAAATTATCTTCCTAAAATGTTTCACCAGGAAAATTTACTTTTCCATTAAGGCCAATCTAAATGCAAAGTCAATACAATAAAAAATTCAGATAAGCAATGAAACTAATATATATCATGCAATTACACTAATTTTGTGCTAGATGTTTGCATTTTTGTAACAAAAATTAACAAATGCAACCTTATCCTTATTTTACAGATGAGAAAACCAAAGTTCCAAGAAATAAAATGTTATCCAAGGCACCACAGGTAATTAGGTACTAAGTGATTAATCCAGGATTTAACAACAAGTCTTTAAAACATTAACCATCCACTTTTCGTCTGTGAGCTAAGGTAAAAGTATACTCCTTTAAGTATTTGACCAACCATATTTGTCTTAGATGGTCTATTAGTTGGCATAAAGGTAGTAAATAAGGAAAGAAGAAATGAAAATTATATCTATATTCATTTTAAAGACTAGAAATGTAGTTTAATTATAATTGTACAAAAATACATTCTTTTCAATTGTGATATTATTAAAAGTTGTCCGTTTTTTAGAATGAGAGGGTTGGTTGTCAATTTGTCTGAAGTTTATCTTCCCTAAAATATGATCATGTCATTTACATGCTAATTTTTACTTATGTTGAACTGTACATTTTGCTCTTATTTTTATGCTGCCTCATATCCACAACTTACAAAAATGTCTTAGTGTCTCAGAAATACTTTAGTATTGTAAGTTAGTGATGAACAGCATAATGTGAATTATAGAACCCAGAAAAATGTCCCAAATTATATCAAGTAAGAGTCTGCTATGAAAAAAAGTTAATCTGCTAATACAGTGACAACTGAACATAAAAGTGGGAATATTTGCATAAGCAAATGGAGAATTGCCATCAGGATATATGATAATAAATATCTGAACATTGGCTATTATTAGGTTCAAGCGCCAGCTGAACATTGGCATACAGCTAAGAAAGTTTTTATATTTAAAAGTTAAAAAATAAGATAGCCTAAAGGGTTTGTTTTCTTGGATTAGTAGATTCCACTAAAAAAAATTAATTTAAAAAATAAAGACAGAGAAGAACCTAAAACTATAGTTGTATCACTCAGAACTGTAGTCTTGACAGTTAAAAACAAGTACAAATCACAGCATGGCAAGATGCTTGCAAACTCAGGTAAAAAACTAAGAATTAATGATCTGTTCAAAGAGAGAACAGTAAAAATTATTGAGAAAACGCATAAAGATGCCCTCATTAAATGATGCTTTGGTTATCACATGGTGATGATGACATACAATATAGAAGAAAAATTACTATTGGATGACCACTATAGACCACAAGATAGTTTGGTCTATAGCTGTGTGAAACCCCTGAGGTACAGAATATACTCTGCTCTTACAACATCTGTGGTATCTGTATCAAGGAGAAAGTCTTGGTTAGTATTTGTTTGCTCTGTTACTAAAAACCAAAACCACTGGGGGAAAGATATTCCATTTAGTTTACATGTATTTTGTGTGCCATAGTTTAGCTGGAGAAGAAGGCATGAATATCAGTAGTAATGGAGAATCAGCAATATGTGTACCAAGAAAGAGTATTTCTGTGTGAAGAGATGATGTTGGCCATGAGCACCAATCCCCACAAAGTTTTAGTTACACATAATGGTTGGTAGTGAAAATTAGATTTTTGGATTATGATTCAGTGATGAAAGAAACAGTAAATCTCTTAAATATGTTCAAAGCATATTTTCTGGGTCTACATCTTTTTAGCATGCTGAGTGAAGAAATGGGCAGGCGACACAAACCTAATTTCTCATGTGAAGACTAGTGCACTTCAAAGTTAAAGAAGCTCACCCAAATTTAAATAATGAAATATAAGATGAAACCATTTCTTAATGAATAATTCTAATATTGAAAGTTCAAATGTTTCTATGATTTTATGTGGCTTGCTCAGGTGGCAGAGACTAGGTACAGATTAGTGATATACTCAGTGTGTTGCTGAGTCTAAATGTTTTTTTTAAGGATCCCAATATTATTTTTTAAATTGGGAATAAAAGAACAATATCTTAAGAAAAAAAAGTCCTTGTGGTGTCTTAGAATTCTCCAGAGAAACAGAATCAACAGGAGATACAGAGAGAATATCTACCTATCTATCTATCTATCCATCCCTCTATCTATCTACCTATCTATCTACCAAACATTGAGACAGACTGATTAATTATGAGGAAGTGACTCATGTAATTATAGAGGTTGAGAACTCCCACCATTCGTCCCCTGCAAGTCTGCAAGCTGGGGACCCAGGAAAGCCAGTGGTATAATTCAGGCCAAGTCCACAGGCCTGAGAAAAAGGAGAGCCAACAGCGTGAGTCCCAGTCTGAGGGCAGGAGAGGAGGAGGTGAGGCGTCTCAGTTGAATTGGGGAGGTGGACAGAGCAAAGGGGCAAACTCCTCCTTCTTCTGCCTTTTGTTCTAGTCAGGACATCAACGAACTGGATGGTGCCCACTCATACTGGGGAGGGTGATCTTCTTTCCCGAACCCACCAACACCCTCACAGACACACCCAGAAATAATCTGGCCACTTCTTGGTCCAGTCATGGTGACTATCACATAAAATGGACACAGAGGTTAAAGAATGAGGCTGACCAGACATACATTTTAAATGGGACAGAAAACAATAGTTGTACCCCGTCTCAAACGGTCCGTCTGGTCAGCCTAGTCTCACTGGGCTCAATGCAAGGTGTCAGTGGGCTGACCATATGTACCGCTTGGAATGGGACAGTACCATTGTGTTCTGTCCTGTTTCAAATGCTACATCTGGTCAGCCTACAATACCTAGATTGCCAAAATTTTTATTTTTTTCTAACTATTATTTTCTTCTGTCACTAAAGAAAGAAAACAATGATAAACCATTAGGGATATTTTAACATCACATCCAAATGATACGACTACAGAGCAGGAGAAATCCTACTGAGTGCTCCATCCCTCCACAGAGTAGGTTGGCAATGCATTTGCCACCATCCTGAGAGTCGAACCAGTCAACCCAGCAGCTTTCGACTGAGACACACCCACCAACCTGGCATCCGGGGGGCGTGCTGAAACGAGCTATGTATTCCATTTGTACCACCTTCCAGAACTCTCTGACACAACCACTGTGTTCTGACTGCCTTCCCCAATAATCTGCAACTGTAAATTAAAACGTTTTCACTTACTAGAAGTAAAGATTAAGAAATGCAAGGAGAATCTGTTTCATTGCTCAAAGCCTCTGTCACCAACACAGACGATGGACTTATGTCTTTGCACTCTTAGAAAACAGTTATAACTATTAAAAACATACATGTGTAGTTTCATTCTAAATTTAGTAATAATTTACTAAAACACATTTTAGAGTACAAAATTGAGGGTCAGGGCACACACAGAACACAACATAACGGTCTGAAGAGGCAGATGTCTGCGTGCACAAATGTGCAGCAGGCGCTCTCCGTGCTCCGCCACACCACTTGCTCCCTCCTCCTTTGCCCCAGAAAACACTGCAGGGAGAGCCCTGCAGCTGGTCATATATCCGCTTCGCAATTTTAAATTAACCAAACAGCCTTCACCTATAAATGAGTGATTCCTTCCTAGAAAGGGCTTTAGGAGGATAGGTAAACAGTACGAAAACTATGCAAAGCACCCTACGATAAGGAATTAATATAAATGACAGAGCAAGGCAGGATATTTTGGCTGGAAGCATTCTCATACATCACTTATTTTTTTTTTAATTTATATTTTTGGTAGCAGTCCAGAGGATTTAACCTCTTACTCCCGAACTTTAGACAAAAGGCAAATCATAGACCGTAATTCATTGCTTTGCTCTATGTCAAAGTTCAAAGTTCATTCTACCTTACTCTACAACTTTATTTTTTGTGAGAATGCTCTTCAAAAATATAGCACATATTTTCCTGATGACACTGTGCAAACCCACTTAATACTAATCACCTTGTAAATATATATGAGACATTTTATATATATATATATTTTTTAAACCTGCCTTGAATGTTTTATACTGTAAATAAGCCCTAGATGATGGGAATAATCATGAAACCCATTTGAATCATGAGTCTGATTTTTGTCTATGAGAAATGGTAGTCTGTATTTCAAGGTGCTTTGACCTTACTGAGGTTTTTTGCTCTCTTGATGTGAGACACTGTTGCTAGCAAAGTTTCTAGAGCTGTAGGGACAGTTTCACATTTTTTCATAGATACACTGCTGCTGCTGCTGCTACACCAGACACCCTGCTGCCACCACCACCCATGGCCCTGGCCTCAAATGTATCACACAGAACCATCTTGGAGGTTCTACAGATCTTTGTGTTCAGGTTGCACCCTTTAGCAATTAAATTAGAATGCCTAGGGAGTGGAAACCAGGTTTGTGTGCTTTTTAAAAAATCCCAGGTGATTCAAAGCACAGCAAACTTTGGGAACCACTGATATTCCCAGGAGCCGTCAGGCTGCCCAAACTACACAGTGGTCAATGGGTAAATGGAGGAGAAATGTTTTCTCCACTTTTTCTATTTATAATCTTGGGTGCATCAGTTAAGTCCCCTTTTGGCTTTCAACCCCACACATACTATTTTCTTGTCTCCTTTATTCGCCAAACTATTTTTGTGGACTCCTGGACTCCTTTACTAACTGGATTTGATTAAATTCTGCAATGGGAGGTATTGGCAGTCAGCTGGAAGTCAGGAGAAAGAGAAAAGCCATTTTGTTTTTCTGCTTCTGGCCCGAGCAGCTGCTGCGTGTCGGCAGTGTGTCCAGCAGTGCTGGGGAATTGCAGGCTCCTGGCAGGTTGCTCTGGGGTTGCACAAGCTGTCAGGCTTCCCTGCGGGGACCGGGCAATGCCCCTTTGCGTCTCAGCCTAAGCAGTTGTAGCACCTCTGCATTTATGCATTTATGTGCATTGTCTTCTCCTCTTTTCCAACAATTTAGAACATTTTGTTACTGTAAATCACTAGAATGATTTATTTTCCCCCAGCTTTAGTATTGAGGTATAAATGACAAATCACATGGTAAGATAATCAAAGTGTACGTCATGATGGTTTGCTATACATTATGAAAGGATGCCTCCCATCTAGTTAGTTAATACACCGAAAAGTACACTCTCTGGGTGGACACAGCCCAAAGGCATATGCCTTGGGAAATGGACACTCTCTTAGTGGGAAGAAGGAGATATTCCTTCCTCTAATACAGTGGTTCTCAACCTGTGGGTCATGATCCTTTTGGGGGTCGAACGACCCTTTCACAGGGGTCACCTAAGACCATCAGAAAACACATAGCAGATATTTACATGACGATTCATAACAGGAGCAACATGACAGTTATGAAGTAGCAACGAAAATAATTTTATGGGGGTCACCACACCATGAGGAACTGTATTAAAGGGTCCCGGCCTTAGGAGGGTTGAGAACCACTGGTCTAAGAGCACACAATGCCGCCCCCTCGCCCCAAGCCCACCAGGCACCTTCATGTGAGGGCTGTCTAGAAAGTACCCAGCCATGCAATATGAACAACAGAGGCATTTATGGCTGGATTTTTGTCTGGACAGCCCTTGTATTTCACCATCCTTCTGGAGGGCACTGAGAGACGAATGTAATGCCCAGAATCGGGTTGTGGGAATTTAAAGAGGAATGTACACAGATGACTGAGGCATGTTAAGGGGTAAAGAGAGAAGGTATATCCACAGACAAAAGTAAAGGAATAGTGAGTGTGGTAGGACGCCAACCAGTGCCGTGAAATGCCACTGCATGCACTGCAGGAGTTCAGGCAGGAGGTGCTCCACAGGGCTGATTCTGTGGAAATGATAAATAGATCCACCCATTATTGAACTAGTGCGTGATTCTCTCAGATGCTTTAGTCGTTTTCATTTCTCTCTGGTCAGTTATGTCACCTGTGAAAACCTGACTATAAAAACCTGGTAGGAGCAGATTTTAATTGTGGATAAAGCATCTAAACAGAAATCACTTTCCTCTAACCCAAAGCTATAAACTGAATTCACTTAGTTTCTATGAATATAATATGCTAAATGTCTCTGACTTGGTAAAATAAAATTCTATCCCCTTTCCTCACAATCTTAAAAAATATTTATCACTCACCTAGCATTCACCCACGTCAGTATTTTCAATGTATTTCCAGGTAACCTGGTTCATATTTACTTTTCCTATATACAGTGGACTCTCCATTAACTGGAACTCAAGAAACTGGCAAAATATCAAGCAACCAGCAAATTTCAAGCTGCAGTTATACATTTATTTTGCCGGTTGCTTGAGAGTGCCTGTTGCTTGAGTTTCGGTTAACAGAGAGTCTACTGACATTTATCCAGCATCTACCACCCCCATGGGTGCTGATTAACTGAGAGTCTACTGTATTTGTAAACTTAAATACATTGTCTAAATAAATGTATTTAATGTCTAAATAAAAACACCTAATTTTTATGAAAAATTATGTTGTATCATCTTCCTTTCTTTCCTGCTAATTTTTTAACCATTGAAAGAAAGCAAGTGCTTTATTGGCTAACAATAATTTGGGGCACTTTACAAAGGGAAAAAAATAGAAATAGTCTGTATGTCCTAGTAGACTGTAACCTTTTATTTTTGCATTAGAAATTATTTTATTTCCTGATTGCAAAAGTAATACATGTTCATCCTAAAAATTCAGATAATGTAAGAATTTGTTTTAGCATAATGGAACTTGACTGGAACCCAGAAACAAGAGAATAAAATTACCTCCCAATGCAAAATTAATTAATTATACAAAAAGAACTAGTTAATTTTTTAATAATAAAAAGGGATGAAAGCATTAGCACAACAATGCTGGTTTTTGTTTTAGAGCATCTAACAGTTTACAAACCCTTTTTTATACTTAAACGTATATAGTTAGGTGCTCTTGCTCCTGCTACATTGTGAACATTTATTTCTAGTTACTGAATTGTGACTTGCTCTGTTTCAGAGCTGCGATTCATAGACCACGTTATTATGACTTGACAGGACAAGGTTCTCATATAACATGGCTGACTGCCACATTTTCAAAGGAAAGTTAGTATAGTCCCCCTTCAATCTTCTTTATTTTTGTTTCTGCAGTTACAATTTGTATCATTTCCTAGGATTGCCATAACAAATTGCTGCAGACTGGGTGCCTTAAAACAACAGAAATGTATTTTCTCAAAGTTCTGGAGGCTAGAAATCTGAAAATTAATATGTCAGTGGTGCCACTCCCTCAGAAGTATCTGAGAAATCTGGTCCACGTCTCTCTCCCCGCTTTGTAGTTGTCAGCAATCCTTAGCATCCTTGGCTTGTACTGCATCGCTCCAATTTCTTTCCCTGGCCTCCACCTTTCCCTGGCCTTCTCCTCTCTGTGTGGTCTGTATCTCTGTATCTGTGCATCTCTACCCGCCTCTGCTTATACATATCCCAATCACTGGAAGAAGGCCCACCCTAATCTGGTATGACCCATTTCACTTGAGATTACGTCTGCAAAGACTACTTACAAATAAGGGCACATTCCAAGGTCCGATTGGGGTTGGGGGAGTTAGGACTTCAATGTATTTCTTTGGGAGACACAAATCAACCCACTTTGGTCTACGACATTTACTATTGTCTATGGCTTTCTTCTAAAATATTTCTTGACTAAAACCTCTCTTATTATATTATTTTATTAAAGATGAAGTTAGAAGTAGACATGTAGAGAGAGAATCAACGACTAGAAAGAAAAATAGACATATCTCCATCTTAGCCTAATTTTCCACTGTGTCCCCCAGACAGTGGAGCTCTGGGCACCACATTAACTTGAGCATCTCCTGAATAGCCCGTGCATGGCCTTGAACACGGTTGTTTGGGCCCAGAAGCCTGCTTCCCTTGGTACTCATCTCTCTAGTGGTTTAAGGGCCTAACTCCTCAAGCCAAGATTACTAAAAACCATATCCGACATAGGCATTCAACAAATACATATTAAATGAATAAATGAATGCTCTAAATTGTAAGAAAAAACTTACTGGACCCTAGCTGTGTCCAGGTAAAACCTGGCATCACTGGGATGAAGAATGTTCCAGGTTAGCACAAGTGATGGTTCTCTTCAATCCCATGGGAACACTAGAATAAAGAGGAACCCTAACAGTTGGACAAGGTTATAATTGAGATGTTGAACAAGCGTGATGAGTGAGATGCAATAAAAAGGAAATGGATTTTTGTTCTCTTCTATCCTTTTTCAATAAATTATCTTACTCTAAGTCACAATGCACAGTCTCCACTTGCTAACGAGGAAGCCTGCTCTTCTGTCTCGTCAGACCCTTGAACCTGACCAACTCAGAAAGCATCACCTGCTGGATTCTTCCTTTCTCTGTCCCACCTTGCTCTTCTTGCACATCAGGGCTTTTGGTCCAATTTGGATTGAAGGGAGGACATACACTTTTTTGACAAGGAGAGTGACTAACGGGCAGGTGCTGCTGAGCCCATCGGATATGCAAACCTTCCTGTCTTGGGCACGTCCCTGGTTTGTTCGGATGCCCCCTCCTTCCCTCCGCTGGGCTGTGTTGACCTTCCTTATCAAGCAGTTGCATGCAACTTAGCCTTTTGTTTGCTCCTGGATGCATCCCACACAGAACTCTCCCTATTGAAATCGCCAGCACTACTCCAGACATTGCAAGGGGTGGGGTATGAAAGGACTCCAAGTCAGCTCACTGTTTTGACCTTGGACCTTGGAAAAGTTCATGAGAAAAACTCTGGCATTCTTTAAGATGCTGCCTTTAGTCTTCGATGAGAGTGCAGTTTCCACTGATACTCTAAATCAATACCTATTAATCTCTTCAGCCTCTCTCTCTCTCTCTCTCTCTCTCTCTCTCTCTCTCTCTCTCTCTCTCTCTCCCTCCCTCCCTCCCTCTCTCCCTCCCTCCCTCCCTCCCTCCACCTCTCAGTGCTTCAGGCCAAGAGCTACTGTCTCCCTCCATAAAATAACCAGACTTGACCAGACACTTTATCCCCTGAGCATCCTTACTATAGAGGATGGTTTTGTGAGGCTGTCTGTCACTCAGCTTGATGACAGAAGGGAGTGCCCCTTCCTCGTTCTGAGCAGGCTGGACCGAAGAGTGTGGGCAGCAACTCTTCACATATCCACAGTTTAGCCTCTCACCTCTCAACCTGTTTCTATCCTCCTGGTGAATTTGAGAGCTCCCTCACTATCTCCAGACACTTCAGCAGTCTGACATGTTACTTTGAAATTCCACATTTATTGGGTTTGGTTGACTCCACTGAAACTGAGAAACAAAGAAACCAATTGTATGAGCATTACATCAGCCACTGAGGGTCGTCTTTTTTTAACAGTAAGTTGGTAATTGGTAAATGGATGTATTCCACACTCCGCCTTATTTTTGTTTAGAGTAATAATTAAACAAGAAGGTGATTTAACTTGGAATGATGGCTATGTAAGTTTTTGCAGGGCCAGGATACCATATCTTGATGACTACCTGATTAATTACATAACCTCTGGGGGAAATAGCCATTGGAGTGCTCACTTAGCAAATATAAATCCATAAAATAAAAGTAAAAATCATCAACAAAAATTTAAACTAAGCTTTAGCTTTGAACTCGGGTAGCAAATCCACTAATTTAAAGAAGTTAGTAAAATGAGTCACTGACAGCATTACGTATAGCAGCCCCAGTGACGTTAAAATGTAATTCATATTCGAATTTGCTTTTCTTAATCTTCCAATGACTTTCGCCTGTACCTAAAGTGAAATCCAGGGTCCTTACTGTGTAGCCTGCAAGGCTCTAAAGTGATCTGGCCTTTGCCCACATCCGACCTTCTTTCCTCCTCCTCTCACCTTAAGTCCCTACCTTCCACACACATTGGCAGTTTCTATGCTTCTTTAGCTTGTTGCCGTTTGGGGCCTTTGCATTTTGTGATGCCTCTGTCCCAGTGGTTCTCACCTGGGAGGGGGCTTGGCCCCTGTGGGACACTGGGCGACAATGTGGAGACATTCTGACTGTAACAAGTGGGGTGGGGGGGAGTCATCGGCATGTACTGGGTACAGGCTTGGGACGCTGCTAAGCACCCTATAATCACAGAACAACCCCCATAACAAAGTACTATTTGCCATCAAGGGCCAGTAGTGCCAAGATGGAAAAAGCCTGCTCTGTTGCGTGATCTACCTGCAAATACCCACATGGTTTCTCCTCCTTCTCATTCCAGCCTCAGTTCAAAGCTTCAGTGAAATAAATGTTCTTCCAATCATAAGCTGACGCAGCCCAGAGCCCACCGCGCCCCCTCCTGGGTCATCACCGAATCTTGCTTATTATGAAGTTTATTGTTTTATTCTCTCATTCTCTCACAGTCTCTAGCTCTAGCAGGAAATTCACTTTCATTGCTGAATAACTCACCTCTGAGCAGCCCTGGGCACACAATGGCATCTGATAGAAATATAAATTGGATTAGTGAGACAGACAGAAAGGCACATGAGAGTGAGTTAATAAGTAGCTTAAACATTTTTTTAAGCTTCTTTTTCCTGAAAACACTTTGCTGGGTCAAAAAAAGCAGGGGGTGGGGAAGAGTTCAAGACTTGATTTGCAGGGGTTTCCAGACAGGATCGATTAACGGATAAAGATTTTCAGTGGCATCCACGATGTTCGAAAGGCCAAGTACCTCAGAAGAGAGCTGTCACATAACATGCACTCATTTTACAACAAAAATAAACATGATCACACAATGGCAACTCACACTTCCACAGAAGCACCTCGGCACTGCAGTGAACACATCCCATTGAGTGAGTAGCAGAGAGGGGAAAGCTGGGAGGTCCCTCATGAGTACGGGAGGGACCACTGCAGACGCTAGGATTGTGACTTTCATTTCACCTAGAATTTAGTCAGTCCATCTGCTGTAAATTTATGTCAAGTCACTCGTGTGTGGGTGCTAGCTCTCTCCAAGCACACCAGACAAATTTCTCCCTTCCACTGTGGTGCCTGAAGAGTAAGGGTGGCATCCTTGCTCTCTCCTGGAGCCGCCAACCCTGTCACTGTTCAGCACGTGAGACAAAGGCATCTCCTTACACGGCCACAAAGCTGCTGAAATTGGCTCATTTTTCAACATCAGCTCAGGTCTGACTTATGGAAGCATGATTTTCCCATTTCTAACCACTGCGCGTGTACCCACGGGTGTCGGGTGGCGTGGGGAGAAGCCACTAGGAGTGGAGAGCTGAAATCTATACCTCATGAAAGTATTCTGACTTGCCCCCGTTTTACCTTCAGTCAAGGGGTAGATGCTCTACAGATTGATGATGGGGGTCTGTGAACCTCTCAAAACTAAATTTAGATGAATGCTTACGTGCATTTATGGCTCGTTCTAAGGAGCGTCTTCAGCCCTTGACTGGAAGTTCTAACGCCGCCTCTCTGTAGGCACTCTGTACTCTGACTATTCCCCATTTGGTGACATAGTGGTCAATTACAAAACTAGTATAAATGAGGGCCTGCTTTAATGAACTTGGTAAAATTAGCTGACGCATTTTTCACATGTTTCCTTTTTAGAAAGTACAGAGACTTAGTAAAGAGCCTGTGACTCACCCCAAACTGTATGGAACCTTTGGGCTGGTGGGAAACTCTTGCTGAGCATCCTGTTACATCTGCCGGGAGACACAGGAAGTGAAGGAAAGAGAAGAGGGCAGGTGTTGCCTCCTTAGGGCAAGAGTCCCAGTGAGCAAAACAGAACAGGGACGGAAGGTCTGACACCTCCAGGGTTAGCCCGCCTGCTTGTTGCTCCTTCCACATACCGTGTGGCTTTTCAAAATAAAGGCATTTATTAGGTAACAGCATCTATGATTAGTTCACGGAAAGGAATGAGGAGAAAGATGGAGAAACAGGACTGCTTTTGAAGGGAATGACACATGAAGCACGGGTAAGTGGGAAATTTGGGAAATTCTGGATTTGTCACGACGAGCAGTGGACAGACTGCAGGGTGTGAATTTGGAGAAGGATTACCAACCAGTGTGAGGCGGTCACATCCTGCTTTCTTCTCCCGTGGGCATCAGTCTCACCACCGAATGGAGCTCAGGTTTTATCTCCTTAACTCTGAAACTCATGATGGGTGAGGAGGGAGGGCAGTGATCAGAGTATTGCCAAGTAAACTTGCAGTAAGTGGAAAACGTAAGATAGAAAAACACTAGACCTTCTATATCAACCTGGACCAGGGATTATTTATACTAACTTTACCTTTGCTTTACTTTACATAGAAATATGCAATACTAGTACAAAATGATCTCATACCTGGGATGGGAGGGGCGTGAAATGGAGATGCAAATACTTTGCTACTTGGTGATCTTGGCCTCCAGGAATCACGTGCACTTTCTTTGGGCATTAAACTTGCAGCTCTATGACAAAGGTTTCGTAGACAGCCAAATTCCTTCAGTTACTTGACCTTCCCACCAAAAATATGTGGTCCCTTTAAAGAAGATGTGTGAGTAGATCAGATCTTCCTCTTTGAGGTAGCTATAAATCTGATATAAAAGTGATAAAAAATGCTGATTCTATTTATTTGTGTGGAGATGGAAAGATAAAGCAAGAGTTCTCAAAAAAAGAAAACCCAATGACTATTAAGATTGGATTTTACATCAAGAAAAACACAAAGACCCAAACACACTTTGGAATCATATGCATGTACAAAAAAAAACAAAAAACAAACAAACAAAAAAAACAAAAAAAAACCATTGTATTGTAAGACATATGGCTAGTAAAAAAGTAAAGATTCAGTAACCAAGTCTTGGGCCATGTGAAAATAATAAAAAGTATGGTGGGTAATTCTTTGTGAAAATTCTGTAAGCAGTTCTGGGCACTTGTCAGAGGAAGGACAGACAGGGACAAAACAATCAACCCAGTAACCTGTGTCCTTGGAGGAAGAGGAAGTATCTCCTAACCTCGCAGTTACACTGCTTGAGGGCATAGCGAATAGATGTGCTCTTTGTCTTTGGTGTTCACATCTGCACCTGTGTGGCTCCACTTGGACCTTGGGACAGATGGCTTTGAAGCGATCCTGGGCATTAACAGGGATCCTTTGGAGAGCCTGGCATAGCTTCCCAGAATAGCCCGCGACCTGCGTAGATGTATGGCATATATTCTGAAATCTGAGAGGTCCTCAAAGCCCTCAATGTATTTCCCTCCATCGAAGCCCTGAGAAGTTTTGAAATACTGGTAGTCAATTCCCTCTGTACATGTTTTCTGAAGGTTCTTAATATTAAAATTAACTATGCTGCTACTATATTGATCCTAGCACTTTGTTAGCCACCTAGCTGGTGGCAGGGCTTTGCTGTTCTGTTTTACTTTATCTTTATCTTACTTTATTTTTCTGACTAATTTCCTGTCATATAGAAAAAAGTGGGGGGATCCCTGGTGGTGTAGTGGCTAGGCTTTGGCGCTCTCACTGCCATGGCCTGGGTTCAATCCCTGCCGAGGGAACCAACCAAAAAAAAAAAAAAAAAGTAATAAACACAGTTTCTGATGCAAAGTTAAGGAAGGGAGGAAGGAGTAGAAAAATTTCTTGCTCACCAGGTTCTGACTGCAAGGGTGGAATGCCAAAGTATTAAATACAACTTAATAGGCAAGGTCAAAAGAAATGAGGGTGACAATTCAAAATATTTTTTAGGTGTGCTATCAGGTGAGTTTTATGTTTCTGTGTGTTCTCTGAATGTATTCCACACATCAATTGTTACATCAAACTCATCTTTTCCGTGGAGGCCTGAACCCTACAGTCCTTCGATCAATCTGGACTGGCTCTTCTCTAGGTCAGCTGCACGGTTGTCAATGTGGCATCTCTCTTCATCATCATGGAAAGTTCTCTCCCTTCTCTTCTGAGCTACAGCCCTTACTTCCTGAATCATACATCTCCCTCTTCCACAGTTTGCTTCCATTACTTCCAAGGAAAGGACACTTAGGAAATAAATGTTTTGAGATTTTTTAAGATGACTAATACCTTGACTGAGGATAGAATTTTAGGTTGGATTGATTTGTCCTTTAAATTTGAAGACAATGTCCAATTTCTAGTGCGGTGAAAAAGAAATTGATTTTATTTTATTCTCATTGTTCCCTGTAACAAGTCCAACCACTCTTGGAAACTGTGTGAGTCTCTTATTCTGTTCTTTTAAAAATTTTACAATAATGTTGCATTGGTCTCAGTCTGTTGTACTGTCATGAATTTGGGCACTTGGTGGGCATTTTTAATCAGCAAACTGTTATTTTCAGTTTTCAGTATTTCTCTAGAATGTCATTGGTAATTTCCTACCCTCCGTGTTCTCTGTTCTCATCCACAGAAATTTCCTAAATTTAGATATTTAGGCTCATTCTCTAACTTTAATACCTTACCTTTCTGATTATCTATTTTTTTATTTTTGCTCTTATTGTTCTACTTTCCAATAGATTTCTGAAATTTAATTTTCTAAAATTTCTATTACCATTTTCATGTTTGATCTTATGTGTTTAATTTGCAATATTTGGGAGAAGAGGGTTGTTTCATATTACTTTCTGAATATCCTGGATTGTAATTTCAAGTATTTTTATGGAATAATTTAAAATTAATGTTAATTATGGAAGTAATTTATATTTTCTTCTCTTTATTTGCATGTGTGAAGTTTTTCCTGCTCTCTTCATTATTTTTTTTTACTTCATTTTTTCTGCTTTTTGTTGATTTTTCTCTGTTGTCATGTTATGGGTTTGTTTTAAATATCTTATGATTCTTAACTATTCATTTATATTTAAGAGTAAAATATCAGAAAGCTATTTGGAAGAAAGCTTTTTTTTTCCCAATGCTTGATTTTGTAGGACAACCTGGATAGGCCATTTAATTGGGTACTCCTCAATTTACAAATTTATTGTTACTGTTTTCTTGACCTGATCAGTTTTCCCAAAAGGAAATACCCAGTTTCTTACTTGGAAAAAAATAAGCTCAGTCACCAGAATTTTCTTGAATCCAAGTAGAAGACTGGGATCTCAGATAGTTACTGGCTAAGAAGAAGATTTTCATTCAATCCCTCTGTTTTCAGTATGTTATCTGGTCTCACATGTGCCCTCAAATCCAGTTCTCTCTCATTAACTTTTATCTTCCAGTGGTTTGAGAATGAAGCCATTGCCAAGCTGAAATTTTTATACAAATAGTCAACCAATTCTGTTGTCTAAATCCCCATCCTACACCCTCCCTTGTAGATCTAGCCAAGTTTCAGGATTTCTGAAAGTTTTTGGAATTCTGTGGTACAAATTAGAATGATTCTGGTTCTGAGTTATCATCTCATAAATTCCCTCTCTCTCTCCCTCTCCTTCTCCATCCATTCCTCCCTCCCTCCCTCCCTCCATTCATCATGTCAGTAGTTTGTTGTTGGATTATTTGGTAAGGAGACAATCACTTGACCTCCTTATTCTTGCCTGAGTGCCCAAACCACTTCAAGAATACTAGGAAAGAAGAAAAAATAGAGAAAACAAACATTTTGAGATGCTAATGATATTAAATAGCGTTTCTTTTATCTACAAGAAAGTGGACTTCCTGTTACTGAATCTTAGAATGAAAGGACTTACTTACCCAGCAGTGCTGGGCAGGACCAGGCCTGGCTTCCTAACACAGACCTACTCCTTGTGACCTAAGACACAATGCATATTACGGGCAGGAGTTTGCTGGCAACCGTGCCCACTTTCTCCTTCCAATCTCACTGATCAGGTAGGGCACTCCACCCCGTGTCAGGCAGGATGAATAAGTAGATAGCAAGAGGCCAAACTGAGAATTAGGGCAAAGGATCTCCCTTTACATGGAGGTAATCATCAGGAGCAGGGAAGAAGCATCACCTTTTCCAATATTCCTCAGGTTTGGTCCTCTTAACCATGAAAGCTATAGTCAGCTGGGAACATGCTATCTCCCTCTTGGAAAAAGATTAGCTGTCCATCAGAATAATCCCTTGTGATAAAATTCTGCATTTACAACTACTTGTTTGGCTTTCTTCTTGGATATGGGTTAGATGAGTGCATTAATTAAATCATCTCCAAGGCCACTCTGTACTTAAGGCTGCAAAGTCACTCTTTAGTCTCTTTTTCTTTTCAAATTATGTCCAGCCACTTTTTCAAAGGCCCTCAAAGAGACCAAATGACATCACAAATACATTTCAATAATAAACTACATAAAAACACTGTAATATTAAAACTGCAACTACAAGGAGATGCTTCAAACACAAATATAAATCTCTTCCCCTCATCAAATTCCCTGATAAAAGACAGATCCAATTATTAAATTCCCTTGCAAATCAAAACCCAAAGATCAAAATAGTTGTAGATCCAACTAAAGTATATTGTCCTTAAGCATTAATAGTCGAAAGAAATTAAAGTCCAGTTCAATTTTTTATTTTTCCTCAATTTCAAAGCTTAGTTGTATTTGCCTAGTTGGTCAAAAGAAGTGGAGAGTCTGGATCAGACTGCCTGGGTTTGAATGTGTGGGCATTACCTGAGAGTGGGGTGACCACAGACAAGTTATTAAATTTCTTTCTTGCTCAGTTACCCAATCTATAAAATAAAAATATAATAATGATCATATCCATCTCATAAACTTGATGTGAGTTTTAAGTGAAGTAATGTATGTAAAGTCTTTAAAAGAAGGCCTTGGAGATAATACATTTTCAGCAAGGTTTTAATATACTGTCTTCAGTGCCTTTAACACGGACTGTCTTCCATAGGAACGAGCAGAACTCCTCTGAGTCCTTGGAAGTTAAATTGATTTTTCCAAGTCTCTGAGGTTGCTCATTTTTAGAATCCCTATCAACAGGACATCTAAGAGTAGGACAACACCATCCCCATCCTCACCAAATAATACTAAGTCCTCAGCACCTAGAGCAGTTATCCCAGGCAAAATTATATTCCCAGAGGCCACATTTGGAGCTGGCTAAAGTTCATAATGCATTCTCAATGGTAGCTGATTGAGAAAACATAAATAGAGAAAATCTTTCTTTAGCATTGCCATCATTTAACTAAATCAGAATCTATGATGTATGAATTTAAGATGTTAATCAAGATGTTAATTTGGGCACAGGCATTTTCAATAAATGATGTGGGATGGAGGGAGTCCACACATACAATACTAACTCTTCTTGAGACTGGCACTTGTGGAATAGCAGCTCTGCTTATTCGATATTTTGAATGTGATGCCCTTCTTTATTTTCTGGTATCTTCAAAACTTATTAATTTTCTTTTTCACCTTGAGTCCCCTGTGTCCATGTGTCTAGGACAAAACTGAGAGGGAGAGAGTGACAAACGCTGGCTAACTGTAGCCAGCTACTCCTCCAAAATGCACTATTTCCACCATTCCAAGGGCAAAGTTGTGAGGGGTGAAGAGAGATTATGCTAATACAACATAATGCATGTGGAAGGACACCCCAAGAATGGGGATAAATTCCACCAACATTTTTTCTTTTATCTTTTCACAGAATTAACATTTGGTTTTATAGATTATTTTTATTTTGGCTTGTTTTTTCTTTCTCTAATTTACGATCTTGTATTTACTTATTTTCTTCCCCTACTTTCATTGGGTTATTTCTGTTTTTCTTTTTCTAACTTGTTGAATTGGACATTTAACTTATTAAGTTTACCATTTCTTTTATTCTAGGATCCCTTGCATTAGCTGCATCATACAAATTGGGATATGTAGCATTTTAATTATAACTTAGTTAAAAATTATCAAGTCCCCATCTTAATGTTTTCTTTGTCCATGAATTCCTGAGAAGACTGTTGTTAATTTTCAATTCTATGTAAGATTTTAATTCTTTTATTTTTCTCTCCAATAGTTGTATTAAAGTTTTAAAAAATGGGTTCTGTGTAATTCTAATTCTTTAATTTTTATTGAGACATTTTAAGGCCTAGTATGCAATAAATTTTATAAACATCCCTAATTTGTTTATAAAGAACATATGTTAACGTAATTGTTGGGTGCAGTCATATAGTCTCTGCTTATCTAGATTGTGTAACCTCTAGCCTTCTTTGCCCTTTTGTATCCAAGGAGGCTAAGCTTTGTGGACTGCATCAACAGGAGATGAAGACTAGGGTATTTAATCCTGGCAATGCCTCACTGTGAGGTCACAGTTGGCAGTGGCTACATTTTTCCATTGCAGGCCACAGCTTCTGTCAGAAAGTTGTCTTCTACAGTTACCATTGTAACTATACCTGTCATTGGGTTCAGGGACACTCTCTACCACTTGCTCCTTCACATTTAGAAGTTCTAATGGTTCCGTGTTGTAGCTAACTCCTAAAAAATTCAACTTCCCTTGTTGGTTTCCCTTAACTCTGACAACAACTTAGTTAAGAGTTCCTTTACTCAACTCTACTCATTTGGATGTTTTTCTACAAGGGCGATGGCTGATATAGTTCTATACATGTCTATTCAATTAACATTGTTAATTGTACTGTTACATTATTTTTATATCATTCATTTTTGTGGAGAAAGATCAATTATTAAAACCAATATCTTAAATGGTGGACATACTAATGTTGGTTAATTTTGCATTTTAATTCCTTAGTGGATTGTGGCTTTTCCTAATACATAGCCATCTGTTTTATAACTCATTCACTTTTGTTGTTTTTTCATATTATAAATTTTTATTTATTGAGGTCCAATTTACGGACAGTAAAATTCACTCTTTTTATAGTATAAATTGTATGTGTTTCGATGAGTGCATAGTCAAGTAACCAATCAAAATGTATGAGTTTCATTCCTTCACTCTTTTCGACAGACTCTCATACCTAGTCTGTAGTAACTACTGGTATAGTCTGTCCCTATAGTTTGCTTTTTTAGAATGTCATATAAATGGAAACATTGCTTTTTAAGTTTAGATTCTCCATTTAGCTTAATACATTTGAGATTCATCCATGCTGTTGCAAGCATCAACAGTCTGTGACTTCATTGCCAAGTAATATTTCATTATATGTATTTATCACAATACTGCAGTAACCTATTGATGGATATTTGGATTGCTTAACAATTTTGTTAATTATGAATAAAACCATTATAAACATTTGCATACAGGTTTTTATATTAATACATGTATTTTTTTTCTCTTGGGTATTTACCGTAGAGTAATATTGCTGGGTTGTAAGCTAAGTATGTTTTACTCTCTGAGAAATTGGTAAACATTTTCAAAATGGCTATATTATTTTGCATTCCAACCAGTAATATCACTTTGATTAATTCTGAGTAATTTATTCTGACATATAGTTTACTAATTTTCTCTTCATATCTTATCTATATTATTATCAAGTTCATTGAGGTTGTTAATTTAAAAAAATATTTTTTTTATTAAGCATATTATCCAGATCTTAGAATTGATATAGGCTAACACACGCTCTAGGGAATCAGTACCACAACCATGGCATAGAAATAGAAACCTATTTGCCACCTCTGTGCATTTGTAAGGCATAAAGAATAATGTCTTGAGAGAGTGATTGTGTCTGTCAAAATGTATGGCTCTCTGGTAGCATTTTATAGAATCTGTCTAATCATCTTTTAGATAGGAGATACATATCGAAATTACATACATAACAGAGGAAGAGAATGAAGAATTCATTCAATGCACTTACAGAAAAGAAGGAATGACCCATCCAAATTCATACATCCAGTTAGCGTTAGAACGTGAAAAGGGACCCAGTTTGGTATTAGGTAAAATATGAAATGTTTCAATAGAGATGCAAATCTATATGAGCTTAGCACTCAGGATCTGGAAATCTGAAACCAAAGGAATTGATTCTTGTTTAGTTTTCTGCTTTCTTCCCTTCTCCTCATCCACTATCTAATCCCAGGCTCATTAATATGGATGTTTAGGCTCTAATTACACTTGTTATAGCATTAAACTAGATAAAGTTGTTACAAATGCTCCTTGCTGGTTTTGCATTTTAAAGATTATAAATCTAAATCCTATTACAATGCAATAATGCATGTGTATTTATAGGAACTTCAATACCACATTAATTTAGAATACATTCATTTCTAATTTATCATTTGGGCTGAGCTGGGTTGGAGTTCACTAGTATGTTACCTGGAAAAAAAATGCATTTCTGAGCAACTACATGGTATAAATAAACTTCAGAAAGTTTGGCTAACCGTTTTAAGAGAAGAAATGATTTTCAATCAACATAGAGCCTCTGTATTTCAATAGTTGCCATGTTAATTACAAATCTGCCCTTAAAACGAAGGGAGTCCTGGATATTCATGAGGCAAAGCTTTGTTAAACTGGTTCAGACTTCATGGCAGCAGAACATTATTTGAAAATGTCAAAAATTAAGACATTGCAAATTCAGAACGCATTCCACTATTTTGTTTAGTTGGAGACAATTATGAGGTGGGGCTAAAATTTTGAAAAACTATATTGTAAATTTGTTTACAGCTTTACAAATTAAAAACAAACAAACAAAAGTTGTTAATAGAAATAGTTTGTGAATGTCTTTAATGAAGCTAGTTTGGAAAAGGAACAGATGGAGTTAAGTCAAGTCTCACCTTGTGAATCGTTGAAAAATAAACCTTGAGTTATCCAACTGTTAATTTCTTAGTCTCCCTCCCTTTTCTATGGAGCCAACTACCACTGTGGAAACCCTTTTTACAAGCCAACTGCTCTAAGAAAACTTCCTGACTCAAGGTCTCAACTGCATACCATTATTCTGTTCTTCCCAAATACTTGCATAATCTCTAGCATACCACTTCTCATATCGCAATGTAATTGTTCACATATCCAGACATCATATATCTAATCCTCCCAAGATTAAGGTCACGATCTTAATTTGCTTAAAGGTAGAAACCATGTCTTTGCTCTCTATATGCTGACCCAAACACATAATCTGGCACAAGAGTGGGCACTTTATAAAATATGTGAGGCACATACATAGCTAGAATTTAAAGCTCTGTTTCGTAGAAACAGACTGCAATTCTAGAAATATTCTATATATTGAACACATTTTATCAGCACAATTTTTATTATGCATATACTTTATTTTATAGGGCATTTTTCTGAGGAACAAAAACCAACTTATTCCCAATAGTTACTTTTTAAAATTTACAGGTTATTTTGTTCTAGCGTATTGAATGCTTTCCTTAAACTTAGCTGAAAACTTTACAAACATCATACAATTAAGCAGTTCTAAACTACTGAGTTAGGGAGAGGAGATTATATAGGAATAAGAAATAAGAGAAGAAAATCAATTAAGAAGAGAAGAAAAGAAAGCAGAGCTATATAGCATTCTTTAAGAAATTGGAAGGGTTGACATCAACACACTTTTTTAAAGTACCTACTGTGAACTATATACGGTATTTGATACCACATGGAATTTTATATGGATCCTGAATTCAAAGAGTTAGACTCCTAACTTGAGAATAAAAAGATAAAAAAAATTCATTTCTATTAACATTATGATGCTTTAGAAAAGGAAGAAAGCTACAGGAAATTCACTTCTGTACCCATTGTACTCCTAGCTTAACAAATGATTACTGATAGAAACGTTATAGCTATTATTCCTGCTCTGCCACTTAATAGGCATGTAGCATAAGGAAAGTCACTTAACCATGCTAACTTTCAGCAGTAATACCACCATACAGAAGGGTTATGAAGTTTAACTATTGAGAAGAAAAGTATATAAAAATGCCTGGTCTGTGGTAGGCACTCAATTTAAGTTTTTAGATAGCATAATGCTGTCCCTTCTCTTTTATTCTGCATAACAATAGACTTCACAGTATTAGAAACATTCAAACATTTTAAGAATTAAAATATGCTTTTATGTTCTCATATGATTAAAGGCAGTTTTGGTGTGTCTGATATGTATCACCAGGACTAAGTGATAGAGCTGACTTTCAGGCAGAAAAGCTAGAATGGAAGGATGTTCCCCAGGTCCAGGTCCAGCTCACAGGTATCTGGGTGCTTTGTCTCATGGTGGAGGTAATAAATGGGTGTTTTCCTCTATGTTGCAATACCATAACTCATACATCTGCGATACAAAGGATTCCTGCTCTTCTGAAAACAATTACTGAAATCAAAATTCAGAAAGCTCTTTGTTCCTAATGCATGATCATTTTTCTCATTGCTTACCTTACTAAGGCTATAAGAAAAAACAGGAAGCTGGAAGTATCTTGCTCCAAAATCCATCAGAAGTGAACTATGTAAGCCCAACCCTCCAGAACAATTACTCTCCCATCTGATGGGGAACATGCCAGAGATGCATGGTTAAGTGAGGGAAGGGTTCAAGATTCAGGTGGATATTCAACTCTAGGCTGAGATTTCTTAAGTTCATTACATATACTGGGGTGCCAAAAAGTGTATGCACATTTTTTTTGCGGGGGTGGGGGGGGGTTCCCTAGCTGGGAATCGAACCCAGGCCGCAGCATTGCAAACGCTGAAGCCTAACCACTGGGAACCCCTATATGCACATTTTAAACAATGTTATCTATGTATTACTTTTAGAAGTTGAATTGAATTATAGTAGCAATGTGTAGTGTGACGTTCTCTCAAAAGATGGCATTAATCAAAAGAATACTAACATCACCAGGTGACAGGCAGGACAGACAAAGAAAATGGCAGAACCCTGGTTGTCGTTCGAGGAGAGCAAGACCATTTTGAAGTGGTATTTGAAATTCAAGAACGTTGTTTGAGTTTCCCCCACTTTCTACTGACTTAATACCCCTTGACTTCTACCTATGGGGAACTTTGAAAGATGTGGCATATTTTAGAAAACCGGCTGCACTAGCGGTACGTCAGGAAAAAACTGAAACATCATGCTCAGTGATACAAGTGGACACCGGTCAGCGTTGCTCAGGCAGTAGTTGGCCGTGATCATTCGTGTCTGGATGCTGGCGGTAACCACTTTGAGCACCTCTTGTCATTGCAGAAGTCACATGTGACTTCTATCCATCTTTTATTATTGGTATATATTGAGTATTATAATTTTAATACAGTTTTTTCCTTTCTTAAAATGTGTATACATTTTCTGGCACCCTGTGTATATGTAAACCCATGCACACATGTACCAACCCACAGAGATCCTTTAACAAAAACATGTGCTGGTGAACTTACTAATCCCTACAAGCATGCAAAGACGTGAATATAGTAGGTAAAGATGTGACTGAGTGAGCAGAAGGCTTGGTGGGGAAGCAAGAGGGTGGGAGGTGACAGATGTATCCAGGTAGGTGATGGGCAGAGAAAGGGAATGCGGGTGGGCTCTGCTGAGACCCCAGGATGCTAAGGGCACAGGGCGTTTCGGCTCAGAACATGAACACAGACATCTGTGAGAGCCAGAGGGATCACCCTTCTTTTCATGAGCGAAGATTCTAAATTTATCTGTGCTATCTGGCACCATCATATGCAGCCGCGCTTGGCCTTCCCCAGGTGCTGGCTGTCTGATACCAATTGAGACATTTAATTGGAAAAGACTACATCTAGTGATTATCTGTTTTCCTAAAAAAATGAAGAAAGCCTTCTTTTCTACAGAAGGTACTTCTTCTGTGCCTAACAGCAAATGCATTAAGCCTTTCAACAGCAATATCTTGAAAGTAATAATCACATTCATCTTCCAAGTACTTCTTTTGCCTCTGGTCACCCGTTATGCTGGAGTATCACTTGACACTCCACTTAGCATCTCAGTATCATACCATGGGGTGCAAATGGCCCACCTGAAACGAACCAGGAGTTACCATCTGGCAATTAAAAGTTCATTTGAACTCCATCTATGATATTAAACGGCCTCACCATTGGGGAAAATTTCCATACAGTGAATTCTTCATAATTCATGGAATTAAATGATTTAGGCTATGTAGAACAGAACATCGTTTTGACAGTTGGGGCACTGTGGACTCCCTTTAAATCAGTATGCTCTCAGGGATTTCAAGGTTATAAGATAAACAGAGTGGCCTGATAGCCTAAGGAGCTCTGCCAAGTGGTCTGGCCTCCTGAGAACTGACCCTGCCTAAGTGGAGAATTTTTCAACCAGCCTGTACTGTTAAACAGAGACAGAGGAGCTGGCACCGCATGATAAATTGTCCTTGTCGCTGAGGATGGCCTAATGCATCCTCAAGACCGTGGTTCTATGAGTTGGCAATGGGAGGGCATGGGAGATGGTATTTTACATCTGCTTCCCATTCTCCAGGAGCCTGAGATGACTTCACCAGTGATGTCTTCCCTAATGCACGTGATCCTTCCAGACACTGGTATCAACAGATCACCGGGAGTAAACGTGCACTGTTTGCCAGGAAAGGTGCTGGGCACTTCGTCTGCAGCATTATCATGGAACTCCAACAATTATACTAACAAACTGGCGTTCTGATGTTCATTTTACATACGAGCAAGCTGAGGCTCAGAAAGGCTAAATAGTAGACAAAGCCTATCGCGCCAGTAAGTGACAGGACCACGATGGAGTCACACTTGATCACCATGCCCGTTCACATGAAATGCGATGTGAGTGCAGCCACACAACAGCAATCCACGTGTGCTCCAGACCAGGCACCATCTCGACGGCGAGTCTGGGAGGAGACAGTTTTGGAGTAAACTCAGGACATCCATGTCTCCTGACAGATGGGCCTTCAGGAGTCTTCCTTCCAAGGACGCGGCTGGGCTGAGAGGGGTGCGGATTTTCATCAGGCAGGAAAAGTTGTGGCATAATCTGAGGAGGTGTCTGTTTTCTGGCAAATCTCACTTCTCACCAAGTATAGTCCCAGAGGCTGGAGAGGCAAGTGAGAAGAATGTTCTCTCATTTCTCTTCTCAGGAGGATCGAGGGCCAACTAACTTCCTGGTTTGGAGACAAAGCAGTGTTTCTCTACAACCCCACTCCTGTCGCCACAGTCCCCACTGTGTCTATTTAAAACCTCTTTCTTTCTCCCAAGTAATATAATTTAAGGAGGGAGAAAGCATACAGTTTCTGAAGTCAGAGTGGCACTTTCAAAATGAACACTATCTTAAGGTGCCAATATTTTAAAATCAGGGTGTCAGAAACTAACTGAGACCCAACTGGGGTGGGGGTGATTAGATGCTACTTTGTGTTTTCAGCAATGGTGACACAGCAAACCTTCAGTTCTGCTGGCTTCACTTGCTGGCATTTGGAATGCTTGCTTCACTGAGTGAGTCCCTGTCTCCAGAATTAGATGGAAAACAGTCTGAGCTCTCACCTGTCCTGAGCCAATGCTCTGCCCCTACAAACAAAGATGATATTGGTGATGAGGGACACAAGCTTTTCCTAGGCATGAGGATGGGGAGGAGCCAGACCACACATTTCTTCACATGAAACCTCCCTGTAATCAGTGATAGCACTGTGTAAAGCCAGCTATGTAGAGGTTGAGGACTGCCAGGGCTGATTTCCATATAAAATTATCTGACTCTTTTCAGACCTTTGATTTCTCTAATAATATAACCAGAAAGACACAAATAAAAACACATAGAAACACACTTGAAGAGTGATAAAATAAATACAAATCCAAAAAAATAAAAAAGGGAACATTTTTCTCTTCTCTACATTTCATTTCTTAGATCAAAGAATAGGTTGAAGATGCTAGAAGGTATCTTCGAAATAATGCATTTCAACCATCACAGGAAGGGGATAGAACTTCCTTCCTTCCTTCCTTCCTTCCTTCTAATTGAACGTAAAAGCTTTGAGGAGAAGGATGAGGTTAACCTTTCTTTATGTTTGTGGCAGGACCTAGCATGTTTCCTGTACACGACGACCATTAAAAGTAGTTATTGAATTTATAAAATTCCTCAAGTCACACAGCTATAACAAGACATGCAGAGGCTGGAGCCCAGATTTTGTAATAACTAGTGTTGTGGTTTTGTCATTATACTATAGAGCCCTAACTAAAAGAACTTCAAAGGTATGCCTATATATTAAATGTGCTATGCAGATTATAAAATTTCAAGAGATATGTTTTGATAATGGTGGTTTCATTTCTGTTTCCTCAACTTCAGCATATCCTCAAACTGCTCCTTTATACCATAAATTGTCCCCTAGAGTGTACTAACGATCTAATGACAAAATGGGAAGGCATCTTGAAAGCACCATGTACACACAGGTATTGTCGTTATTGATGCTATCCGTTTGTGGTGTTTCAGGCATAGCCATGTTTAAGTCGGATGAGTCCAAATTCTCTTGACTACTGCTCTGTGAGTCCTCTTGTATCACCTCATAGCCAACACCTGAACATTTAGTCTCTAGAATTTTCAGCATAGCACAGAAGCTGAAAGTAAACATCACAGACAAATTAGACAGTTATGTGGAAAAACTGAAAGCAGCGGGTCCCTGGTGGTGTAGTGGCTAGGCTTCGGCGCTCTCAACACCGCGGCCTGGGTTCGATTCCCAGCCAGGGAACTACCTCCCCCCCACACACACACACCAAAAATTCCCCCAAAACAAACACACAAAATGAAAGCAGAATGTCACAAAGATGAAAGAAAAGAAGCCTCTACAGAGAAGGAAAGGCAACAGTGTCCTATAAGTACGAGAGGTGGGCACGGCAACTGAGATGGGGCTACAGAGTTGATGAGGAAAGTGCCAGATGCTCCAAAAAGGGAGGTTAATGGGGGAAGCTGTGTAGAGAGTTAAGGCTTTAATAATAAATATACATTGGGGTTGGTCTTGGGAACCCTTCAATTAAAAACCTTTCAATTATATCCGTGGACACCGAGAACAAAGAGAGACAGTCGGTGTAGAACTGGGATGGGAATGATGTTTATCGTCAAACAGGTTTGTTGTGCAGTTACCTCAAAGGGGTGGTAACTCAAGGGCAAGGGCATGCAGCAAACTGACAGAGGTGTTCAGGCTCTGCAGAGAAGAGGAGATAGTGGGAGTGATTGACTTTGGAGAGGAGAATCTGCTGTCTCATGAGACTGACAGTGGGAAGGAATATATTAACTGAGGTAGCTAACGACTGAAGAAGATCTTGTTTTTATTGTTCTTTAACATTTTTCAGACTTATCTGAAACTAAAATCTTTTCTGAGATGACCACATTGTGCAGTTAAGTGAGTGTGGCACCAGGGCCTACTAACTTCATGGCCAATTATCCAGTTTTCTAGGGGATGAGATGACAGAGCTAAAAGCAAAGTATTTTATGTCTATGAACAAACTGGATTACTGTCTGCCAAATCAGTGTCTGAGTCCCATCATCAAGAGAGTCTCAGATTTTCTATTGAGAGCAAAAGTCACATTGACACCTGACACCTCTAGTTTATAACTATTTAGGCTATTTACATGGTGGTCTTTGCATTCTCGTGCATGCCTCGGTGTTGGCAAGAGTAACAGATTAAGTTATAAACTGTTTTTAAATTATTATTTGATATTTCAAATCTTACCAATGGCCTTAATATAGGGCAGCGTGACTGGCATTTTTAGAGCTACAAAAGCACACCCTTAGATAAAGCTGAATTTGAATCTACCACTTTATGGTTCAGTTTCCTTATCTCTCGTATGAGGATAACAATAATAATATATATCTCATAGTGTTATTGGGAAAATTAAACAATACTATATATACAAAAGACTTGCCCAATGGGTTCATAATATATAATCTTATTATAATTGTTATTATTATTTTTTAATTCAGACACATTTGTGTTTTATATACTCCAATCCAAGAAAGGGCTGGAAAAAAAAAGGAGAAAAAGATAATTCACATTTATTAAGGACCCATTGTCAGTCATGTGAATTACTATGCATTATCTCATTTAGTCACTCAGCAGTGTTACAGGTAGGTATTATCATTCCTATTTACTAGAGACAGAATGTCAGGTTCCAAACAAGGTATTTAACTTACTGTAAAGTCACACAGCTTGTCAGTAAGTGGCAGGTACAGGCTTGGAAACCAAATCTGTACCTATATTGAATACATCATATGAATCAATCATTCCTCTCATTTGGAAATTTGTTGGAGTGAAACTAGGAGAAGGTTCATATGTGTCTGTGGTGATTTAACGCACCTTCATTAGTGTCTACTTTAGTTGCTGAAAACATTACAAAAAATTCCCATAAGCAATAGCTTAATCTCTGGCCTCTACACCCTGATACTCAGTCTGGGAACTGAATGTCACCCTTGAACTGCCACAGAGAGACCCTCTCCTTCCTGGGAAGGAGGAAGGCAATGACATAAGCCCACGCAAATGGAAATTGTCACCTGCACGGCCGAATCAGCCTGCCAGCTAGCCAGCGTCAGACACTGATTGCACAGCTGACATCTGTATCTCCTATTAATCACAGTGCCCCGACTTGGACAGAGACACAAAGACACAGACAAGGAAGCAGCAAATAAACCCCAGCTCCTCTGCGGTTCTTCCATCTGTCTATCAGAAAGGCATCAGCATGAGTATCACCACCCTGACAGATTCAGGGGAGAAATGGGCCATCAGCAGAAGCGCCAAGGACAACATGCTAGCTGTGCCCAACATTCCTGTTCAAGGCAGTGTTTTTTGGTGTGCATTTTTTATTTTTATTTCAGGCATGGCTTTCTTTAAAAGCCAGATCTGTGCTGTGCGTGAGAAATATTGCCTCCCATTTATTTCCTCAGCCCACGTGAGCAGCCGCCACACTGTCTTGGGGCTCCTGAGGTACAGATACTAAGTCTTAATAATGTTAATAACAAAGGGCAGCCAAATAGAAAAATTAACTGCTTTGAACACAAATGAGCCAATTATCAGCATTCTCCTCCATATTCTTTTTGACACTCCTGATTCCTAGACAGGGCTTCTGTCACGAGCATTTCTTTATATCCTACCCTAAAAGAAGCCCCGAAAGTCCCTGTTGGCCATCTTCCTTAAGTCTGGAGGTTCCATTAAGCTCTAAGAATCCACACCTTACTTCCTCCCCACCGGGCTCTATCTCATCTGCTGTAACTTACAGGAAAGTGGTCTCCAGGCTCCTGTGAGAGAATCTATTGAGGTGCCAGTGGAAAGAAATAACAAGAAAACAATTAAGTTTTATAAGTATATATGTATTTATATATGTATATATCTGTATCAATATATCAATATACATACGTGAATGTCCCTGTGTGTGTGTGTGTGTGTGTGTGTGTAGACAGAGAAAGAGACAGAGATAAGAGAGAAAGAGATGAGAGACAGAGAGACAGAGCAATGGGTGCCATCACTTGGAACATAGAGTCATATGTCACTATAGAAAGTAAAGTATCTTTAGGGAAGCTGGGATGAAACAACGAACAGAAATTGAGAGCGGCATCCTCACTTATTTGCTGTCAGTGGATTGAGACATTGGAAGTTTGTGTTATGTCTGATGAAGTGGATTTATGCACCATGCCACATAATGCACCTTAATTAGCCCTCACAAAATGCAAAGAGCCCTAAGGAAGTTCCTGTGAAGAAACTGTGGTTTGACCATCACCGAGTAATGCTAGAATAAATAAACCAGAAAATGGCTGAGCTGACACTTCTACTTTAGCCCCTCTCCCTCTGTGTAATATCTGTCAGCAACTGTTGAGACAAAAATAATTACCACCAGTTGTTTGCTACCTGACAGATGATGGAAAACTTAAGCATACAATCTACCTCTTTCAAGTAAAAGGGACATTTTAATTATAGTCGCCAGAGTAACTAATTTTTTTAAAAAACTTGTACTGTGAAAAGAACACTTTTTTAAATTGGATATTCCCAAATGTTAACATGGTTGTATGATTTTGTTCTTGAATTTAAGGGAACTGAATAAAGTTCTATTTAGATACTTTGATAACTTATACGTAGAACACAAAACAAACTGGAAAACATTATTTTTTAACCAATATAAAAATAGTCTATATAAGATTGGATTCATTTCCTCAAAATTTCAGCATACAATTTTTTCCTTCTTATTTTCAGGAAAAATTTATTAACAGCAGGGAGGACATAGAATAATAAATAATTATTGTGTTGTGTACAAATATTTGAACAGAGGTATTCATGAAGTATGGTGGAGACATGGAAGAATTAATCTGTTCTATTGCAGGATATGTGAGCTGGAGGAATAAAACAAAATGTATTAGACTTAAATTGGCCCTTTCAGATACACCAGGAGAACAAATGGGGAAGTTATCTCAGAGACCAAAATCCTCACCAGCCTTTCAGACACACTGATGCATTCCTTAGGGCAACTGCCAGAGCACGGGAGAGAAGGGCAGAGCCAGCTTCTCACATGAGGGCATGAGAGAGGACGGGGACACTTGGATGGATTGGGACAGGTCTTACATGCCAGGCTGAAGAAATGGAATATCCTTCTCTTGGGAAAGAGGAATAATTGAAAGTTTTAAGCTAAAAAGTAATATATGCTATCATAATGACCACTTTGATATCAATAAATAAAATAGAGGAAGATACATTGGTGATATGGAAGCTCATGAGAAAGCTGTTAGTGTAATCGAGTGGACAGGTATGACTCTGTGTATCACTGTGCCTTTGTGCTTGTGAAGTAGAGGGCATTTACCACGTGTGCAAATGGACAAACCAGTGGAGAGGTGAAGTAGACTGCCTCTGGTCATTAACAAATTGGAGGCCACTCTGGGTTCCGTTCCTATACCCCACCATTTCTTTCCAACACTCTCGCCTCTTTCCTTTTCTTAGCCGAAAGCCAAGACACAAGGAACAAAAAATACGTCTTGGTAGGTTCTTACTCCAAAAATGTTAACAACGGTCATTTAAAACTATTTGTTCTGGAATCTCATGCATTTTGTGCCTTCAATAATTAAAAAATCAAGGATTTATAGATAGGTAGATAGATAGATGGATATAGATATATATATATTGACATATATATATGGCAGATTATGAATATGCAAGTATATGTAACAATCTGTATTAATTTGTAAGCAGCATTCCAAACTGAGATATTCGTGGAGGTTGGGGTAAGATATTTTCTTATAGCATAAAACTTCTAAGGAAATCACAAAAGTACCTTTACATTTCCAATGTGTCCAGTCCCAGCACCAGCTTGTGTGGGAAAGGACACCTGAGAGTAGATATTTCAGAAATACTATGGGAATCCCCAACACAGAAATCAATTCTAGGACAACCTGGGTCCTTTGAGGTCCAGTTCTACAGGCCATTAGAATTCCTTGTGTAGCACCTTAATGGGCTGACTCTGCTATCTGATATAAATGGGTTTGAGTACCCATCAGTAAGCTTACCACTAACCTTAAAGAAGTTATTTAGCATTACTTTCCTCCTTGTGAACCAGAGGCAGCACTTACTTCATCAAAGGAGTAAACAATTTAATTCATGTAAATGACTTTGACCAGTGACCAGCCAAAAGTGTGTGTTCAGTACATCGTAGCTGTCTTGCAACGGCCCATTTAGAAATCACAGAATCAGAGTGCAAAGGAAGTTCAACCCCTTGATTTTACAATGGAAAAAACTGAGGTCTAGACAGAAAGTATTTGTCCAAGGTCACACTGCTACCCCACCACAGAGCCAGGACGGTATCCCAGACCATTTACATTCTGGTCCGGTGTCCTTTCCCCACAGACACACAGACTTCAGTAACGCAGGCCGTGCCGACGTGCTGTGAGTCGCTCTGCAGCAGATGTGCAGTGGTCCTGCCTGCCGTAAATGTGTGCAGCTGCAACTCAAGCAACTGGGACGTGCCCAGGGGAATGGGCGGAATCCATCAGTGAGCCTTCTTATTCTGGCACAGACTGAAGACCCATATCGTTATAATGTGTACTGCTCCCTTTCAGCTTTGCATTCTTGGGGACATACAGATCTTTCCACACAGGAAGCTGAAAGACAGGTAGTGTGAGAACATGCCCTGAACTCCACAGTGCACAGCAGCTGAAACAGCTGCTAGGGCCCCAGCCCTGTCGCTGAGTGTCCCCTTCATCTACAGGCTGACAGATAGCTGCTGGCAGCATCTGAGCTGTCAGCTCCTCCACCCCTCCAGAATGAGCAAATAGTCTGGGATGAGGAAAACAACAGCACAGCCAGTAAAAGCTCTGCCACTGAAGCACACGCAACAGCAGCTCCTGACAATGAAGAAGAATCCCATTGTTGTCTGCGTTTATATTATTAATAAATAACTGTGTGTATGAGTTCCGGGCTCATCATCAGGAGAGGAGAAAATCTCCCATCAGGACTTTCCTCCTACGGTGCCCATTTCAACACTAATCATTTCCAATAAATTCTTAGCTCTCTTTTAATACTGGAAACTAATACAATAAAAATAATATTACTTTAAATGGAAGAGGTATCATCACAATTCAATCAATATTTATTTTCTGCTTAAAATAGTCCCCACGTGTGATTAAAATTAGTCGCCTCTATTTTATTCTTCTGTGTTAAGTTAGACTATTGCATTTGATAATCTTTATGGCCCCTGTTGTTCTGTGTAATATTGTAAGGTTATTTGTTTAATGTTTAATTGTATCTAATGGATTTCTTTATGATCATTCACTAGCTCATAAAAGGTAGGGTTCTCAGCGGTCCAGAAATAATCTTTAAGAAAATACTGTGGGCGCTCAGGCAGCTTTACAGAACTGTTAAGAACTATTTAGCCTCTTGATATACTGAGAAAACAATAGTTATATATACGGTTCAAGAGATTACAGGACATTTAATAACAATAGCTCTTTATGTTAAAAACATTTCATACCTTCCCCAACAGTTCTGTGTACCTTATTTCATACAATATTCATAAACCCCAAATAGTTCCCTCTTTTTTCCTCTGAAACGTTGCAATTCAAAGAGATTATGGAATTTTGCCAAAGATACATAGCTTTAGCCATAATACAATAGTAGGCCTTTTGATTCCAAGTTCAAAGGCTGGTCCATGTCTGCCTTCTGGTGAGATGCTGGTGTCTCCAGTGAAATGTCTACTTTTAATGAAAATAGTAATAACAATGTCAAACTTCTGTATTGTAGTGACTAACAAAATATATCAATATAAACACAAACTAAATATAAATTGTTTATCAATATAAACATATGCAGCAAAAGAAGAAAAAAACAGTTCTGGAATGAAAAGAGAAAACTTGGATAAGAATACTTCTTGGAATAGAGAGATGGGAATAGGATTGGGAAGGGAATCTTATGGGAATAAACTCTTTCTGTATTTAAAAACAATTTTTTTTTCATATGTGGGAGATATATATATATATATACCACATATCTATATCTATGTGTGGATGGATGGATGGATGGATGGATAGATAGATAGATAGATAGATAGACAGATCTCTCACATACGAAAAAAATACCAAGAATTGGCCAAGTTGCATGTGGGTACTTAAGTGCTCATTATATTAGTCCCCTTATTGTTTCTGTATGTTTGATATACTTTACTGAATTTTTATTAAGATAATACACGGTAAGCGGTCGTGTGCCCATTTCACTGCTGCATGCTATCACTTGCATCTATGCTTCGAGGAAGGTGTGTGGACGTGCCCATCCTAACCATTTCCACATCCTAGCCCTCGGGTACCTTTGTGTGGTTTCATTCGGTTCCATAGTTTATGAGCTCAGATGGCTTCACAGCGTGGTGCTTAAAATGATTAGAAGATACAAAACACTGAGAGATCATAATCATGAGGGATTAGGCAAATGAAGAATAACATTGAGGAGTTTAATAATTTGGCTATTTTCTCCCTCTATTTTGCAATTGGAACAGGGTAAAGTTCTCCCACTAGTAAAGAACTACTATTGGGTACTGAATACATTAGTATACTATTATTTATAATTTCCTATTTACTTGGCTTTAGTAAATCATTATGCCCCTTTCCATATACAATGCAAGGAAGTTAGAGGATTTTCTTTTTCAAGTATTCAAAGTTTTGGTTTGAGCAACTAACGATTCGAGAAAGAAGAAAAAAACGGAAGAAAATTCCCCCAAATAAGACTTTTTGTGAATAGAGGAAATATTTATTACCAGCCTGAGACAGATCTTAAACATTAACAACCAGATCTGTGATAACTGTAAATTCATGTTTGGTGACAGCGCATTTTCAGTCATGAAGAGGGATCCGTAATATCAGGATGCAAAGACCCTCAGTTTATCGGGGTAACTGTGTCAACATACCACAGGCTGGGGAGTTCAGGAACAATGACAATTTATTTTTCACAGTTCTAGAGGCTAAGAGTCCAAGACCGAGGTGCAGGCATGGCAAGTTCTGGTAGAAGCCCTCCTGTTCACAGCTAGTGCCTTCTCGCTGCGTCCTTACACAGTGGAGGTGGTGAGAACCTCTGTGGGCTCAGTTATAAGGGGTAATCCCACTCATGATGGTTTCAGTCTCATGACTCTATGCACCCCCCAAAGCCACCTCCTAATAATGTCGTCTTTAGGAGTTAGGGTGGCAACACATGAATTTTGGAGGAACACCAACATTCAATCATACAAAGACGTCAGATGTATCTTCCTATTTTTTCCTTCCTGCCACTGTTTCTGGAGCTCTAGAAAAAGCAAATGTAGTTTGTTGTGATTTTGCAAGGTATTTGAATTTCAACTTATAGTGTATTCACTCCTCTTACTGCTAAGCACGTCTCTCCATCTAAATATCTGTTTAGTTTCATTCTCAACTGTATGCCTAGGACTCCTGTTTGTAATTAGGTTTTGATTGCATCCCTGTTCTCACCACAATAAACAGTGACATTGCCGTGTTCTGTTAGTCTGTCCACTCACACAATCTGTAATTCCTACTGGTCCGTGAATATTCTCCAATTTGAAACCTGTTCGCTATTTCTGAGATAGCTGATATTGCTGAAAATCGAGTCAGCTCTCCCCACTCCTCTTGGCAGTGGCAGCGTAACATTTAAGTTGATCTTTGTTGCTCATTATCAGTGTTTTTCCATCTCACATTTCCATTACAATTTTCATCATTCTAAGACAAGACACACAGTCTTAAAGTACTTTTCAAATCTATACTTTCTGGCCAAACCAGTGTCAGATAGCTCAGGACTGTCAAACCAATAATCCTCTAGTTCTATGTTGACAGTGCCATTCTGAGATTATTGAAAGACAGAGGACACCAGTCCTTGAAGATCTCCCTGCCAAACGACGCTCGGATGGCTTGCAGCATCTTGGAGATGCTGAAAGGAGGAACTAGGCAGATTCCCAAGACAGAAGAGAGCAGCCACTGTGGAAAGGGCACAACTCTGTCACTGGACCCTACAGTCATACCCTTCCTATGGGTAGAAGACTGACTATTCCAGAAAGGGTAACAAAGACTGTCTCTCATAGGGCACTAGTGAAAACCCACTATAACTGAAAGAAACAGAAAATCCTACTCCCGGTAAAGGGGAGGGAGTAAACACTGGCCCCAGGATGAGAGCTACAGCGGTGGCCAAAGGACTTGAGTACACAACGTATGTTAGGACTGAGGTTTAAGTAGAGCATCAGTGAATGTCCCCATCAATCCCACCACTAGGCTAATAATAATTAAATAAAAATAAACTTTGATTATTGCTGGAGGAGCTGTAAGAAACACACTCCTCTGAGGTACGTATAAACAGGACACAAAAAGCTGAGGGGGGAGCTGACATTGAGACAAACCCCCTGGCAAATCAGCCACGTCCTCAACACCAACCATGACTAGACGAGTTCAAAGACTGTGGCGGATAGCCATAACATTGTAATAGTAATAACATTGTAATAGTAACACAGCCAGAGTAATAACAGACCTCAAGCTCAGAACACCGTCTGCATGGATCACTACACCCCTCCAAGCTCTAGCCCTAGTAGGAGACAAGCGTGGCAGTTTCCAAGAATAAAAACCCTACTACTGTGGCGAAGGAAGCATTTTGCTCTACATTTCTAAGTTCTCTCACTTGGTCTCATAATTAAATCTAGGAGAAGAGTAACAAGAGAAAATAACCAAATTTAATTACATACACATGCACAGGAACCCTAGATGCACAGAGTCAGAGACCCCACATATATGAGAGGTGAGAGACAGCCTCTGAGGAGGCAGATAGGACATCCTGAGCCTGCAAGGAATGAGGTAAGATGTACTGGGCCTTCGAGGAAAGGATTGTAATTTGAAGGATGCTGAGAGCAGAGGTTCAGTTATGAGAAGTGTACCCTGTCTTATACATAGGTCAAAGTTATTAATACTTCTGGTAACAACACTTATGATGGGCAAGGTCACAAGTTCAAATTCTTTAAGGAAGAGGTAAAATTTTCTCTTGAGCCTCAGAGTCTCCATCGCCTTCATTTGAATATAATCCACATGCCAAATGGCACATACTGGGGAGGCCTGCTCCAACCCCCTTCACTATCCTAAGAAAGGTATCTATCAACAAAAATAATAAGGCAAATGGCAATATTTCATCTTTTCTTATAGCTGACCTGGAGATCATCATGCTTAGTGAAATAAGCCAGAAAGAAAAAACAAAGAACTGTATGACTTCACTCATATGCGGAATATAAAACTGAAAGCAAAGATAAAAGAAATGAACAAACAAACAACCCATGGACACAATCAATAGTTTAATGTTTATTTGGGGACAAGTGGGTTAGGGAGGGGAGAAAGGGGAGGGGGTGGGAGAGGAAGGGGGGAAGCTAAATATAAGGGGATGGAAAGAGAAGTCACATTAGGTGGTGAACTTATTATGCATCAAGTTGACAATGCACTGTAGAATTGTATGCCTGAAACCTATGTAATCCTTGCTAACAGATGTCACCCCAATAAGTCTAACAATAAAAATGAATTAAAAAAAAATAAGGCATGCTAAAAGAAAAAAAATACACTCCCCATAGATAATGAAACCACAGCATTAGATTCAGGTAAGATGAAAGTTATTAGAACTCTTTGATAAGGAATTTAAAATAACCATGATTACTATGTTCTAATGAAATAGTATGCAAATTTAGATGGACAACTTTGGTAGAGAAACAGAAACTGTAGAAAAGAATAAATGGAAATTATACATTTTTATTTTGCTTCGCTTTTACAGTAACCTTCTATGGGGGATATGTGATAATAGTTTCCCACTATAAGTAAATATTATTTTAAAGGTTCCTTTTGAAATAACTTTTAAGAAAAATAGTTGGACACTTTGATAAATACGAAGTAATAATGATACAGGAGCTTTGCGCTCTATCCGTCACTTAAAGTTTGTAAGGGGGAAAAAAACAGCCAAAAGGAAGAGAACTGGTACAGAAAATGCCTTGATAAATAATACTTTCCAACGTGTTCAATGAGCTTTGTTATAATCGATGATCTTCAGGTCTGCGGAAGAAGCAGCATTAAAAAGGTCTGCAGCTCCATACCAAGACTGGCAATAGAAATTATCCATATATATAGGAACCACAAGACACGCCTTGACGGGGCTCATGATCTGCCACCCTAAAATATGCCGCTTTGACATAATAATTAGTTCGAGCTGAAGGCAATTGAGAACAACGCAGATACAAGAACTCTCTTCTGTCCCCATCTATGCCTGAGAGCATGGCAGGAAGCGCTCTGGGTGGTGGTCCCTGCTCCCCAGTACCGGAAAAGGGCGAATGAATCTCATCATCACAGATAGCACGGGGGGTGCGTCTGCGTACACAGAGCCTTAGGAACCCACCCTTGTCTTCAGATCGCTTCTTCCCATACAGTTGTGCTTACCTTCCCACCACTGACTGCCTCGAAAAGCCTACACGCCTTTTCCTTTGGCTTGTCGCCTCTGCATGCATTTATTGCTTAGTGAAAATGCTGTATAAGCCCCTGGGTTTAACCACGTCTTTGGATCTTCACTATTTTCCTGTAAAAGCCCCTGAATGCATACATAATAAACAGTTTCTCCTTTCTTCATCAATTTAATTTGTAGGTCTCGGACGCCGGACATAAGAGAGTGGAGTAAATATTCTTTCTCCTCTACACCCTCATATTCTTTCATGAAATCTAACTTGTGGTGCTCTGGAATTGTCATTCAATTTGCTGCCTTAAAAAAAAAATCCTATTTGTCCAGAATAAAAAAAAAAATACTGTAGTTCAAAGACAATTCTTTCCTAAATACTGCAGGGACCTCAGAGTTGACTGGCCCTTAGAAATGAGACTCGAAAGCTTCTACAGTCCAATGTGCCTGACCAAAGACCCTGGGACACAGGAGGCAGAGAAGAATGTATTGTGCCTGGCTTCAACGCCCTGACTCTCATGGCACGCAGACAGGAACATGAAATAAAAAAAGTTATTTTATCCTGAAGATGTCAGCTCTACAAATAAACATTGCTAAAGGTAGCAGAGTGTTTTGCTTCCTTATTTTCTGAATGTTACAGCACTTGGGAGAATGGTCATTTAACTCTTTTGCTATTTATTTTAGCAGTAAATTGAGAGGTGAGCACACTAACTTCCGAAAACTTTAAACTGACCTCCTAGAGGCTCTACAATCAAAAGATGTAAGATGAACAATAGGCAGAAGACTGAGTTATCCTGCAGAGAAAGCTTTCAAATGCAGAGTATTTACCTTATTTTCCACTTTAAGAAAAAGGCGAATATAAGGAAAGCACTTGTTTAAAGCTGTTCATATGGGTTATTGTATTCACAATTTATTTGAAAGAGGAAGACAGCCAAATTCATATTCTCACCCCACCCGTCTCTCTCTCTCTCTCTCTCTCTCATAAAATAATATATTGGCTTGGGCATTAATATCAGTGAATTAATGTGCCATGCTTTTGTTTGCATTTCTATTCTCAAAAGGCTCAGCGAGGAAGCTTCTGTTTTTATTTATATTTTCAGACCATAAAAGTAACTGCTCAGTCTATCATCTTCTAGAGCATGCAAATTTTATGAAATCCAAACATATTTGAGAAATGTTAACTCACTGGTATTGTCTAAGGACTATAATCAAGGACTGAACTGTGACTTAAAATTTTTTTAAAGAAAGTGCCTTACAGTTTCATAGTCTATTCATGTGTAACATTTCATTTAATCGTCACAACCCTATAAGGTAGATAATGCTATAACTCTTATTTGATAAGTGGAGGACCTGCAATACAGAAAAGTAGTTATTTTGGCACATTTTAACAAACAGCTTGACATGTTACAAACCACAGATCCATTTACTCAGAAGACTGTGACTTTTTTTGTGCCAGGGCTAAGACTGAGCAGTAGAAGGGAAAGAAAACTAAGGCAGAGTGACAATGCTAAGGAGCAACACGTGAGAGGGAAGTAAGACATGAAATAATTAAAATACAACACTGTTGTTAGCAAGAAAGTAAGTCCAGAATGCTATGGAAATACATTTTTTTTAAAAAAAGGCAGCTAATTCAGTTTAGCTGTGCGTGCATGTGTGCGTGTGTGTGTGCGCACATGTGTGTGTGTGTGTTAGGAAGGGCTGCCTAAGATAGGTCACTAAAAATTTTAGGACGAATGAGGTTAGTTAGGTAAAGGACTGTACATGGCAGTCAAGGCAGCCTCACTACCTAATAAGGAACAAATTTCTGCATGATTCTATTGGGCTGGCCTAAAAGTCATTGTGTTTTCTATAAAAGAATCACTTTTCATTTATTCACACACACACACACACACACACACACAAAAGAACAACAACACAATGACTTTTTGACCAACTGAATAGAATTGAGAAATCCACAGGTAGTACAGGATGGCTGCTGCATAGGGTCCAAGAGTGGAGCAGCAACCAATGAGACTGCAGATGCGAGCGGCCAGATTATGGAAGATCTTTAAGGTTGGAAGGCAGTCCAAAGCAACGGGAAACCATGAAGGTATTTTAGTAGGTATGTAACATTCTTACAGTAGTGGAGGGGTTTTTGTTTTTGTTTGGTTTGGTTGGTTGGTTTTTAACTCTCTGGAAGCAGAGAGTAGCACCAGAGTCAGATGAATTAGTCAGGAGGCTGAAGCAGTTCAGGGTCTCCATTACATGTAGTAGAGAAGCTGTGAAAAAAAGGGGCATGAAAGATATGAAGGTAAATACAGAACATAGGACAAGTCCAAGTATTCAGACTTGAGCTGCTAGGTGGATACCAAAGATATAAAATGTCAATAAAATTCCATTCCCAATATGCTGAATTTGAATGTTCAAAGGGACACTCAAGTACAGCAGGAAATACGAATCTAGAGGTTAGCAGCCTGGAGTAAAATTATAGTTTATTTCTGTCAATGTTTACATAAGCAAGAAAAGAGGATTAAATTCATAAGAGTATTAAAAGTGAAAACAGAAAATATGCCAAGATAAATCTCTGGAGAAGAATAACATGCAAAGAAATCTGAAAAGGAGAGAGAGAACCTGTGGACAAAACTGGAAAACCAACAAAACACTCAAACAGAGATGAGGAGGGTGGGGTGGTCAAAGGCACCAGGCACTGCGGTGAAGCTGTCACTCTTGATAAAGGGAGCAACGTATCCTTGTATGTTGCAGTAAGCACTTGTAGTAAGGTGGTACAGATACAAGTTTCTATCAAGATTGATTTGGGTGTGAGCCATGGGTGGAAAATGAAGACCACTAGTACAGATAATTTTAGGGAAACTTGAACATGAAGGAAGCAATGGAATTAACCAAGAAAACATGGAAATACAGGGCTAACTCATGAGCCCAAGTGCTCTAACTCCAAACTCTGGCATTTCTCTACCCCTTTCCATTTTCTTTTTAAACATAATTTTTATAGCCAATTCAGATTGGTTTCTTCTGAGAAGATGAGTTTAGTTGGTGAGAAGCTAGTGCTAATGAGGTGAAAGTTCTCCTTCAATGATAGCCTGCATTCTTGACCCAGGTGATGGCCTTGTAAATGGGCACCTTTTGACTAGATGGAGAAAATGAGGAGCTGCAGAAGGCTCTTAAGTCTCATTACCATCCTAGGCAAATTACAGGTCACAGCTCAGAAGGATCCACTTTGCATGAAAAGATAGGCCTCTTCATAATGAGAGAAATAGTGTAAGTCTACCAAGATGCCAAAAGCCAAGACAAGAGTTGTGCTATATTCCTGGGCTTCTAACCAGAACTTGCATGGCCACAATCTCCTCTCTGCACCAATTTTCATAATGGCAGGATTAGTCTAAGTAACTGGGACCCTCTTATCATTTTGTTGACTCTTGGTTATTCAAATCCCATGTACTGTTTGACTGCACATACCCTAAAAATCTCCTTCCCACACAAATGTATTGATTGTCCTTTATGTCAGGCACAAAAGTCCTCTGAGACCTTAAAGTTTAGAGTAATTTCTGCCTTCAAGGAGTTACACTTTGATAACAGACAAGGATTTGATAATACACATGGATTGGCATATCTTCCTGTCTGTCAGATACACTGGAACTTTGACACATCCTTCAGTCAATGTTCAGGCATCACATCCTTCTGAAGTCTTTGATGATAAGGGTGACAGTAGGAGATGCCCCTTCTGCTCCCACAGTACTCCTGGTATGTTCCTATTAGAGACCTCACTGTGCCCCACCCCAGCAGTTAATTGTCCAGTCACTCTGCTCAGCCATAGTCTCCACAGGGGCAGGAATTTTCCTGTTGATGTTTATTTCCCTAGAGCTCAACCTCATACAATTCAATTCCTGATACAAGAGTGTTAAAAGTCTGTCATGAGTATAACTGACTATAATACAATGAAGGAAGTGTCATAAAAGAAGTATGAAAAAAAGTTCTATAAAGGGTCAGAGAAGAGAGTATGAGATAACATTTGGCCTGGGCCTAAAAAAATCAATAAAGCTTGAATGTCAGACACGGAGTAAGGGCGTATTCCATGCAGAGGAATCAGCATGAACAAAAACAGATGTTTTACAGGTGCTCTGAGATGTAGTGAATAAAGCAGGCTCAAGAAATAAGATGGAAGGGATAATCAAGTACATGGTGATGGGAAGAGGACTGTGGGTGGTAAACAATGCAACACACAGACGATGCACTGGAGAATTGTACACCTGGGACCTATGTAATTCTTGTTAACCAATGTCACCCCAATAAGTCCATCAATAAAAAACAAAGCAACAAAACAAAAAAGAAATGAGATTAAGAAGAGAGGTCAGAATACAACTCTGGAGAACTTTCTATATCAAGTCTAGGATTTTGCTCATCCACAATCACAGTCACATTCACATGCAAATTCTTCCCCATAGCTATGAGAAGAGTCAACTTTTGGATTTATTACAATAATGGCAAATATAAAAGCAGTACCAGGTTTTGCTCTTAATAGACATTCATTTTCTTATGGAGCTTTTGGGGAGCGCTTTCAAATAATGGACTTCGGTTCGGAGATGTCCCACTGAGGGGTGGGAATGGTAAGTCAGGAAGCCAGGAAGTTTCCATCAGGAGGACTATTTGCCTTCAGGATTCATTGGCAGCCACAGTTCAGAGGAAATTCCTGTTGGCAATGGGAGGAAATCTTCCAATTCAAAGGACAAGGGCCAGTGAGTACCATCTCAGAGGCAAGAACACCCATTAGCTCCATGACTGTTCAGAGGTGATCACATTGACTCTGAAAGGCACAGAGGAGGGGAAGCCATGGCTTCTTTTACTGATGCCTGGAACATTTTCAAGAGTTCTGGCTTCAGGGATCCCATCTGACCATGGCCCCTTGTGGGGTGACTTGGCTGTCGTTAAATCTCACAGGCATGCAGTCCGCTGCCTCTTATCTCTTACAGGCCAATCAGATGTTGAGTCACTTTTGTTTTAGGTGGTAGCTGCAAGGCCAATACATTGCTCTTAATAAGCTGGAGAATATCATTTTGGGCTGAGGATCTTGGATTTTTGTCCCGGTAAAAGGCTCATCCATCTTTAGTCGATTGTGCTTGAATGGCAAGTGCAAGCAGTTTCCCTAGTGGAATCACTCTAAAAATATTATGAATATTAATCTGAAACTTGCCTAAAATACTGTCAGGGAAAATATATAGGAATACAAATTAAATGAGAATGCCAGAATGTTGATAAATGCTGATATTAAGAATGTACATGTTTATGTTATAGGATACATCTATGTGGTTTAATATATTATCTTCCTCTTTTGTGCATGTTTAGAGATTTCAAACTAAGAATTTTTTTAAGGCAGTATAATGAATGTTTGCAGTCCAACAAGCATTTCACATTAAGCTGTGGCCTCCCAAACTCACCAGTGGTACATCACTAGCCATGTAGTTCCGGAGAGTCATTGCGCATTGGATACTTCTTGCTAAAAGAGGGACAACTTAGTCCACTCTTCTCTGTGGGGAAGCATGGGGGGGAAAGCCAGCACAAGCCTGCACCCCAAGTGCCATTAACGGATGTGATCTGTGAAGACACCGTTATGATACATGTCACCGTGGGAACAACAATAGACACTTCCCTGTATAAACCTGACAAGCCACAGTGAAGTACTAGTGACTTCTTTTTTTTAACTAGATAAGGTTGTTAAATTGGGAAGCGGCGTTGCATAACATCCCTGCCCACATTGTTTCTTATATGTAGACTAATTTATTTCTCTACTCCTAGAAAGTGGTATTGTTTCCATGGCATGATGACTGTGGCAAGTTTTAGGATTACAGTCATTTCTCAGCAATGCCCCTGGCCAAATGCAATAGAATCCATCAGCAGGGGTCATAACGATTTCATCCAACCAACCTGTCTTCTCACTAGTGCTGGGTGTAAGGAACTCAGAAAGTCTGAATCAATTATACAGTCTAACAAAAGAACAGCAAGGCAGTCCAGATAAACTAAGTGGCTTCAGTTTTATACGATCCGATACATAAAGCCTTATATAATGCCTCCCCCCAGGGTGGGAAACGGGAAACGGAGCCTGAGGAGAGGACCTGGCCCTAGGTCTGCTCTGATGTCTCGCCGAGCTTGTCTCTGTGTCTCTCTTCAGTCTGTTCTGGGTCTCTGCAAAGGCCACGATCTTCTCTGTGTTCCATTCCACCTTACTGACCTAGAAGAGTAGCTGCCATAGAATAAGTGTCTTTGATTGTATGTGTTGACCTTGTGTGCAAGCTCTCCTGCTGGAACTTTCTAGACTATGATGAGGCAAGTCCTTTTACCTTGGTTACTAGCAGCTTTATTAAAGTTGTTTGTTTTTAACCTGAGGCAAATACACTCTTCCAGAATTTCCAAATGATCCCTTTACTTTAAGGATTTAGTGATATGGGGAATCTACAGTTACGATAACTTATGAATACCACAATTACCAGGCATGAGGCATTTTAGTCTGATCAGTGATCTAAGGCTGTTGTGGCTCAGAGCAATCATAGTCACCTGGTCACCAGCCACTTTGGTGATCTGTACTCATCACCAGGATGGCCTATTAGAACTCATTTGTTCCTGAAAACCATATGGCAATAGAATGTGGTATGTCCAGTGTGGTCAGTAATGTTTGTATGAGGGGCATCAGAACGCAAACTACTAGCAATACAACTGGTAAGGTTTATTAGTGAAATTTATGGGCAGGTAAATGGCTAATCCTCAAAGCCTTCATTATCCCACAGGGAGATGTGCTTGAGCCAGGCACAGCTGGACTCAAACGGAGTGTGCTCCAGGAGACGAGGTCTCCTCTCACCATTCTACACATTTGTAAGGTAGACTGGGTCTCCTCTCACCACTCCACACATTTGTAAGGTAGACTGGGTCTCCTCTCACCACTCCACACATTTGTAAGGCAGATGGTGTCTCCTCTCACCACTCCACACATTTGTAAGGAGAGGCAGTCCCTAGCAGACTAAGTCACAATGGGAGCTCCCTGGCTGGGAATAAGACCTTTCCATGCCTGGATTACTTGGCATACTAATGCTCTTGGAATCAGCTGAGGGTTCTGGGTTCCTATAAACTAACTCAGTCCTACAGGAAGAGCTCACTGAAAAGCTTCCAGGAAGGGAAAAACAGAGGACTCAACAGGACTACAGGAAATAAAATACATGCCTATCTTCACTCACTGTATGTTTTTTGCCATCTGTTTTTATATCTGCTGCGTCATTAGACCAATGTTTCTTATAGAATTGTCTTCATACTCCTTACATATAATAATTTGAGGAGCTTGTTAAAAATTACAATGTCTGGGTGCCACCTGAATCCTAAATCTGACTGTAGGAGTACAGAGCCCCAAAATCTCCTTAAAACAGGCTTCCTGAGTGATACATAAGGACACTGAAGTTTGAAATACTATTCCAGACCAGTATTTCTTAAATCTACCAGGTTACCTGGGACCCTTGTTCAAAAGACAGATGCTCCTATCTCATTTTAGACATACTAAATGAGATCCTCCTAAGGGAGTTTCACTGATGAGGCACTCGAACTAATTCATCCTCACATTCTATATTTGAGCTCAGTACTCGTCAAATGATATTTTAAAAATTAACTCAATTGTGCCTGGAAACATAGTTGTGAGGCTATTTTAAGAACTTATTTAGGAGACAATGAAAAAAATTAGAGTATAAATGTAAACATTTTTTTCAAGTGGAAAATTACTTTCCCAGGAGAAGTAGCCTGAAAGGAAGTAAAATAAAAATAGTACTGATCTTAGGAGATAATTTTTAAAAAAGAGAGGGAGGGAGAGAATTTCAAGGAGAAATATGTGGGGTGTCCGGAAAATATCCAGCCAGGTAATATGAAAAATAGAGGCAATTATGGCTGGATTTTTTCCACACAGCCCTGGCATATTAACACAATCATATATTGTCAAGAGATTGTGTAAGACAGTGGCAGGAACATGTCACTCTGTCTGGCTTACTACAGGAAGTTTCCTGACCACTGAGGGTCAGTTTGCATCACAAGCTAAGGGTGAGGTCAAAACCTTCTTGTCTGAGAGCTGAGTGAATGTTGCATGAGTAAGGGCAATTACTATAGTTTATTCTATCAAGGGAAGTAGTGACAAGAAAGGAGACAGGAGAAACAGTAACCTGAACAATAACACACTAAATAATTTATTTAAGATAACATGAGTATATTTTTAGATCAAGGAGGAAAAGTCAATGGAGAGAGAAAATTTGTAGGCAGAGTAGTTGGGGAGAAAGTATTAGATTTAGGGACTTGAATATTTAAGACTAGAAAAAAAAATCCATTGTTTATTATTACAGGATCCTTGCCAAAATTCCCTATGTGGAACGCTGGGCATGGTCTTCTTTAACACCATTAAGCTGAGCCCTACACTTACAAAATTGAAGTGGACCTTCATGACCTTTACCTCTACAGGCCATACTCTCAGGTATCATCTGCCATCCTTCCACTCTATGATATTAGGAATCCAAGTTTCTCTCTAAATTATAGAGTATCCCTTGCCTCTAAGCTTCATAGGACAGCAGTCAAGATGGAAGAAATAAAACCTTCCAAGTATGAGATGGCAGCAGGATCATTTTTCTCTGTGGCTTGTGCAGAGAGCCGTTAACCAAGGTTAACTTGGCCTTTAAAAGGGCATTTAAATTTGAAACTTGAAGAATTAGTAGACACAACAGTCCATGAAGAGACAGAAGATTGTTTTAGAAAGTGGAATGATCAATGCACTTGCCCAGAGGCAATAGGGAGCATAATGCTTTTGAATAATTAGAATAAGTTCAGTGTGGCTGTCATAAGTTATATAATTACTGATGCAAAAGGAGGCAAAGGCAGAGAGGAAGAACCAGACACTGCCGACTCCTATGGGTCATGATAGGGATTTTTAGACCTTACCCTTAGAGTGATGAGAAAGCACTGATGGACTTTAAGCAAGATGCTGAAGCTTTTCACTTGTATTTGCAGAACAACATCACTTGGCTTGTAGGCACAGAACGCTAACTGAAGAAGACCATAGCTGGAGTCAGGTAATCTTAAATAGATCTGTTGGTATAATCCAAATGAGGGAACATGATGGTCTGGGGATAGAAATTATCCTTCTCTTTAAGAATCTACCTTTCCTGTAAGAAGGAAGAAACTTTCAACCCTCGTTTCCAATATGTCTCCTCTCACAACTTTCTAACTTCTTCCTAAGAAAGAAGGAGTGGCTAACATTATGGTTAAAGCCTAAATATTAAATGAACCATATTTATTAGTGTTTAGAGTATATGTCAGTGAATAAGAGCCATGGTGTGTCTTAATCTTTCACTCTCTGCCTCCATAAGGTAAGTACAAGAGTTTGGTCTCTAGGGGCAAGCCAGCAAATCTTATCTAGGTAATGGAAGTCAGGGCCTCTTCTGAGGTCCAGCCATACTATTCTATTTCCTCACAGACATGGCTGAACATATAGGCCCCAGTAGTGAGATGTGGGAGAAAGTAAGAGGCATCAACAACAATCATTCTGATGGAATTTTCACAGAGGAGTCCTATTTTATGGTTTGGATGAAGATTATTAGGGACATAGGTGTGGACCTGTCCTTCTTTTGCCAGATGGCTGATGGAAACATAGTTTTTGTTGCAATACCAGGCATCTTACACTAAATTGACAAAGAAGTGAAAAATTTCATTTAAGTTACTACTCTTCAATCTGCTTTAATCTGCGAAATTCTCCATGGAATGTTGGAGGGATACACGTTAGGTATTTGTTTAATGGTTAGTTAAATGTTATCAGAGAGGATGCACTAGTTTGTATTGTCAAAATACATACACTTTAAATAGTGGTAGCTTAACATATCAAAAGTTTATTTCTTACTCCTGGTCTATGTCCAATGTGGACTGATGAGGAGGCTTCTCAGCACAGCTGCTCAGGGACCCAGGATATTAAAGCTTTACGTCAGCTATGATCCCAGAACCCTGTAGAAGCGAGAGAGATGTGATACACCCCTCAATGACTTTTAAAGGCCCCAGTGGGAAGGGACACACATAATTTTCCCTCACATTTCATTGTCCAAAGAAAGACTTGATTTCAAAATATGGTGTGGAAATGCGGTCTAACCATACACATAAATAGGTGGTGAATGTCACTAACAACTGCCACATGATATGTTATTTCCCATTTGGCTTCCCATTCTTTTGTCTATGGCCCAACATGAAGTAGCAAAAGGAGAACAACATCCCACCCCAGACTCCTGTCAGTACCGAGGGGTATAATCAACTGTAATTGATGATGGAGCATGAGGAAAAAGAAAGGGAGAAGGAGTAGTAGTTCAGGAAAATGCTGAGGTTTCCATCTTGGAGCAGTGGTGGTGCCATTTGAAGCATAGAGTCAAGGGACGTGGTGGCCTATGTCCTCTTTAAATTCTGTATCTTATGACACCTTTAAATATTGTCATATTACACCACAAATCCCAGAATAGGGAAAATATTTCTAACTTTCAGAACTGTGATAGATGCAATACTTGATCATACCTAAAATTAGCTGCAAACATTTTGAAACATTTTGTAGCATATTTTTTACAGGTGTAAAATTTCTCAAAGGAAAACACAAGTGCTGTCTCATGGAAAGAATCAATAATTGCCATAGAAAATCACATTATGCCCTGAATCCCAACCCCAAACAAGCCACCCCCAGCACTGCCCACCTCATTTTAGTCACATTATGCCTTTGGAGACTTTTATAGAGAAAGAGAACATGAGAGAAGAGGAGGTTTCAAAGAGGAAACAATTAAGTTTTTGCAAAGTTGAATGCTAGTTGCCTAAGAAGCATTTGAGGAGAAATGTCAACAGGCAATGAGGCATGAGGCATGTGGGTTTGCATCTCAGAAGGGAAATCTGGTTCGAGATACGTATTTAAGCATCACCAGCTTATAGATAGTGATTGAACTATGGTAGTTAATATTCTTATTTCTTCCTCCACAGCCAGACTGCTGAGTGTTAGCGTTTCTCCTGGGACCTTGCAATAGATTTAAAAGGTTCTCTCTTAGAGGAACCATCTTAGTTTTATATTCCAAGTCATGAAACTTATGATTCTTCGTTTCTTATGCATAAATGATCAATTAGGGGTTGAAATGTTATTACTTTGAGGTAACAGTGGAATCCTAGGTAAAATGCGCCTCTTTGGAAAATACCAGTACTTGCAGGTGTGTGTGTGTGTGTGTGTGTGTGATCAGACCTCACATCTTTTATATTTCACTACTAATTATCTTATAAATCAATGAATGAAGTTCTTGTGAAAGAAAAATAAGTGACCTAGAAATATGGAGCAACACTCATGCCGTGAACTTCTTCTGCACTATTGGCAATTATGTCTTCTACTTTTGGGGGAGGAGAGAAATAATTCATCTCTGCTTGACTATTCTTTATGCATCCTGTCTTCTCTAATAATATTCTCTTACCAATTTATATTCCTCTCACCTAAATATTTAAAAGCCTTATTTTTCATCCAGTGTGTACCTAGGCAGATGCAGCATGTTTAATTAAAGGATTTGCCTTTACCTAGTGTTTATAAAAGCTTTTTTTTAAACCACTTCAGAAAAAACTTACAAAAACAAGTTATTACAGAATGTTAGATTGAGTTTCAAATTTTAAAAAGTACCTGGAGTTATATTTATTACTGTGACACTGCAGTTCCCAGGTTTCTCTGTGGTCCTGCTTCTGCACTGTGGAATATCTGAGTGACCAAAATAGATCAGTGACTATTTATAGAAATTCAAGAGAAAAACTATTGAAACTATAAAAGTTCTAGAAAATTTCAAGTTCCAAAATTATATATATTTTTTCAAAATAGGGAAGTACAGTGACATATGGAAATTCATAAGTCACTGAAGGTGTACAGAGTTCGTACACTTTACTCTCAATTAATACTTTATCCCCATAATTTCATTCTGATTAAATATATATATATATTAATTAGTCACAAAATGTTGTTCTATCATAAAAGGATATTTGACACCTTAACTAGGACTTTTTGTTTCCTCTCAATAATTGAAAACTCTTATCAAGAAACTCATTTTCATTACCTTTTTTTCCTCTTCTGTTATCAAACTTTTAGATTATAATCATTAATCAGTTAGGAAAATACTCAAATGTATTGTCATCATGTATACATTTTTCCATAATTTTTAAAAATTTGTTAAGGTGAGTTTGGACATCGAGATACACTGTGCTTGTCATGAACTTTCATTCTGCCTTCCAACTAAACCAACAGAGGAAATAAAGAGGTGAGTCTTCCGTGTCTTCCTTCCTTCTAAGTTCATGCTGGCTGCTGCTGCTGCTTTCTCTTGCAAGTACTGCAGGCTATCTGGGTAAAAATGTATTCGGAAACTTTTCTTTTTTCTGTGATGAACATGAAGTTCTCATGTGATTTCTGTGATTCACATTTTTTCTTTAAAAAAAGAAAAAGCAAAGATAAAACAAACAAAATGAAAAAATCTGAAGAGTTTTCACGTATTTGGACTGACTTATAAGTGGACCGTGATATCTGACAATTCCAAATTCTCCAGGCTTTATAGTCTCTGACAAAGTATTTTGTCTTTTCTTTTGAAGAATATTTTCCCTGGACATAGAATTTTTAGTTGACAGTTTTTTTCTTTCATCACTTTAACAGAGGTATTCCATTGTCTCATGGCTTGCTTTCATGACAGAATGTTTGTGCTGATTCTTTGTTTCCTTTTTTCCTCTGGCAATTTTAATAGTTTTTTTCTTCATCCCTGATTTTCAGTAACTGTACTATGGTTAACCACAGTGTAATTTTGTGTGTATTCTGTTCAAATATTTGAATATTCTATTTGAATAGTGTTTCTTTGAAGTTCTTGGATTTGTATGTTTAGAGTTCCCATCAAATTTGAAAAAGTTTTAGCCATTAATGCTTCATATATTTTTCCATCATCTTCCCAATTACAACTTACTTGCTAGACTGATTAATATTTTTACACAAGTCACTGAGTCACTGTTCAGCTTTTTCTATTTTTTTTGTCTCACTGCTTCATTTTGGTAGTTCTATTTGCTATTACGTTGAGCTTACTGATTTTTATGTAGTGTCTAATCTGCTACTAAGCTCATCCAGTGAATATTTTACTTTTCGAAATGATTTTTGATCACCAGAAGTAACATTTGTCTCTTTTTATATTTTATATTTCTCTTCTTATTAAATTTGCATCTTCCTTTACTTAATTCTTAATCATATTTTTATAATGTTTTAAAGCAAGCTTGTCCAACCCACGGCCCGTGGACCACATGCAGCCCAGGACGGCTTTGAATGTGGTGCAACAAAAATTCATAAACTTTCTTAAGACATTGTAAGATTTTTTTGTGACCTTTTTGGGGCTCATCAGCTATCCTTAGAGTTAGTGTATTTTATGTGTGGCCCAAGAAAATTCTTCTTCCAATGTGGCCCAGGGAAGCAAAAAGATCAAACACTCCTGTTTTAAAGTTTTTATCTGCTAATTGCTTTATTTCTCTCCTTTCTGGGTCTATTTTTTATTGACTGAATTTTTTCCCAGCTATGAGTCAGATTTCACTGTTTATTTGTGTGTCAGATGATTTTTTTTATCTAATATTTGACTCGTAGATACTATTTTGTTGAGTGTCTGGATTGTATTGTTTTCTTTATAGTTTGTGGTATTTTGTTTTGGCTAGCAATTATGCTACTTGCAAATTAGCTTGATATTTTCAGGGTTTGTCTGGAAAGATCTCTAGGAGCTTTAAATCCAGAGCTATTTTAGCCATACTGTTAAGGCTTTATGCTTCTGAGATTTCTATTAAATGCCCTTGTGTTACAAGGGGATTTTTCTACTCTGGATAAACTAGAATGTGTCCCCAACTCTGTGTGAGCTTTGGGAATTATGAGCCTTTCAGCTTCTCTGACATTCTTTTTCTGGCTTCATGGACTGTCACCCTAGGCAAACAAACTTTTTATTTAGCAACAAACTCAAGAAAACTCTGTGTAGATTTTTTAAATGTTTTTCTCCACAGCTCTCCATTTTGCAGTGATCAGCCTTGAAATTCTCACTGATTTGTTTTTCTAAAATCAGATCTTTGTTTTTCTCAACTCAGTGAGGACCCAGTGTTTTGCTTGGGTTTCCCCTCTCTGCACCACCAGTGAGTGGCTCCACATAGAAATCTGGTACAGTGCAAAGCTACCTCTTTGTTTTTCTTCTCTCAAGAATCACAGGCCTGCATTGCCAGGTGTCCGATATCTGAAAATAGTCCAGGTTTTTAGTTGTTTATAATAGAAAGATAAGAACAATAATACTTTCTTCATCATGGTATCAGTATCAACAAATATCTTCATTTTTCCATGCAATATCAACTTTTGCATTACCTAGATCTTTTTTTTTTTTTTCTTTCTGGTATGTGGGTAGCTCCCTGACTGGGAATCGAACCCAGGCTGCAGCGCTGACACCACCAGCGCCGAAGCCTTAAGCCACTACACCATCAGGGAACTCCCTACCTAGATCTTTAATGATGTAATATTTCTTAAAAGAGTGTTTCATATTGTTAATGGAATTTTCTATCAAGCTGTTGGCCCCATATGTACATTTTTGTATTGGCTCTTTTTTTAAAAAAATCTTAATCAGAACATATCAATAGATGATTTCAGACAATAAGCAAGACATATATTCTGTCCTTAAATGGGCCACAATCAATGTATTGACTATTACGTTGACTAGGCACAGTTGTCCAGACATGCTACCAGAAAAAAAACAACAAAGTTTGAACATATGAAGAAATGACAACTATATAAATACCTGACTTACAGCTATTTTTAAATACCTTCAATTGTAAGTTGCATCCTCATTTCTTTAGGGTAAAAATGTGAAATAGCAATCTTAAGACAGATAAAAAAACATCCTCTTTCACCCCACAGAGCAACTTTACATGAGAGTGTTAAAATTCCAGGGCCCCAAGGGCTAGTTCAAATATGCAATGTTCTATCGGCCCAATGATGTGTTCTCTGAGGAAGAGCTTCCTCCTGCCTTGAAACGAGAACCTTGTTCATGGTTCGTTGGTTTTATTTTCAGTAGAGCAGAGAGGGCTGGAGAAGAAATGGAAATGCAACAGCAGCCAGTAGTAGCCCACATACCAGAAACATCCCTCTCTAACTCCAACTCTAATTTTATATAACCTTCTTCTGTAGTGGCCATTTCAGAGAACTGTAACAACTTCTGGGATAGGTGACAGAAATTAGTTCCAAGTATATCACCTTCAAAGCACTAGAGCGCCAGCTGTAACTTCCACCAATAGATGCCTACGTGTCGGAAAATCGGGACCATCATCTCTTGCTTCCTCCCTCTAGGCATTTATATAATGCTTTTTCCCTAAAGGAATCTCTCCTGCTGCCTTTACTGTTATTTCTAACATCACTTCCATATTGTGGATGTCCTGGGTTTATATACAGTGATATCAGGTATTGCCAAGAAAAATAATGGTAACATATTAACACAAAAATTCCCTAAATTCCCTCTTTCTGCAACTCTTGCTAAGGGACATGAAGCCCATTTCAGTTTTGTTTTGTTCAGAGATCCTGATCTATATCTACTTTTTTATATCTTTTTGTCCCCAAAACAATGAATCCAAATCCGTCTCTTAGAAGCATTAAAGAAGATACTGTTTTTTAAAATATAATTCAATGTGTGTTCTTGTCAGATTTAGGCCTGCATAATTTGGAACTAAATAAAGTGTGGAGCAATCTATCTCTTAACCTTTAATGTGTTGAAATTTTTGAGGAAATCTATAAATATATGCTCTTCCTTTATTTTCCTCCACAATTTCTACTTTCCATTCTTAAATCTACAATAACCATCTTATTTTAAATAACTTACGTATTTACAGTGTTGTAGAAGCCCTGTAAGTCTAAATACTATGAGATGTTGTTTAGGTGACAAACGTAGGACTAAAGATAAGAGAGAGAAATGGGAAGGAGAGCAGTGCGTAAAAGGAAGTAGAGATGGAGAAAATCAAAGACACTGTAGGTGAAACATAAAGCATCTGTAGACACTGGCGTCAGAGAAACTTCAAAAGATATGTATTTATAATTCTTCCAAATAAGGAGTTTTGCAAAAGTAACCATCAGAGGCTTCCGATATAAAGTTCTTGAAATTACTATGGCCTTCTTATGTCCATGGACACTTATGCAATGTTCTAGCAACAGCTTCTTCATTGGTTTAAACAGCTGGCATTACAGATGGTAGCTACCATCTATAATCACTTTATATCACTTGTTTAGTACTCATATTTGTTGATCTCAATTAGAAATATAAACAATACCAGCTTTTCATAAGGAAAATGTCACAGATTTCGTAGCATTGTGTGACATATGTAAGGAGAAAGACTGGGAAATAAAATCTTACTGAGAAAAACCCAAAAGGGAAGACAATGCAGGAGAAAATCAAAGTAAAATAAGCTGGAAGCCGTATGAAATGAGTAGTGTAGTCAATATAAAACAAGTCACAATCCCAAAATCTGTATTTGAAGACTTTACAGAAGCAATTACAAAAATTAATTTAAAAATAAAAACCTTACAGATACAGCCAGTATAAAGCACACATGTAATCAATATCTACCAATACATGTTATGACTAAGGACTGTACCTCACCCAGTGCCTGTTGTAGATTTGCTAGATGTTCTCCATTTGACGGTACCAATTCACTCTCTGCCATGCACCACCTGGGCTCCCTTCCCTGGCCAGCTTCTAGTTGGAATTGGCCATGAAATGGCATTGAAATATCACAGCACGGGAGGAGAGACCCGCAGGTTCCTTCCTTCCCTGCTTGAGCCAGGCGGTGGCTATTACCCTCCATGTGTATAAGTCTCCCACCACTGTTCCCACTCTTAACTGGTTCTGGGAGCATTGGTTCCTATAACTTTAGTCTCCTTCAACTTTAGTAGCAAATACATCTTCTGGCTACTACTCGTCTCAGAGTTCAGTTGGTGACCTTAATACTGCCCACAATTTCATCAGGTAGTCTCTTTCTTCAAATTTCTTAATTTGAATAATCTGGGATGAATTTTGTTTTCTACCAGGAATCCTTTTGCTATAACAGGTAGTTATTATACCCATTAGAGAGGATCCCATTTATGTTTCCCATCGTGAACAATAAGTACATAAATATAATTGCGTGGGTGTTTATAGAAGCACGCTTTGCTGCAGTTTGCCTGAGGGAATACAGACCCATTCACTGAAGATAGACATGAAGAAAATCGAGCTGATGTGGAGCCTGGGTACAGAAACATATACATTGTTCCACAAGGTACTGAGAGGCTGTTTCTGGAATGGATGTCAAAAGGGCCAGCCAGGTTCTGGTTCTATTCCTCATGCTTACTTGCCAGAGTGGTTTTTTAAAAAATCATAAAATCAAGCCTAACAATAAAAATGAATTTAAAAAATCATAAAATCATTGCACACTGGATTTGGGAGTATAGGAGTTCGTTAAGGACCCTATAGTTATAAGTCTATTATATCCTTGAATTCCTCTTACATTGTTTTTGTTAAGTGATGATTAAGCCTGTATTTGAACACTACCCGTAATAACAGTAAGCTAGTTCCTACAGAAGGCCACTACAAATTTGAACAGTTTCAGCTATTGAAATATTTCTTCGTGTTCAAAGAAATATTCCTCCTCATAACTTTCCCCACTCACCCCAGTCCTGCCCTTCAATGCCATTCTCAATATGTTTAATCTCACTGCCACATGAGCTGATCATCTTTCAGATATTTGCATATCTTATTGAATTTTATGATCTTATTGAATTTCCCCTTTTCAGCTGACTTTTTCAACAGCTTGCCTAATACTTCCCTAGTTTTATGATCAGACAGGACTTAAAATTAACTTATTTCTATTTCCCCAGCTCTTCTCTGTCCCCTTGAGAAAATTCCCTTTATCAGAACTTGCTCATTTGCACCCCTCTTGTGCAGACGTGGCACTGCAGTTGCCCACCCAGCATCAAGCCACCTTGCTCTCCCGTACTCTTTTCAAGAGCTTCCTGTATTTCTGCATGAGCTTCTCATTCACCTCACAAAGCCCAGCCATCAGTCTGCAGACACACAGATAACCAGAAATCAAATCTTACCTAATCTGACATGAACCGATCTACACTTGCCTAGGATCAGTCTTTATTCATCCAGACAGGATTATATCCAGGTCCACACAGAAACAGGGGAAAAGTATTTGGTCTTATCCACTGTTTAATGTCACCTTAGCTTTATAGGGGATACTTTTTTCCCCAAATAATTAATCCAGTAAAAACATTGTACATTTTTCAGGCACTAATCAGGATTTGAAGTGGGATCCCCACTTCGTCAGATACCATGTTTGGACTCTCCTCTTATTTATGATTAATCTAACTTTGCAACCAGTTTCCAATGTCTGCTAATCTCTCTCATAACATCTGCCTCAATCGCTTTGTTTTGATATATAAAACCTAGAATAAAGCATGTCTTGATTATAAGAAATATTCATTCAAAGATTCATTAAAAACTATTTACTGTTCCAGACCCTGCATTCCTAGGAACCTCAAGCTGGCAAGAATGTCTGCATTTCCCCCAAAATATTATTCATTAAAAAAGTATTTTCTACATGCTACATCCTCTGTTCAAGCTGGGCACAGAAAGGAAAATGAGAAACTGTTTTTGGTCTGACTGTTAGACTTTTCTCCTCATTAAGTACCTGGGCTTTAGCTATAAGACACTGTGTCCTTTCCAACAGAAAGAATTTGAATATTAAGACAAAAATATCCCCACTACCCTCATAATGTCTCTATTCTTTTTTAAGCAAACAAAAAGGGTAAAACTGAAATACATGTACCAATATAAAGAGTACCAGTTGTATGAATCATAAATATTGAGTGTACATTTCCAGTTCTAAGTTGTCACAATTTATTTGTTTTTCTGACATTTCCATAGTCCTAAGCAGCAGTAAGATAGCCTCTTCTGTACTGAATACTGTGTAGGAAAGCATGACCGCTCCTAGTGGCCACAACTGAAATGAGACAACGTCTAAACCCAAAAACAGGGCTGGCCTGAAAGCTGCAGGTTCTCACCCTGCCTTCCTCTCTCACAAGTATGTGAACTTGACTGATTCTCAAGTTCTCTCCTGTCAATCAGAGGCTGGAATTTGATGGTCTCAAGGCTCCTTATAGCTCTAATTTTCTGGTTATATCATTTCACTTGAAAAGCTGGAGAAGGAAACAGAAGGATCCAGCTTGCCTGGTTGCAAAGGGAGTTGAATGTTGGCACAGGAATTCAGGACTGTATGTGGGAACGTGTGATTATAGTACAATCATTATGATTCATCAAAAGAATAAATTCCCTTGTTGGTTACACATACACACTCCCCAACCCTTCCCACTCACAACTTTTACTTCCTGGTCTAGGAACAGTCTAAAAGTAGAGTGAGGGTGTGGGTGGAGTGGGAAGGAGGGAGGGGAGGGAGTGGGAAGTGTTCTCAATTTGGAAGAGATTTTTGGAAGTTCTTTTTCATGCTCATTTATACCACCTACGGTGCTTTTATTCTTCCTTGCTGAATGTTTGATTATCCTAACCAGACAGAAAGTAATAAGTCAAAATAGTTATCATCACTCCTTTTCAAGCATAATAAGCTCAGTTAAAACATTTTCATACATACACAAATGATGACTTAATTCACTGAATAAATTGAAAAGAAATCAAAATTAAGAGACTCAGTTGTGCCTACAAGAGACAGGGAAAATCCCATAATAAGGCAACTCAATTTCTATGTCTATGTGTAAGAAAGAAATGACCCAAATTGTCTTTTAAGAGCAAATTTCACTTTTTTTGTTCCCTGACATAGTGAGTCCACTCTCACAATAAAAACCAGCTTAAAAGCTGGGCTGATCAGTAGGTTTTATAACCAGATAATATTCAGTTGAGCGGCTCTCTAGACGAGGGTAATTGGTTTGGGCACTGTCTGGATCACAACAGGAAAATCAAGCTCTCAAATAGTATTTGTGGGAAGTTCATGGAAATAAAGAGGTGGGATTTAGCTGAACTTTCCATGGACCTCAAAATTAAATGTGATTTCTGGTGGGAATGAGATAGCATAGATTACTCATTTCTTCCTACTACATCTCACTAAGTACAACAACAATAGCAACAACAAAAAAACCCTGAAAAAAACACAACAGGCAATCAAAAGAGAACCTTGAAAAATAGAAAGAGGAAAGCAAACTGGTTGAGGACTCAAAGACTGAGGAACAACACAGTATCGAGGGCTTCTTAGGACCTCCCACCCGACCAAAGAAGGTGCTCCAGACCTGCATCTCCAGGAACCTCAAGCTGATAAGAGAAGGTGACTGTCATGGACTGAATGTCTGCATTCCCCCACAAATGCGTATGTTGAAGACCTAACCCCCAATATGATGGTATTCGGAACTGGGACCTTTGGGAGGGCATTATGTTTAGATAGGGTTGTGAGGCAGGGATCCTCATGATGTGCTCTTACGAGAGGAGGAAGAAGAGAGATCTCTGGCACCCTGATCTCAGACTTGCAGCCTCCAGAACTGTGAGGATGTAAATGTCCACTGCTTATGCCACTCAGTCTGTGACATTTTCCTATAGTGACTCGAGCTAAGACAGTGGCTCACATAGGTTATCCTCCCCCAGATGGAGTGGAAGCTCTGCTGACAACACCGGGAGATGGTGGCACCAGCAAGGGGGACTGATCAGCTTAATCAACAATAACTGGCCAGGGGACACACTTCCCTTCCCTGCTGACCCTGAGACTCCCTGCCACCACTGAGACATTAGTGGCTGCTGGCACCCAAAAGGTATCATCCATTTAATCATTCAACAAATATTTATATTTACTTAACAGCTATTTTGTACTCTGCCCTGTTCTAGGTGCTAGGATATGTCCATGGGAAAAAAAAAACAAAACCAAAATATCTATCCACAACTCTACTTGAAGATATATAATTCAATTAAGAGTTTTAATATGGTAATGAAAGGAGAACTGACTCTGGGTAGTAAACACATAACGATGCACTGTAGAATTATACACCTGGAGCCTATGTCATTTGTACTAACCAGTGCCACCCCCAATAAATTTAATAACAACAAAATTTTTAAAAGACAGCTAAATGGAAATGATACAAAGCTTTTTTGCCATAACTTTAAACACAAATATTCCTCTACAGATTCAAGTTTAGGTCCTCATTTTGAATCTAATTTGTTCAAAGGAACTGGCAAAAGCCTCAGACTGGAACTACTAATGTAACAGTCTCTGTTCTCTTCTGCTTTGTCACTCAGGCTTCGCAAAGTCTTCTTTATGCCCTATGGAGCTATAAACCTGGCAAGTTTGGGCTGAGTTAGCATTTCCCTTTATCAGAATTCTTTATCTCTGTATCAAGAGTTATTCACAGTTTAGGTTTTAAATACAGTTTTCTACAAGATTGCTGGGAAGATTGTTCCTTCCCAACACTCTCTGTGAAATGCCAGCTGCAGGCTTTAATCTAGAAAAGGCATCTGTGGATGTAACATGGTGATATTCTGCTCTACGATCAGCATTCATGGGTCTTTTGCTTGGAATATTCTCTGGGATCTGCCCAACACAGTGCCAATGGAAATAGTTTAATATCCTCTAAGTTGTAGGGGAAAAAAAAGTAATCTCCTAACTGAATCCAAACTTAAAAGATATTCCACATGAAGCAAAATCATGTAATATCTGTTATTCTATTAAAGATCCAGTGACTACAGTTTTCTGAGGATTATTTAACTATTTCAGGCTAACTAGTTAACATGTTCTCAGGGAAAATGGGACAGCATGGTCCTTTTTTTATTCCCAATGTATCATGTTTGGTTCAGATATATAATATTGTCTATTCAATTTACAATAATGGGCTGCTGTTTACCTAAGTTTAAAATAATTTATTTTTTAAAATCGTTGATTTTTGAACAAAAATTTTTTTGGAATAATTTCAGATTTATAGAATAGTTGCAAACATAATTTGGAGAGTTCCTATATACTTATTCTGTTCCCTCATTGTTAATATTTTAAATTGTTTTGTTACATTTGTCAAAACTAAGAAACTGATGCTGGTACATTATTTAAGTAAATTCCAGACTATTTGAATTTTATCAGTTTTTATCACAAATGCTCTTTCTCTGATCCAGGATCAAATCTAAGGTGCGATACTGTTCTCAGTTGTCATAGCTCCCCAATTCTGGTCCATGACAGTCTCTAGGTCTCTACTTGTTTCTCTACTTGATCCTGGAAATTCTGAGGATTAAATCAGAATTCACATTTTGTAGATGACTTTCAACTCCAATCTTGAGTACCCTATAGAATATCCCAGTCTGGGATTAATGTAGTTTTTCTCATGATAATATCAAAGTATGGGTTTTGGGAAAAAACATGATACATGTGATCTGGTCACATCAAATCAGGGGTATCATGATATCCACAAGGTTATCACTGATGATTTTAAACTTCATCACTTTAGCCAGATGGTGTTTGTCAGGTTTCTCCACTGTAGAGCTATTATTTTTCCTTTTCCCTACTCTAATCTGTGGATGTAGTTCATTTATGTTTTTTATTTTAAAATGAGTAAGTTACAGAAAACGTAACACTTGTATACCTACCACTCAGATTTTAGCAAGTTTTAAAATTTAATCATTTTTGCTGCAGGTATTTTTAATTACAAAAAAAAATTACTCATTGAGTTGACATTCTTTAATACATTACTCTACTATTTAATTTAATTTATTGCTTTATAGTGATAAACTGATTAAAAACTAATGTTGAGTGAAAAGAAACAAATTTTATGTTTAGAAAGACAATATGACATTTATATAAATTTAAAAATAAAAAAGCAAAATTATTTTATGAATATCTATGTATATAGTGTCAAAATCATAAAAGCAAAAATAGTTTTAAAATTATTTCTCTTTCTTCAACTTTGTTTCTTGAACTCCCTTCTTTCTTTGGAGTTTAATTTTTGTTTAAATATATCATTTAGTAATTCATTAGCCAAAGTTTAAAAATATTGAACTCTCAGTTTTTGGCTGTCCAAAAATTATGTTTATATTATCCTAAATAATGTATGATAGTAGCTGGTTATAACATTCTAGGATGAAAGTTATTTAGTCTCAGAATTCAAAGATAAGGATCTCACAGAATGCTATCATCAGTCTAACAGTAGTAGCTCCTTTAAAGGTTAACTACCTTTTCTTTGTTTACTTTTAAATTTTTATTTCAAGTTGTAGGACTTCACTATCATATATCATATATGATTTTAGTTATGCTGATATGAAATAAATCTCCTTTGATTCTTTCAGAATTTACATTTTGTGGGTGACTCTCTACCTAACTATGACTTCAGTCCATTGAAAACTTTCCCTTCAGTAGTAGATAGAACTTACCTAATTTGCATTTGTAGGACAAGGCAGCCTTTCACAAATTCTGGTTTTATGATGATTGACCAACTTTGTCTCTACTTCTAGGCCAACTGCCCTTTTTATTTTTCATTTGGTAGAAGGTGTTTGAGGTCTGTGCCTAGATACTAAGACATTTGTAATTTTGATGCTTTATTAAGTGTTTGTCCCTAAGCTGCCTCACTTCTGTGACTTTATTTTTTCCCTTTTTATATCAAGAAACTGATACTTTTCCATCCAAAGTTTTGAACATGAGAATTTATTTAAAATAAATTTTACCTTATTTTATTCAGAATTTCTAAGTGTTCGTAGGAGAGGGAGTGGAGTAGTGCTGCCATGTCATGACAACCATATTAATTGAAAGTACCTGAACATCATTTCTTTACAAGTGTAAGATATTTTTTTCTTATGGAGTTACAAAAGTAATGCTGACCAAAAATATAATCTCCATTTCCTAGATGCTTGAAGTTTAATTAAATATACCAGACACATGCCCATACTCATAGAACATAAAAGGAGAAAATGTTGGTAGGCAGCATTTCCTAATGATTTACTGTATAATTAGTGGTTAGAAACCTTGGCTCTTAAGCCAGAATGTCTAGATTTGAGTCAAAACTCCAACATCTAACATTTAAACATTTTTTCATAAAAAAAAATATTGAGAACTAGTTTGAAAATTAACCTATGACAAGAATAATTGCACAGAGAGTTGACTTTGTGATAAGGATTTGCTTTAAAACAAGTTGTACTGTGATTCAAACCTACCCCAAGAGTGATGGTTGAGTGCCTGCTTTCCCTCCAACTAATTGAATCTACTCAGAAACTGATATTTTCCTGTGGAATGTAGGAAGTATATTGATACAAACTGGGAACTAATCAGATAAAACACTTGTCGGAGAAGACTAAAGTAGCAGAGAAGCTATACCTGGGTAGAAGCTTCCCACTGGCAGTTTAACAAAATAGTGACAATCCTCAGAACTTGCTATGGGAACCATAGTAGTAGAGATAGCTGGGCTGGAGCCATAGAGCCCTTGTCCAATAATACCACTGAGATAATTGGAGACCAACAGGGAGTATCACTTGGCAGTGGATTGCTGAAAAGCCATGAATTAAAGAGGTGCAACTTCTGAAGGAATAGAAGATATCATTTCATAGGAGTTGCAATCAGAAGGCTCCAATAAGAAAATCCACATGAAAACAAAGAAAGCTTAATATATCTGCAATCCCAGAGAGTGTGAAGATATTTTACAACAATATCAGTCAAATGTAAAATTTCTGTTTCCACCATTACTCTAGTAAGTGGGGAAAGAGGTAGTAAAAAATGAAAGCAAAAAGGAAACTACATATCCTCTTTCAATACTAGTGGTTCTTCCTTATAAAACACTGTATTTGTGAAGTTCCTGAATTACCTGAGCATGAAGAGCAAAGTGACAGGACTGCCAAATTTTAATTCAGTGGCAGAGGAAATTTTCCCTTAGCTGAATAAAATTAAGGGGACAAAGTATTTTTTTCAAACACTTATTTTAATGCCTGCCCCCTTTCTTCTGAATCCTCTTTAATCCAAAATGGATTTCCTCTATTAATTTTATAAATTCTTTCTCAGTCCAAATTTTGATTAACTTTTTATTTTTTATTTATTTATTTTTTCGGTGGTTCCCTGGCTGGGAATCGAACCCAGACCACGGCGTTGAGAGCGCCAAAGCCTAGCCACTACAACCACGAGGGAACCTGATAACTTTTTTTAAAATCTATAATTTGTAAGTGAGATGTTATTTATTATAAATATTGTGACACTAATGTTGGTTTTCTAAACTAATGAGCTAAGTCAGTCTTTTTTTTTTAAGATGTTAATTCAACATAATATATATTGTAATTTAATATACTATATTTCAGTTTTATTTTTTCCTCGTTCCAGGGATTATTTAAGAGAGCTTTCTGTTATTATTTACATTGTTATCAATTTCTACTTAATTGTACTTTTATTCAAAAATTCAATATATAGAATTTAATCTTTAAGAAATTAAGATTACTAGGATTAATTTTTATCTATTTTTAAAATTTTACTTTTTTAAATTTATTTTTTAGATTTATTGGGTGACATTTGTTAGCAAGAATTACATAGGTTCCAGGTGTACCCTCACTTCCCCCCCTGCAAATTATTAAAAATGATATATGCCTTTGTAAAGTACAATGTTTTATATATGCCAGTTAATTAATCTGTATTTTTAGTACCTACCCTGTATATTTATTTGTTTTATGTGTTTCATAAATTGAACTAAATTACAAATATGTCATTTGTAAACATATCAGCGTGTATATCTATCAAATAAGAACTAAATATATTTGTATATGACAATATGAGGGCTGTCCAGAAAGTATCCAGTCATGTAATACGAAAAATGGAGAAATTTATGGCTAGATGTTTTCTGGATAGCCCTCATACATTATATACATATATGTTTATATATGTATAATACAAATATATACACAGATGTTTGTGTATATATGTATATGTATTACATGTTACACATATACATACATGCATATATTATATATGCATATCTTTGAGTATTATATGTAATATGTATATCTTAATTATATGAAAACTTCATTTTTTTCTGAATCAAATATTTCATTGAATCACATTTTTCTGAATATTTTCTGTACCAAAAATTGGGTCTGGTGATCTGACCACAGGTGCAACTATTTTAAGTTGGCACTGCCTTTCCAAATCAGAAATACATCATTGTTGAACTTTTCATTCTCTTCAGATTCTCTACCAGGTTATTTTATTTTTATTTTTTTAGCTGATGATGTCAAAGAGGGTGTCTTGACTCAAGAACTGAAGGGTCTGAGGATCATCATGAATGAAAAGGATCGTAAAACTAAGAGGTAGTTTAAAGTCTCAGAAGGTCTTAAGGTTCTTAGCAGGTTCAGTTCAGCCACATTATTGTTTCAATGGGCATTTGAGTATTAGGAGGACTGGGCTAGAAACAGACACATCATTTTAATGTCATCCCATACAATGAATCCCAAATAGATCTTCAAAATATGCTTTTGTTTTTATAAAGACAATCTATATTGTGCTCATTTCCTGCCTTGAATATTTTTCCTTTTCCCTTCCTCCACTTTAAGAAGACATGTTTGAAACCCTCCACTTTCAAATAAGCCTTACGTGGAGTCAGAAGAAGAAATTTTCAAACTGTGTTCAGGCAAGCCTTAGAGTTCTCTGAGCTGCTTCGTGTTCCAGTCCCATCACGAGACCGAGTGGGCAGGAATCTGGACCTCAGCCTCATTTTATTCAAAATAGATTATTTTTTATAGGTTTCATATCTAATTTGGTTATCTGGAGGCTTTCTCTGAAGAAAGAAGCTTCTCATCCATAAAAAGAAATTCAAACTCACCAGCTTAAAACTGCGTGCACTCTCCTCATTCTCTCCCTACAAACTGTTGTGAACATGTCAAACACAGGAGTTTCCCCCTTATCCACGGGGGACATGTTCCAAGACCCTCGGTGGACGCTTGAAATCACAGATAGTACCAAACTCTATATAGATACATACATACTTAGATACATAGATAAATATAGATATAGATATATATACACACACTCACAGTATTTTTTTTCTTTTATGCACATACACTTTATAGCTTCTCTTTGGCATATCCAAATTGCAAGCATCACTACTCTTGTGCTTTGGGCCATTAGTAAGTAAAATAAAGGTTACCTGAATAAGCACTGTGATACTGAGACATGAATCTGATAACCAAATTGGCTACTAGGTGACTAACGGGTGTGGAGTGCATACAGTGTGAAGGGCTGGACAGAGGCATAATTCATGGCGCAGGTGGGACAGAGCAGGACAGCATGAGACTCCTTCATGCTACTTAGAAAGCCACACAATTTAAAACTTATGAATTATTTATTTCTGGGATTTTCCATTTAATATTTTTGGACGGAGACTGACAGGTAACTGGAATCGTGGAAAGTAAAACCACAGGTAAGAGGGGACTACTGCACAGCCTTAAAGGAGACAGAAGGAGAGTTCCACACTTTTCTTAAATATGGTAGCCACATAACAGTACAAATCAGCTATGTTTCAAGTTCAGAACTCCCTGCCTGCCCCAAAGACACTACACATCTTAAACCCAATGGCAAATTGAAAACAGAAGCCCATTCAATATTTTTGAAATATAACTTTCTTATTCTTCTTATTATCACCACCATCAACACCAGGTTCTCTTCTACCAAGGCAAGTAAGATAGCCTGAAGAAGAAAAGTTTTGTGTGTTGGTATGAAGCATTATGGGCAATTCCCTGAAGCAGCAAATTGATTTTATAGAAACTTTTTTTTTAAATAAAAAATGTTGGCCAATAAATTCTTCATAGGGAAAAAAACCTCCAGCTCTGGAAACATAGTTTAAATATTTTATTCTCCACTCTCAGACAAGAAGCTATGTCTTTGAATTTATTTCCTAGTGATGTTTAGTGTTTAGAATACAAAGATCTTACACTATGTGAAAATTATAAAGAAATGTTGAACAGAAAAGCTTTGTAATTTCAAACAAACGCCTGCCAGAGGCATTTCAGACATTACATATTATTTAAAAGTAAAGAAGTTATGTTATCATGGTCTCTCTTAAGACAATATTATTTAAAGAATTCCAGGAAATTTGTATCAAATATAAAAATACATTATCTTCTATTGCATATCTTCAAATTCCTATGTAGCTTTATAACTTCTGCATAACTCACATCATTTAGATCTTCCTTCATTTGGTTTAATAGCACCTTAATTTAAAAATCAATTGTTCAGAAAGAGCACACAGTGTGCTAACCCAACTGAAAAGAGAGAATCTTGATTTGGGATCATTTCTTATAACTGAGGTGGTAATTTTGGTCCTTCAAGTACAATGTCAGAATTTTCCTAATTTTCATATTGTGTTTTAGGCTTTTCTTAAGTATATTTGCACAAGACAGACCATGTATTTTCATTTTATTGGTTGGAGAAAAGAATAAAAATAAACATCAAGCTCTTCAAATGGGTGGGATCCGGGGTGGGGGAGAGGAAAAAGGGACACTTGGAGTGGAGGTGGGTTGTGACTTCCACCTTCTAGTCATTTTCTGGTCACCTTCTGATTATCTGTTGGCTTATTTTGTTGAGAGCCCTACCTGGGTACCAATAGAAATGCATCCAGTTACAAATGGCCCACTAACGGCATGCTGTATTGAATTGGGATGGATTTCTCCTTTATTGTTTCTGTTTAATTTTTCCCGGTTTTCAGTGTTTGGACTTCATTATGGATCAGGAGCTCCTTAAAGAAGACTCATTGTCCAATGCAACAGCTGCTTCATTTTAATTCCTTTAGTACTGACTGCTGTCCTTCACCTGAGGTTGGTACATGGTCTGTATTGCTAATTCTCATGAAAATCATTGTAGTTTAGGGGAGTCATTAATAGTCAAGGTTCTGAGTATAATACATTGTTCTTGACTACAGGTACAATGTTGTACAGTGGATCCCTACAGCTTATTCATCTCACTTAACTGAAACATTCTACCCACTTATTAGTTACTCGCATCTCCCCTCCCCACTATTTCACGCTTTGATTCCATAAATTTGACTCTTTCAGATACTTCGTATAAGTAGAATTGTGCAATATTTGTCATTCTGTAAATGGCTTATTTCACTTAGCATAATGTCCTCGAGGCCCATCCACATTGCTGGATACTAGTGTAGCAGAATTTCCTTCTATTAGCATGACTTTGTCAAAATTCATAGTGTTGGAAATGATTGAGAACTATACAGAGAGGGTGGTTGCACACTATGAAAACACAGAATGCCAGAACCTGGTGATGTAGGGTGGAAAGTGTGCTTTTTCTTTTCTGATCTCAGACAAAAGCAGGTCAGGCCTGTTTCATTCATAGTCACCTCAAAGTCTAAATTTCATTTCAATTCAGCATTGCAATGGTGAAGACAAACAAATAAATAAATAAATAAATAAAACTACAACACCTCCCAGTGACAAAAGAAAAGTAATAGAGAGAAAAGGTCATTTGTCCCAAAGCTTGGAAGGCAGCCAGCCCAGGTCCGTCGCTGACAGTGGGCAGAGAGAGCACATTTCCAGCTCGTCCTGTTTTGGTGGCGGGTACAGATCCTCATGCATTAGGACTGAAGTCCAGCATGAAACCCGAAATCTGACTGGTCAGACCTGGACAGTTCCTTCTTGAGGTAGGGTAACTGAACCTTCATCCCAGCTCATTTTTAGGGAATGACTGAAGAAGAGGATTGAAAAAGAAGCCCTGTATGTCTTTCCCCAGAAGTCAACAGATCCCCTCATCACTGGTTTATTATAAAGACTCAGTGAAATAATGCATGAAAAGCACAGGTAACAATGCTGAGAACAGACCCAGCTATTCTAAGTAGGAGACGGCAGGACTATTTGCTGAATCGACTATCTCATTTTGTCAAATTGTCTATCCTATTTTCTTCCCCTTGACTCACTGCAGGAGCCCAGGTTTGGGGCTGCACCATGACTTTGTAAGAGATCGTTGTATTTTTTTAACCTCTTTGGAAGCAATTCCCTTTGAGACTGTGTAATCAGGACTTAAAGGTAAAGCGATCTGTATCATTGCTTTGAAAAGCTCAAGACCACTCTAATTGCCTAGCAGGAGAGAGGGACTGTGCACTAAGGGGGCTTGAACACTAAGATGAGCTGTTGCATGTATCTTAGCTCTGTTGGTTCTTTGAAAATCAAAAAGTCTGACAATGCAGTCAAGGGAAGCAGCTGTGCTTGTGCTTTCCAGGCAGACGAGCTTAATACTTGCCATAGCCATGATTTCAAACACGCTGCCTTTCTGGACATGAGACTGCATTTAAAAGAACAGGCTCTTATCTCTCTCTTCTTCCAAAGAATGGTGAGAAAAAAATGGTGACTTTGAAAGGGGATTTTGATGTTCACCGTCACTTAACTAACACATGTGGAAACGTAGGACTAATCCCACAGACACTGATCATTTTCCCCCTAAGTACCATCCCTGCAGTTCTGAAAGATGTCAGCTTAACTCCCAACCTTCCTGCATAGGGAGAGGTTTTCCTTAGGCACAAGTCACTGGAAGCATGAGTAATAATAAACAATTCCAAGCCTGATTTTTTCTATAAACATAAGTTCTTGTTAAGAAAGTAGCATAGACACTTTTATTGGACATTTGTAATGATCTTTAGGAATGCTTTTAAAAAGATGTCATTTACAGAAAGATTGAAAAGCACAAAACATAAACTCAGATACTAAATCCTCTTGCTATCTCTTATAAATTATCTCTTAACCAAACTCTGTTTTTTTCCCCTCTTCTAGTAAACTTTGACTTTCTCTTATTATAGGGTTTGAAAAACATATGCCGGATCAGTTAATCACTTGTAGCTTGTGTTTTCGAAGTCCTATCACACTGATTTCAGCTTCTTTCTTAACTGAAAGTCATGAATGTCAGGGCTCCTTACTGGTTTTCATGATCACTTAATTAGCCTGCTTTCTTACATAAGAGGAATTAATCTTCTATATTTTTTATTCATTGTGTTCCATATTTCTTGGTTTTCCCAAGACAGAAAATACATACTGCTTATTTTTTTGACATCCATAAAATCTGTTTTCAATTCTGTGATAATTTCTTGCCAAAAGAAAAAAGTTGACTTTTTAACCAACTTGGTATTAATTCAATGACTACCTCTACTGACATTCCATCGCTACTTGGCCAGCGTCTGCAGTTTAATACTCTGCTCAAACTGTTCTAAAGAAAGCAATGACGTGTCCCTAAATGTTTTCAATACCTTTATCCAACGCTTCTTAAAACTGTTCCATGCTGATTGTGACTGTTGTAGAGAAACACTGAGCACGTTGAAAAGAAAGAAAATGGCTTTTGAGAATTAAACCCCTGTAGTAGAGATGTGGTGTCTATGTTGCCATACCTATAAAATATTTGCTTAGTTAAAGTCCCTTTTGAACAGAGCAGATAAATGTGCCACTCTTTTCCTATAATTTTCTTTTCCCTCTAGCTTCTGAAAATTTTTAAAGATTAACTGTACTCTGAAAGAGGCATTCTAGGGAATAGCATATTGTTACAGAATTTCTAAAAAAAGGGGGTGAGGGAACCATGGAACATCTTTGTCTTTATCTGGTGTCTTAAATATAAATAAACAAACCTTAAAATCTTTAGCCAAAATTATATTTGAATTGTCCAACACAGCTTTGATATTTTACATAACCTTTGTGTATCTTATTTGGACACCTATTGTCGGTCTTGTGTAGACAGGCTGAAATGTTTCAGACGAGTATTAAGTCTGTGAACTGAGCAAAGGCTGTGACAATCTAAACCTCTAGGTAACCCATAATAAGATCCTGTGTCTTCAGACGTAGCCAAGATACTTTCTTAATCAGTTTTTAAATTGTTGGCACCAAGAAGTTGAATAAGCCTTATGTAAGAATCCAAGATTGTATCATTTTTATAGTGTCGCATAGTTGTTGAAATGTATTGGCTATTTAAAGATCTGTGGCTTGGATTAATAAAAGAGCACTGCCTCAACAAAGGAAAGAGAGGTTGTGAGTAGCTAGGTGGGTCACAGAGAGAGAAATAGAGAATGAGAGACAGAGAGAGAGAGAGAGAACACAGTGTTTTCAGTACCCCTGTGGCGTGCCTCGGTGTGACCGAGAATATCCATGTTTAGCTTACAACATTTGAACTAAACAACTCCAGAGGAAAACATTCAATTTGGTTATAATCAGATCATGGTTGGTTTGTTTGTTTTCAGGCAACAAAGAAGAATAATCACCTACTCTGAAGACAGGCCAATCTGGTTTCAGTCCGGACGCTATTTAATCTCTCACACCTAAATTTCTTCTGTGTAAAATCAGGATCATAATTTCTGCCTCATAATCTGCTATAGGACTAAATTAAATATCATATTTAAAAAGGCTTAGCATGGATCCCAGCATTGCTAGTTATTTTATTTACATATTATAATTAAGTTTCTACTATAAGACAAGCCGTTAGTGTTCATGGATATTCTGGTCCCTGTATCAATGAATAAGCAAGGCAGAACAATTACTAAGAATAAAACAAAATATACTTGAATTAATTGGCTATATGAATATCAATATAGGTATACAGATGATGACACAATGAGGCTAAGTGAGAACAGAGACAGGTGACTTCTGGAGTGGCCTTGTGAAGACCTCATGGACTCTTTGCACAATGAAGCAAGTAGTAAACATTTTTTTAAAAACTAATAATTTAAAATCTCTAGAAATTGCCCTAAGAGCACACAACAAATGAAGAAACATTTATTCAGGAAAATCTGCTAAATTTTGGTAAGAAAAGTAGAAGTCTGTGACGTTTAAATCATGTCCCACTCTGCCCTCGCTCGTCCCAGCTCAGCATTATGGAAGGTGCACTCTGGGCAATTGCACCTGAAATCACAGGGCTCCCTCTCCCTGTAGGTCTCATCCAAGGACTACACAGTATCTCCCAAGGAGGGGCAAGCCAGCAGCATTTCTCACCTTTCTCAGCTCTGTGTTGCAGAATCTCTTCCAGGAAAGACTTTCTAAGCGTTCTAGGGCTCACTTCTTCATCTCAGCCCTCATTCATAGGGTGAAGTCTCACTTGGGAAACCAGAAATGGGACCCCATTACTCTCAGCCTGCCTATGTGTGCTCCTGTACCTGTCGTGTGCCATTGTGGACCACAATGGACACACCACATCTTACAGCCATGTGGTCACAGTTAATGAATGAGTTCTGATAGGCCATCTACTGGTGGTACATCCACCCGGTAATAGCTGCAGATCAGCAAGATGTGGGGTAAGCAACTGAGAGCGAAGTGGTAGCTCCATGACAGCAACAAGTTAAACTATAAGCTAGCTACAAGTTTACCAGAGAGAACCAGAGCAAGATATATGTTAGGGACCAGAACAGATTCCAAAGTCAGGCCTCAAAGGGACATGGATTTCACTAGATCAGACTGTCAAGCAATTTAAAATCCAGGGCATTATTACAAACAGTAGAGCAATTATTTAGCAATTAGTGGGCCTACAGCTCAGTGAGACACCAACAGAGGCGGACAACATAACAGATGTCAGGGAGAGAGGCAGTCAGAAAACCCTGTTAAAACCACTGTCACCCCATGGTGACTGTGCACATGCCTAATGCTGAGCCCTTTGTAAATATATGGGGTGTAGCTGAAGCATTACTAAAAGGGAGATTTTCCTACATAAGTATAGAAATTCTGTAGGAAAATATTGGGGATGCCAAAAAATGTAAACACATTTTAAGAAACATTATCTTTGTATTATTTTTCAAAGTTGAATTGAATTGCAGTAGCAATGTGTAGTTTGATGTTTGCTGAAAAGATGGCATTAATCAAATGAATGCTAGTGTCACCACGTGACAGGCAGGACAAAGAAAATGGCGAAGGCACAGTTGTCATCCAAGGAGCACAAGACCATTTGCCAGGACACTAGAAAGGATGAAGAGGTGCAGTTGAGTTTCTCCCACACTCTCCTGACTTAACACCCCTTGACTTCTACCTGTGGGGGACCTTAAAGGACATGGTGTACCGCAGAACACAGGCTACACTGGCAGTACTTCAGGAAGAAATTGAAACGGCATGTGCAGTGACACAAGTGGGCACTTTGGTCAGTGTTACTCAAGAAGTAGTTTGCCATCATCAGAAGTGTCTGGACACTGATGGTAACCACTTTGAGCACCTCTTGTAATTGCAGAAGTCATCTTTTGCTACTGGTATATATTGAGTATTACAATTTTAATACAGTTTTTCCCCTTTCTTAAAATGTGTATACATTTTTTGGCACCCTGTGTAGTTTCAAAATAGAAAAAAAACTAAAACACTAATTTACTGTAGTTAACAACGGATTATATTTACTTCATAACCATAATTCTTACGCTTTTAAGTCATCAAAATGTAAAACATACTCTCTTTTTGTTCCACCATATTATTTTCCTTGAATTAAATGCTTTCTTATTTGTCATGACTTTTCATTCATGTTCCTCTTGCCAGATTTATATTTAAAGGATGTCCTATGTGCACTATACCTGTTTATATTTACACCAGTAATGATAATAATAATATCCTATAAGCAAAATCCTTTGCTATTAAATCAGCCTCTAATTTCCTTTAGAAGTCAACTTCTTCCCCCTTTTAATACATGAATAATACTCTTCCCTTCTAATCTCCCACCAAATTTCATATCCAATGATCACAATTTGAACATTATTCATGGACTTCACTGTTATTATGAAGATAGCATAAGCTCGTACATCACAGTGCTTGAAAATGACTCCAGAAATTATCTTGATCAATTACTTATTTTTTTTATCTTGGTTTTTACCTATCACATTTCCATTTCTGTTATTTGCTCTGATAGCTAACAATTGTGCATATGAAACATCCTTGTGTAAATTATCATTCCATTTTCAAGAGAGGTGGAGAACAGCTCTTTCCTTTTAATATTCTTATATATATGGGAATGATATCATTGTCACCACCCAGACATTAGTTTACTACAATAAATAACAATGACTTCATTTTGTCAGTTAAGAAGATAAAATAGAACCAAAAAAAGGGTAAAAAATCTGTATTTAGATGTGTAGGATTAAATAGGTGACCATGTAATGCAATGCAATATTAAAAATAATAGTTGGTATTTACTGCTCTAAGTAATGTATGTGCTCTCTATCATTTAATATTCCCAGCAATACTTAGAGAAAGTCCTATTATTACCTCTATTTTACCACTGAAGAAACTACGGCACAGAACTATTATTTGCTCAGTCACAATTAAGCATTTTTTAACTTATTTTAAAACATTTAAAAAATTTAAAAAGTAGATTGAGAAAGAAAACTCAGAATAATCAAAATAATTGAAAGATAAATCAAAGAGCTATTATTTTTGCTGATGCAAAATATAAGTTTCAAATATACACAAATGTAGAGAGAGCAGTCCACTGAATCCCCATTTATCATATCATCCAACCTCAAAGACCGACTTTCCACCTCCCTTGCTCTGTTTATACCACTTTTTACACACACCCCCCCTTGAGAATTATATAATATGAATTTCAGGACTCACTGATATCCTCTAATTTTCTACAAACATTTATTATGTGTGTTTGAAAGATATGAGACCCTTTTAACATAATCTTAAAACTCTTATAATAGCTAAAATAAACAATACTCCTTTAACATCATAAAATGTACAATTAGAGTTCACAATTTTCTGATAGTCTGTTTACTTTTGACAGTTTGTTTGAATCAAAAACCAAATAAAGTCCATGCACTGAAACTGGTTAATATATCTCTTAATCCATGGATTTCCCTCCCATTATTACATTTTTTTTTTTTTTGGAATGCATTTGTTTAAGACACCAGTCCCTTTGGACATGTAGCATTTCCTCCCATCTGTATTTTGCAGATTACATCATAGTGATGTATTTCAACAGATCCTTTTGTACCCAGTATGGTTTGGACTTTCTGTAGTTAATTCTAGAGCCTTGATCATTTTGGAGTTTTAAGTTTTAGCATGAATACTTCGTAGGTGGTGTGGATTTTTAAAATGGAAAAATGATGTTCTTCCTAGAGAATTGAGAATGCTGAGAAAAATCTACTGTCAGTATCAGTTCAGTTAAGATTAAACATTAAGAATGAATACAGAAGACAATTTGGCCTGTGATTTAACATCCAAGAGATTCTAGAATGTGGAGGAACAGACATAAAAATAAAGATATAAAAGTATTTCCCTCAGTTAAGAAGGAAGTTGTAATAAACTTTTGTCAGAGTTTATTAGACCAATCAACATGGATGAACCACTTTCTGAGGCTTAACTTGAAATCTTTCAAATTGACTCACACATTACAAATAGGTGGGCTTTATTCTTTGTTCATTCATGGTTTGTGTGCTAACATTCGCTACCAGAGTTAAGTCCAGGATCATCTGTAACACATTTCTCAATGACACTGTTTAATTTCTATAAAAGAGAGCAGGAAAGCAACTTTGGAAAGTAAATAGTATTGCCAATAGGAGCAATCCTAACCTTGCCTGGGAAAAGGAGAGATTACAGAAAGAGAATTTGTGGACCGCGTTATAAAATGAAGTGTTTTCTTTTTTAGTTTTGAAAAACAATAAAACAAAGAAAGTCTACTGCCATGTATTCTAAATCCAACTGTGTAGAATAGATTGCAAGAAAGAAAACTATGAGTCATAAATTTTGTATTAATGATTTCCCATCTTCATGCCTAGGAGATATGCAGTTCCTATTTTTGGCCTCCCTACATCTTGTTAAGTACAAAATTATTGGCTTTGCATGAAATGGTAAGAGATCGGGAAGTGGGATTAAAACACCATTCAGAAAAAAAAATGCCCTTTTGGTATGAATTGTTTATGTCATGCTACCTTTCCCCCTTTTCTCATCCAAGTCTTACATGGAGCTGTATTAATGGCAGCTCCTTCACAGGAGTGCTGACAAAATACAGACATCTGTGCAGATTTGTATGGAAATCAGCTGTCTATTAAGCTCTTCCTTTCAATCTTCATCACATTCTTTTATCTGTATTCATTATATTGGAAGATGACCCTTCAATCTTAATTCTGCCTTTTTATACCCTTTAGGGAATGCTTAATATATTTAAATAGCATGTGACTCCTATTAGCTATGCAAAAACAAAGTTCATATTCAACTCGTTACCCTAGTCCATCAGAGGAACTGGAAGATCTCAGAGTTAGAATTACTTATAGTTTTGATGGAATAGAAGTATTATAAAGAATATGATATTCCAGCACATGGTAATCTTTATTCAAAAGATATAAAGGGTATGATGTCAGATGGGTAGTAGACTTACTGGGGCAATTACTTTGAAAGCTATATAAATGATAAGACAATCACTACATTGTATACTTGAAACTAATATAACATTGTATGTCAACTATAAATGAAAAAAATTTTTTAATTTTAAATAAGAAAAAAGATATAAAGGCTACTTGATATGGTAAAAATAGTACAGTCTTTTCAGCCATAGAGCCCAACTTTAAATCTCACATCACTACCAGCCTCATGATTTTAGCATGACTCATTCTGAGAGTGTTTCCTCTCAGAATACGCAGTCAAATACGAAAAGAAAATTTCTTAATATTCAGGCAGGATATGAATATTTCTATTCTTATCATCATCTCTGAGGGTGTGACCTGAATATATTTAGTGGTTTCCATAGGTGATTCTGGTGCACATCCAGATATCATAAATACTGCCAAATAGCACTATTCCATCATTGTTTTAATACATGTCTTTGATAACTGAACACATTTCCATAAGCTCATTGACTATTATGTGCTACCAATCCAGGTGCTTTGGTCCACTTTTTTCTACTCAGTTGCTCTAAGTATTTCATTGACTTCTAACTGTTCATTTTTATACTAACAATGTTAAACTATAGCATATGAGCTGAAAAAATTTTTTTAATTGCGTGCTCTCCTCCTAATGTATTATGGTGATGTTCTTTGAAATAATGTTTTGAAATTTTTGGTAATCAATACTAGCTTTATTGGTTTGTTTTTATTTTTGTAAACAGAAAACTTTGAAACTATGAGACCGAATTCATATGTATTTATAATATACAATATGCAATATGTAATATTTCTAACACATATACAGTCAGTCCTAGCTTTGCATGGACCATAAAAATGGTCTGTGCAAGCTAAAACTGAAAAAATAATAATAAATGGAGAAAATGACAATTGTTACCTTTAAAATTTTTTGTCAAAATATTAAAAACTCTTATTTTTGGTCATAAATATATAGAAAATGAAAAATAGAGAACTAATATTTACTGAGTAAATTGCAATTTAATATATAGCAAGCATTAAAAACTGAAATGCTTTTTGTCTTTGTTACAAATGAACTTATCAAGAGTAGTTTGAATAGTGCTTGCAGAGTGAGATCTTTTCTATACTTTGACCGTTCGCCTTTCTAAGCTTGAATTAGGTTCTTACTTTCCATGTCATTAAATATCTCCAAGAATCCCTTTTTTAATGGGAAAGTTTTACCGGTGTCACTTGCTTTGGGACATATACATTCTCTTTCATTACAACCATTTTTAATTTTTCTTCTACTATGATCATTTTTTATCTCTAGCTACACTTGCATCCTTGTTGACTAATTTCCTCTTTTGATTATTCACTTTTGTCAAGTGCCAAATGGATTTATTACTGAGAAACAGAAAGAAATGCGACTAAAAACTTTACTGTCTAAGGACCTGTAGATTTGGAAAGAAATGACATATTTAGTCTTATATGTTGTCTATCTTTTCATTAGAGCCTTTACAATATTAGCATAATTATTTTAAATGATCTGTCTGCTACTTCTACTATCTGTCATACATCTTGATTATTCAGATAATTGTTTTGTCTCTTCTGTGTTTTTAATTGCCTTTTTTGCATGACCTTTAATTTTTTTGTTGTTGTAAACCTAATATGTTGTATATAACAGAAGACGTTGAAGTAAATAATGCTTAACCTTGGAGATAAACATGCCTTTTCTTCTGCTAGACCTTGTGTGGGAGTTTCTGTTAATCTATTCAGAAGTTGAGCTTGGATTCAAGATAGTTGTTGCTGTTGTTAGCCTCAGCTCAACACTAGTTTCACATTTCTCTTGCAGTAGCTTGTGCTGAGAGTGTGAACTAATTAACCAAGTGGTTTTTCTCAATGTCTGGCCCTTGCTTGGCTATAAGCCTTCTCACTTGATGTGTCTTCTCTTTGAACTGCCACCGAGAGAGAATTTATGTTTTCCAGGCCTCTGTGATGCTCACACTATTATTTTTACTCAATGCCTGTTAATGTGGTAGTATGGTGGTTGGGCAAGGTGGGTGTGGAAAGGGCTATTGTTTTCTGATGTTTTGGTGAAGGCTCAGCCTTAGGCAGGCCCTGCATACCTGGGTCTCAGAAGCATGGTATTCACATTTCTGCCCTTCAAAGAGACGTGATCACCATGTATTCCTGGACTTCTCTCAGATACAGAACTTGTGTTTTTTTTCTTTCTGCTGCTCCTCTCCCCAAGCTGACGATAGTTTTCACCACCTGTCTCTGCTGACAATTTTATTATCCTTCCCCATCAGATTAAGGCCATTCTCCTTTCAGGGAGATAGAGAAGATGAGTCTGGATGGATTTTGGTGGAGGCTGCTGTTGTCCTCCAGCCAGAACCACCGGGTATGTTTCCTCAGTGTTCTCCCTGGTCTTCCTGTGAGTACTTTATGTGGTTCCAGGAGAAAAGTCTGAAAAGGAATGTGAAGCCCCCCAAGCCTGTATTTCCCAGGGCATTTATACTTTCATGTTAGCCTTTAGTAATTTGTTAAAAAGCTTCTAGCTCTTTTTTTTTTCCTGGCCTGAATAACCATAGGCAGTCCTTACCCCAAATAAGCAAATGCTGAGGTTCTGTTTCTCCACATAGAGTCCTCTCATTCCAGATTTTGCATTAGGTTTTCCCTGTGACGTTAAGTTCTCTGATGGGTCAAGATGAGTCTTTGAATTGCAGTTTGTCCAGCTTTCCTTCTTGTTGTGAGGATGGAAGCAGACCTCTTCAATGCTCTTTTCTTTACTGAGCCCAAGCCAGCAACCTCTGCAGGATTCAAAGCAGCACTTCATGGTGTTTCCCATGAATGACAGAGAGTAATGAGGGCACGGGCCCATTATGGGATGTAAGGGCCTAAGCATTGTTTTTAAAGGGGTAATATTGGGCAAAACATAAATATCTATAGAAAAATTGTAATGAAGCCATATGAGGCAAAGCTATACAACACTGAAATGAATAAAACATGTGTATATACATATAAAATTGATAGATCTCAGACATGCATCTTCAAATGCAAAAAGATTAATGTAGAAAGGTACTGAAGGAATAAAGCATTTGCAAGATCCATTGAAATAAGTGCACATATAAGGCAACATTAGATGCCCATGGTTGTTTTTTTGTTTTTGTTTTTCATGTAGGTATCTACGTAGTAGTAAAAACAGTAAGGCCTGGGAGATTACATGCAACTTATTCATAGATTTTGTAGAATTAATTTGTAGGATTTCGTGTGTCTTTCAAGATGGAAATAATTTCCAGGAAATGTAATGCCATGGAGGAGATGACACTGCCTTACACCCCTCCTGCCACCTCCCATGTGCCTACAGGGTCCCTATTTTCCATGTTCTTGATTCAGCTTGGAACACTCTATGTTCTCCCACTGTTCTTTGTCTGCCCGTAATGAAAAACAACTCATTTTCATTTCTTACTGATACCCTGTTAGTATCCCTGCAAGCACACTATATTACCCACCGCCTCCTAAAATTATGTCTTGGCTCATGCCGGTCCTTCTGGCTAGAGACATTCCTTCCCATAGAGACAAATGACTTCTCCATTTTTCATGTCACATTTCCTATACTTAATCTTTTTTTAAAAAAGCTCTTCTCCGCCCGCCCCCCCCCCCCAGTAAGCACAATATTTTCCTCCTTCAAAACATTAATGATTTGTTTATACCCTCTCCTTAGCTCTCCTTTGTGTGATAATGTACTTCCTACTTCCTTTAACAGAAGAGCTGCCCATTTGAACGGCCCCTCCTTCCTCTATTTTGTCTCTAGGGACTGATAAACTCCTTGTTCAATAATGTGTGATAGTCATTGGCTCTGTCATCATTTTAGGCCTCTGCTATTCGACATTGGATATTGCAAAGAAAGTCTAAACAAAACACACTCATATCCAGACTACAGTTTGTTATGATGCCACATTGTATTAAGAATTAAAATAATACAGATTTTTAATTTTACATAGTGAAATGGACTACTACATTTTATGGAAAAATATTCATGGAAACAATACCTATAATAGTTTACATTTTATAACAAAGATCATGCAGGTTTTATTTGAGAAAATTTCATTTGCTACAGTCACTTTATGTGATATTGTCAGCACAGAATGAATATGAAGTAATAGGGCATGAACATGATAAAATATTGGAACAATTTCCCTATTGGTTTCTGTTTAATGTTGAAAGTATAAAATACTTTCTCTCACACTCACACATCCCAGACTGTCATCTTAGGCTAGGGCCCAAGTTGTAAATTCAAGCTGACTTGGAAGCCTTTGGACCATTGCAATGCTCTTTCTATCCAATTTGCAGAAACATTCATGCCTAAGGCCTTTAGCCTGCAAGCACTAATTTGGAGTTGATGTAATAGGAATTCTAAGCTTTTTCTGGGAATGTAAGCAATAAACCATGCAATGGAAGCAAAGAATGGTAAAGATTAAAGCAGTATTTACTGATTTTTCCTATATTGCCTCCATATATTATCTAGTTTTTGTTTTTCTTGTGTTTTACTTTAGATTTAGTTTGTGCTTCCATAAATTTGGGTTTTTATATATAAACTTACTTTAAATATTTGTTTTTGACAGTGGCAATCAACTGAACAAAATACAAATATTAGAGTGGCAATATAACACACTAAGGGGCACTGGCTATTGAGTAAGAAACTAAATTCAAGGCAGTGGTCTGACTCCCAGTAGCTGTGTGACCTTGAGCAAATTATTTAAGCAATCCTAGACTTCAGCTCTCCATCTATAAAATGGGAATACTTGTCATAACATTGTCGTATAATTTCATGCTGAGACTTCTCCACCTAGTTTCTCCTACTTTCACTCACAGAATTTTTCAATCTTCTTGATTCCGCTCTGTACCCCAGGTGAACTGATCCCCGAAGACTCAATTATGTGAAATCACTTTCCCTCTGTCTTTAAACTGGATTCAGTTAAGAGACACAGCAGGCTATCTAAGAATGGAAGGGGAATGATCAGAGTACTTACCCTTTCTGCTACAAACTGAACGTTCATGTCCTCACCCCCCCCCCCCCCAAATTTATATGTTGACAATCTAATCTTCAATGTGATAATATTTGGAGGTGAAACTTTTGGGAAGAAATTAGGTCATGAGGGTGGAGCCTTCATTAATGACATTAGTCCCCTTATAAAAGAGGGCCCAGAGAGCTCCCTCACCTCTTCTACCACCTGAGCACACAGCAGATGACTATCTATGAAACAGGAAACAGGTCCTCCCCAGACAGTAAATCTGCCAGTGCCTTGATAATGGATTTCCCAGTCTCCAGAACAATAATAAACATGTTTATGTTATTTATAAGCCACCTATGCTACAGTATTCTGTTATAGCAGCCCAAACTGACAAAAATACCCTCTCCAGCCCTAACTGAGCAGTGCAGTGTCATGTGACTTCACCAGCACCTACTGGAAGCTCTCCCTTTGGAATTCCTGATCTACTAAAGAAAGTAGTGCTACTTTCTTTCCTTGTCCCTTTAGGTTGGCAGGTAGTAAAGGCATCCTATGCTGGACTCCAGGGACCTCAACATCATTTGTTTGTTTTTTAATGCTGCCCACACTTTTGGAAATAATGTTTTCATCTCTGAGATAACACTTACAAAAAACAAGAACCAGTTAATTTTGTTACATGGGGTCAAAACCATGTAACAAAATCAGGGAGTATTGAGGGACCACAGAGTATACATTTTGGGGATTGATAACTTTGATGAAGCCTTTACTAGCTTCTGTCACTGCCCCAGATGAAATGGTGACACACAACAGGAACAAATCCAGAACATCTGCCTGGTTGAGTTTCTCTGATTTATATGAAGGTGGATGTGCACAGATGTACTGAACTGACCTCCATAGATATGAACTTCATAATTCTATAAAAAGAACATTTTCCCTCAGCCTTCATTTATCTAACCAACATTTAATTTTCATTCAAGATTCTTCTTCCATCACTCAGATTATTTATCATCCCTCTATATTTTCTATTTTTGTTATTTTTTATTGAAAATCAATGAACAGAACTGCACATAGACCTCTAGTTACAGAAACATCATGGTTTCCAGGAAAGAAGTTAGCATATTTAAAAAAAATTTTCCAAACCTTATCTAATTTGAAGGTGTCATTATTCTTCTTGGGCCTGGAAAATGCTTTGAGAAACACCTTTCAGGGAACAGTCTATGATCATGCACACGCCTACTCACACATGCACTGGGTCAACATTTATAAGGATAGTCCTGATGAGTGTAATTGCTAAAGTGATCAGATGCACTGAAGCTCACTCTCACTTTACAATAAAGCCAACTTATCCCATCAATAGTTTTCGGTCTTTCACGTTCCCATTGTGAGACACAGAGCAGACACCTCTAGTGGCAACAGGTGCCTTTAGCTCCTATGAAACCTAGGTCTCCTTCAGCCCTCTTGGTTCTACCAACAGAGGCAGAATAAATTATTTGCCTAGTACCTTAAGAACTGTGAACTTTGCCCACGACCTATATGCTCCTAACTAACACGATAGGCCGAGAAAAAGAAGAATTGCAACTGGTGTTTGAACTACAGGCTTTCAGAGCAACACTGCTGTTTTAGCAGATACCAGTGCCTTGTATTAACTGTGACAGGAGTTGCATGCACTGAGCCAAAGGAGACACTAAACGGTTACTATCCAACTGGGAAGCTGAAAACCAAAGGCAGCAGGTGGGAGGCAAGTAGAAAGCAAGCCATGGATGAAGGCAATGCCACGGAGGTCAGTTCAGTACATCTGTGCACATCCACCTTCTTATAAATTAGAGAAACTCAACCAGGCAGATGTTCTGGATTTGTTCCTGTTGTGTGTCACCATTTCATCCGAGGAAGTGACAGAAGCTAGTAAAAGCTTCATTAAAGTTATCAATCCCCAGAATGTATACTCTGTGGTCCCTCAATACTCCCTGGTTTGAAATTCTTACCTCCTTCAGAAGAGACCAGCATTATTCTGGAAATACTACTATAATAAATGAAAGAATTCCTGGACTATTGAACACACATTGTACAGGTGTAATACTTTGGATACATGAGAAACAATCTGAGAAGGGGTCACTGTGGTCCTAAATTAACAACCAACTTAGATCCAGAGTGTTCCTTGCATTATTCAAAGAGAGACTCACTGTTGAAACTACCCCAATGGAATCAACAGAATTGCTCCAGGGAATATCTAAATCAACCAGACCTCCCTGATTCTTCTAGCTTTAAATAGCTCTTGAGAAACTTGAAGCTCCCAGAAAGTTTGAGACAACTCAACTCCTAGGTTACGTGTAAGAAGATCTAAAGGTTGAAAATGTACCCAAGCATTTGTCACTTGTGGACAGAAAGCTCTTATAATAATTTTCCAAAATATGCAGAAGCATGAAACACCACAGATTCACAAAATTGAGTATATAAATTAAGGTGACCACACACTTCATTGAAACCAATACATTTACAAAAGTGAAAAGTGGAATTATGAATAAGTATGCCAAAACAACAGGTATAAGCCATGTCCATTCTGGGCAAATCAGGATGTATGACCATCTAAGCATCATTCAACATGGCTAGGCTGTGGAGCACGTCAGAGGAAGTCAGAGCATTCAGACCAGGGGTGCAGGCAGTAGCAAACTGTGAGGGTCTTGAGTGCCAGTAAAAGATATTTGGACTTTGCTGATGTTGGGAAACCATGCTACAGATATATTACTTATTAGATGCCATATCAATGTTTTTGTTTTTATAAATCTAAAAACCAAAGGAAATATATTCTTGGATTCTATCATTCTTCTAAGTGTTTTATGTTCCAGACATTTATTGCAAATACTGCACATAAAGCATGGTATTTGGGTGAGGAAAGAAATAGTCTCTGGCCTCTGAAGAAGAAATGATGATTTACGAAAACTAGCTAGGTTTACTACAATGCAGAATAAAATACGTTAGATAAGACAGTAGGAGGATCTTTGTTTTCTACATGATATATAATATAGGACTCTTTAAATAGGGGCTCAGTAAAGAGTTTAGTTTGACCATTTTATAGCTCCAATTAATTTCATAAGAACAGGTATTCCCAATAATATGGATATTAGAGTAAAATGCCCTGATTTTTTGCAATCGTAGCACGCAGCAAAAACCAGCATGCATACAAATGATTGTGAAATTTTATTAGCCAGTCAACTTTGTCAAAATGCATTTTCTTTTTGGTTTTTATTTTGCCGTGAAATCCAGCCTACAGGATCAATTGTTTCCAAGAGAATATGTATACTCCTTTTCCTAACGCATAGCGATTTAATGTGGGGGAGTTATGCAAGGAATTTTCTGAGAAATACAATAGGCTGCAAAGAAAGTGGAGGTGATTGTTTTCTAAGTGGGAAGAAGGCATGAGATTGTTGTACCTTCAGGAACAATATAAACATACATGTTATCTGAAATTATATAATACCTGTCACAATATAACGAAACAGCACACAAGGATTTTTCCTCCAGACTCTGATAATACTTAGCTTCTTTACTTCTTTATAAATATTGCTCTAATCTCTTGATTTAAAGTATGAACTTTCAAATTTCAGAGCTTAGTCATGTTGCTAGTTGTTGTAAAATAAAATAACAAAAATGAGGAGAAAAGTCATCACTACCAATTAAACAAATATGGTATATCCCAAATACAACAGAGTTGTTTACATAAACTTGAAAGCTTGAAGCACTGACTAAGAGAAAGTATACCTAGTATATTTCAAGTTAGGTCTCAGTCCTGTCCTTCCAAAATATAGATATTCATAAAGTCTTTTACAATGCTTATAAAACAATATATTGAATATGCTTTCACTGTCAATTCAACTGAATATACCACAGAGCTGTACTAAATACATCAGAATTTTGAAGTTCCCAGTTGGAAAGAAGGGATTCTTTAAAACCTCATGAATTCATTCATGCCTGATTTCATAATAAGGAATAACATGGTAACCTAAAAAAGTTAATAAAGTTGTAAAGTTTGTACCATATATTAAAGCATATTATAAGGCTTAGGAGAATTTGTTGATTTTTAACTTTGAGATTTTGAAGAGTCATACAAATTTCCCAGAAGATTCACACATTTAACATATTATTATCTTAATACATAGATTTTTCTCCATTACTACATTCCATAGGAAGTAACATAAACTAAGAAATTGAGGTTAGAGATTGACCAGCAAATTAATTAGTGACAAAAATCAAGATTAACCTAGAAATCTCTTTAATCCTGATTTAAGATTCCATCAATTAGAGATATGTGTGTGTGGGAGGGGTGTGTGTGTGTGTGTGTGTGTGTGTGTGTACATTCATGCATAAGAACAAGAGAGAGAGAGACTGATTTCACATTGAATATTAAAGATTGAATATGACCTAAAGTCTCAAGAACCTATAATAAATGTATTGTTTATGGATTATAATTTACTCTGATTCTTATATTTAATCAGCTATATTTTGGGTGCTGAAACTATTAGAGCATGACCCTTATGACCCCCTTAGAAAATCCAATCATAGTTTCCATTTTACTTAACACTAGTGGCAGTATTTATTTAAAATCATCTTCAATATATTAGATAACATAAGTATAAATTAAAATACTATTACATATTTATTATTTTTATAATGACTCAAACATATGCATGCACCATTACTTCTATTCTAGCCATAGAAAACTGGGTACTAAACAAAATATTTTTGAAAAGGTTTAGTAAGTAACTGAAGTGTTTATTGTTACTGCTTAATCAAGCTGATGAAAATGAGTTAATGGTTTTTAAAAGAAATGCCAAAACTTCATGAAACTCCCTTCATATGCTAGCAAGAAAAAGTGCAATGCCAACTGTTTAAATAGTAGATTAATAATTAAACATGGATTTAATTATGTGTGGACTTCTTCCCCCAAACTCATAAGCCATGCCAGGATTTGTCCAACGGTTAGGATTTTAGTACATGTCTGCACCAGCTGCATCTACCTTAGTGAGCTTGGTCTGGACTCCCCACCTCCTTCGGTGGGCGGGGGGGCAAATGTCTACCCCAGATGGCTTCCTACCATTCCTGGTGGAGAAAAGGCCAAATCTGTGTAAGATTTATAAAGCTGTATAAACACAGTTTATTAAGCCCTTTGGGGTGAAAGGTACTACATAAACGTAAGCTATTAAACTGCTTAATCAAAAAGCACCTTTTTTATATCCTCAGTCAAGTAGAATAAACAGAAATGCAAAAGAACATAATATATCACTGCTGGAATATACATAAAAAATAGCCACAGCTTTCCCATTTTTGGTCAATTCTTTTTGCACAGCCTTAAATCCCAAGGATTTCCAAATCCTTGTTCCAATGTAACACCACCCCTGCACTTTCTCCCCACCTCCATCACCGATTTAATCCCTTTCTAAGGGCTAACATAAACGAAGCGAGCTGTCCCTGCTTTATGAGGTTGATACCAACACCTCCAGCTGATAAGAGAATAATTTTACACTATAAACACTCTCTCTGGATATTAAACCACAAATGTCATAGTTAAATTTTTAAAAATCTCAGAGAAGTGGGGCAGGATATGTATAGACAGTAGATGTTCCATTAACCAGAACTCAAGCAACTGGCAAAATCTGAAGCAACCCGTTGCTTGAAAGTGCCAGTTGGTTGAGTTCTGGTTAACAAAGAGTCTACTTACATTTATCAGCGTCTACAATCCCCATGGGTGCCAGTTAACTGACAGTCTACTGTATTGCTCAAATGGAATTAACTTTCCATTTTCCTCAGTACTATTGGAGCATGAAATATTCCCCATTTTTCCTGTAAACTTGATGGTCCAACTGGAATGGCTTTAAAGCCAATCTAAGGCCACTGGTGAGGGCTCTTGTCCCCTTAGAATAAGTAACTTAAATTTGGTTAATTCAGATTCCCCTGGCACTCCCTAGGCAGAGAATAGGCATATTTTAATTTGGGGAATATGGGACTGATTCCAATACACTATTGAGAGGGGCAGAAGAGAGATTTAGAACAAATGGCAGTTATTGACAATATCTGACTGAGAATAAATAGGTTCAAGGCATCATAATGATCATCATTATCAGAGCTTATACTCATTCAGTGTTTAGTAGATGCCAGTTGTTGTGATGAACACTTCACATGTATTCTTTATCACAATAACCCTACAAGGGAAGTACTAATATTACACAGCTCCCATCTAAGAGATTAAGTCATTTGTCCAGGGTTACCTTCCTGAGACAAAGATGAATCTGAAGGTTTCGTAAGGCCATGAATTGATTCCTAGAACACATGGCTCAGCAGGCCCTATCAGTGTCCAGACTCAGGCCAGAAGTAATAGTAATAAATGTATGTACAACTTTTTGGCTGAATTTCTGAGGCCAATACTCAGGTTAGTATTTCCACATGGGGTAATATTAGGATAAGAAATCTTATTGGGATAGAGAGAGTCTTCAGCTAGAGGATTTATCTTTCACTTTGCCAAGCATATAACATGAGATAGAGAAAATTAAATTGTCCCTATGTAAGAAGTGTGCAGGTGGGGAGGAGAAATGTAAATGGACATTATAGAGCAGGAGCAAAAGCTTAAAACAACTACCTCCTGTACCTGCAATGTCGGAGGCACGGCCAAAGCTCCATATAGGAAAGACCTATCTTTCAGCCATATGTTGGCCTACGAATCAACCAGGTGGATCTGAAAGGAGCATCATCCCTCAGGCATCCCAGTAAGACACTCCCCCTAGCTCTACTATGTGTTATTCTCTGACTTTCTTGGGTCTCTTTCATTTATTTCACTCTTTTTGCTCTGTAGAAGCTAGGAAATCAAATCCAAAATCCTACCTTCATAGGCAACTAAGCATCAAAATGAGTCCCAGCTGGACACCTGACAACTGTGCTGACTGTACAGAGAACTCTGTCAGATGGCTTACAAAGACAGGTCCTGGAGCTGGGCTGGCTGTAGCCTTTATTTTAGAAGTGGAAGAGTATATATAGTATGGAAGGAAAAAAGGAAATAGCTTCAAAGTGCTGTTTCATTCATGAGATTTTTAGTTAATTTGAAAGAGAAGTATTGTGTTATATGCTCAAAATTATCAAATCAAGAAGAGCGCACAAACGACCTTTGTCAAATTTAAAATAAGAAAATTTGCTATAAAAAGGGAAAAAAGTGCTACATGAGTTGAGTTTTCAAGGGGAAAAAATTAACAGAGACAATGGGAAAAATTAACATGGACAACAGAAAAACCTTTTTAGTGGATATTGCAGTAAAGAAGGGCATTCAAAATCTGATGTCCCTTTACTTGACATGTCATCACTGTGGAAGGATTGAAATTACATTGAACAGCAAAACCACACAATGTTGGGCTGAAATGTAAACATATCTAGGATCCCAAACCTTAGAAACAACCCCATAGGAAAAAACTAAATAAAAGGATTGTATTAGAAGTGCTCTATAGCATGGAATATCTGTGTAGGGAACTTGACCTCCCAGACAAATAGGTTAGCCCTTGGTCTGTGGCATACAGTTCTCCACACATTTTCCCAGTGTTTTCCATACCAAAGGGCACAGAGCACATGGTTCCCCACACCTTTGCTATAAGCCCCCTCTCTCAAAGGAAGGACTAACTCTCTGTTCTTCTCACCATGTTGAACATTCTTTAAAGTCATGAGTATCTTCCTCACCACTATCATCTTAACCGTAAAAGTAGAGCTGGGTATAGAACTGCCATTCAGTACATTTTGGATGAATAAATGAAGTATTGTGCACACAAAATGAATGATGGATTTCTTAGCTATCGTAATCAGGGATCAGTGGAAACAAAGGTGGAGCAGGGAATTATGGGTCTACGTTTACTTTAAGTGTAAGACTTGCTCTTCTCTGGCCCCAGGCTTGCTACCATTGGACTTCCAGAATCCATGTCCGGGCAAAGTTCAGTGTCCCAAAGGAGCAAGGATGGAACATATAGCCTTTAGCTTGATGTATAAATATCTCACAATCCCTAAAGTATGGTCTTAACCCTTGAGTGTCCACTTTGAAAAGCCTAGAAGGAGAGCACCAGAGATAGGTTACACATTACAAGAGGCTGCTGGAAATTTCAATTCAAACACAAAATGTGTTGTAAACTCGAAAGAAAAAAATAAGTGTACGGAACAAGGTGTTCATAATAGTACAAGAAAACAGCTCTTATGATTCTGATCTATGCTCTTAATCTTCACGGTCAGGGAGAGTAAATGCCTGTCTGAGAGTGTATATATATTGAAATAACTGAGGTGGAGGACAACTATGTGTCTAAGGTGGTAGCTTTGCATGTTATCCCAAGAACTTGCTTAACTTTAAGAACATTTTTATCAATGCTGATAGTAGATGTTTATTTCCATCATTTCCAGGTATTAGTGGACAAGGATCACTTAGATTACACACTTATGAAAATCTACCCTGAGTCACATCTATTTACTGGTATTTGGTATTTTTGAGGTACCTGACGAAGCCATCTCTCTCACACAATTTTGAAAGTTAGGTCAGGTTTAATCTAAGCTCTACTTTGTACCGCAGGCATTCATCATCGTTTTGTCATGGAGAATGTTCACTTGGACCAATCTTCCTACTGGGCAAGGACTTGGGATATTTTTCTGTATTCCACTGGTCTATTATTAGAATTATTCATACTTTTAGAAATATTATGATAACTATTTTAAAAAGACAGACGTGAAGTATAAATTGAAAAATAAGAAAACAAGTACATCAGTTAGACAAAGATTAGCAGGCTGACAGCGAGAAATCTATTTCTAGAACACTGTATATGGTGTGGCCTCTCTGACCCAGCCATCAGCAGGAAATTCTATTTTGAGTTGGTTTCCTAAGAGGAAAATGCATCATTCTAAACCACTCACCTTTATTCACCCCACTTTTCATATCCAATGGCATTATTTGCATATCAATACTCATGGTTAGGAATTCAGGGGATCTGTGTCTACAGAAAAGTTCCTACTCTAAATATACTGTATCTGCCACCAATTGACAAAATTTAAAGGAAACAATCATTCCTTCTGAACTGAAATTGTTTTTACTTTATTCACTACCACTGAGTGAATGCTTTGTATATGACAGACACTCCTCAAATTGGATTTCTGCTACACACACACACACACACACAACACAACACACACACACACACAAATGGACAAAGGCACAGAGCAGGTGAGAAGAATAGCTCTTCTACAGAAAGCCAGGGAAAGAATTCCAAGGTTCTGACTACCACAACACACATTATTTTTATTAAATAGCACACATATGAAAACAAAGAGAAGATATTCTTTGAGGCAAAGATCAAAGAAACCAGACATAATTGAATTCCTATATCTAATTAATATAACTTACCTAGAGTTTCAAATGCTGACCCATTTTCTGATGTGAGTCCATTATCACCTTTCTTCAGCACTACTCTTTCATATCCTGTGTTTATAAGCTTCTCCATTGTCTTTTAGAATCACAAACCACAGCAATGTTTTTGAGGTGTCACTAATAACATTTATAATGCCAACCTGGTAGGGTATCTTCTCTGACACAGTACTTGCAACATTATCCTTTTTCTTAAAGAATTATTTCATACCTCTGCTTAATACCCTCCAGAAGCTCTCCCCAGCATTCACAATAAAGCTTAAGATTTTTAACTTGGTCCCTAAGTCCTACATAATTTTCTGCTGTTTACATCTCTACCCTCCTTTGTTACCAGTTCCCTACCTGTATTTCTTGTGCCTTCTTGTCTTTCTACTTCTTTTTCTCTCTACGAACTGCATTATTATTGTCTCTTTCTTAACCTCACAAATACCTACTCATCTTACCAAAAGTCACTTCAAATATTACCTCTTTTATAGAATCTTCCCTAACACCATGTCTAATGACAATCTATCAATACAGGTCTGTATTAGACCCTTTTACATCTTTTTATAGCACTAATATGGTAACCATCGGTTTTCTCATTCATTTCTCTAAGTAATCTATGAAACCTTAGAGCATCAGTTCCCAAGCAGTGGTATGCATACCCCCAGGGGATACATGCTGGGTCATTCAGGGGTATGCAAAAAATAACCACTAATGCCAAAAAAACAAGTACAGTATTAAAAAAAAAGCAAAATATTACTTATGGAACAATAAATATTAAGTTTGAATCATCATTAATGGAGACATTTCAAAATTGATCACATTAGCAAATGATGATTGGTGAGGGTGTAGTTATGAACCCTTTCCCTAAACCACTCTACCAATCATTACACACAGTTTCAGAACAATTCATCTGCAATGTTTCTAGAACTTCCCCAAACATATAAATACATGTAGCCAGACTATTTGATCAGTTTAGTTATTGACTGAGTAAAAGTAATGGCTTTGTCTTTAATCATGATTCTTTCCAAGTAGTTTTTTAATTTAAAATGTTTAAGATAGTTTCAGTTATTATTGCCAATGATTTTTAATTGTGTCAGTTATGGATCCATGGTTGAAAACAGAAATGGTTAAAAAAACAAAACTTGATGTGGATTATAACCTATCACCAAGTATTTCTCCACACATGCCCGCAGCTACGAGCACACCCACACCGGGAGATAGTAACAAGGTGTGTGCCTCAGGAAGGGACATACTCTAAAGAGTATATTAAATATGGATTTTCATTTGTAGGGGATGATGACTGTCCTAAGCCTTTGTGTGTTGTGTGTGGGGAAATATTATCCAATAGTTGCATGAAACTCTACTCATGTGGCATTTAAAAACTAAACAATCTATGTATAAAAACAAAACAAAGAAATATATTATTTTTGGCACTTAGGAAAGCATCCAACTGTTACTTCATACATGATGTCAGGAAAAAGACAATGAGAATGCAGTTGAGGCTTCATATCGTATTGCTTATCACATAGCTAAATGTGGTAAAAACCACACCATAGCTGAAGATTTAATTTCTCCTTGTATTAAGGATACCATTTTCTGTATGCCTATAGAACAACATGTCTGCAAAATCAATACTACCTCTTTTTCAAACAATACAATATTTCAACAAATTCAGAAAATGTCTGACGATGTTGAAGCTGTAGTAATAAATAGAATTAGGAAAAGTAAATTCTTTTCCAAAACGGTCAATGAATGCGTGGATGATGCCGATTTATCTATTTTGCTCGTCATGGTGAGGTATGTAGTAGGAAATAAAACTGAGGAAAATCTGTTGCTTTATTACCCATTGACAGAGCATACCATAAGCGAAGATATTTTTATGTAATTAATGGTTATTTCATTCAACATTAGTTGGTTGAACTGTTGTGGTGTATGCACTGATGGAGGCAAGACTGTGTCAGGTTGTTTTATAGGCCTATGTGGCTGAATTAAAGTAGTAGCTCCCCATGTACCATGGAGTCTCTGCTGCATTCATAGACAAAAGTCTTGCATCCAAGCCTCTTTCTAGTGAAGTGAAAGATATTCTTGATGAGGCTGTAAAAGTTGTACATTTTATTAAATCACAACCACAAAATTCCATATTGTTTAAAGCACTGTGTGAAGAAACAAACAACATTCACAGCACGTTCCTTTTGCACACAGAGGTAAAGTGGCTGTCTCATGGCAAAGTACTTACATGGATGTTTGAACTTTAGACATGAAGTCCAGGTAGTTTTTGAAGACCATCATTTCTCTCTTGCTCCAAAGTTTCAGGACAGTGATTGGCTTCAAAGTCTTGCATAGTTATCAAATATTTTTCTAGAAACAAACAAAATCAACTTGGGACTTCAAAAGAACTCAATCACTATATTCAAAGTAACTGACAAAATTGAATCAATGATTAAAAAACTGAACTTTTGGAAAGCATGTATTGAAAAAGGTCAGCCTGAAGTTTCTGAAACTCTGCACAATTTCTTTTCTGAGAATGACTTGCATCTATCCCAAAAACGTGAAAGAGAATATTGTTAGTCACTTGGAAGGTCTTAAAGTGTCCTTTTATAAGTACTTTCCTCAATGTGGAAAACATTGGATTGCAGATTCCTTCAATGAAGAATTCTTCAAAGAAGCCAAACTATCAATCAATGAAAAACTGCAGTTAGTTAAGTGAACTTTCAATCAATTCTTCTTCAAATTCTGATTTTAAAAGAAAGCATTTATTATTAATACCTTCTGAGTAGATATCAGTTCAGTGAGAAGGCACTCAAACAACTCTTGTCATTTACTAATACTGAACTAGTGGAGAGAGCTTTTTCTTCTCACACCTTCATTTAAAAAATAAGTACCACAACAAGCTTAATGCAAGTCCAGATTTAAGACTGTGTCTTGCATATTTTGAACCTGAGTTCAAGAAACTAAGTGCACCAAAGCAAGCGCAGTGATCTCACTGACAGTGTTTCAATCAGCTAGTGATCTGCATAACAATTACTGTAGACTTTTCAGATAACAAAAATAAATATTACCATTAATAATAAATTAAAAGTTTGTTAAATACTGATTATCATTATCAATATTTAACTGTGTTACAAATATTGTAAAATTAAGCCTGTGGTTTGTACTTTGAGTGTAGTAATTTTTCTTTCCTAACTTATTACCTCATTTTCAGTATTTTATATTAAGATAGGCACTGAACAAAAGTGTCAGTATTTAAAAAGAGCTGTTTTAAAAGCAAGGGGTACAATTTATAAAAATGGGCTAACAAGGGGTACACAGGTAGAAAAAGGCTGGAAACCACTGCCTTTGAGTCATCCTTACTTTCTCTCTTTCTCTCATAACCTACACACAGTCCATCAGGAAATTCTGTTGACTACCAGCAAATTTTTTTGTGGAACCTGGTGACTTCCCACTACCTCCACTCTACTTTCTTACTCCAGGTGACCAGCATGAGCCTGAGTTTCTGCAGTAACTTTCTGACTGCTCTTCTTATGCCTCCTCTTGAATTCTAGTAATCTATTCTCACCACAGCAGCCAGAGTGATCATTTTAAAATGTAAGCCAGCTTAAAGTTCCTGCCCAAAGCTCTGCCATGGCACCCCATTTCTCAGGGAGAAAATGCCAAACCCTGCAAGAGCCTACACAATCAAGTCCCCTAAACCCTCCCTGACCTCAACTCCTGCTCCTCTTCACCTACGCACTCTACCTGCCACCATCTTTGGCTTCTTTATGTCACTGGATCATAACATCTCAGGGCTCTTGTATTGGCTGTTACTCTTACTGAAATGTTCTTGCCCCAGAGAGCTATATGGGTATCCTCATTACCTACATCAAGTCTGTGTGTCCAAGTGTCACCTTCTCAATGGAGCCTAACCCTACTGCCATTCTTAAAATTGTAGCTTGCCACCTCTGACCAAATTTTGGTCCACTTGAGCCACTTTGTGATCTTCTCACTTTCCCCACAGTCCTTAGTATCTTCTGATACAGTATTTATTGTACAGTATTTTCTGTCTCCCTCTTCTAGAACATAAACTTCACAGGGGCAGGGATTTCTGTTTTAATCACTGAAGTATTCTGACTGCCTAAAGCAATGCCTGACAAATAGTGAGATTTTTATAAATATTTGTTAAATCAATTAGTAAACAAATGAATGAGAAATTGAAAGTAAGGACCATGAATTATTCCTCTTTCTGTTTCTAGACCGAGCATGGTGCCTGACATACACACAGTGGCTAAACAATTATTGTTGATAAGACAAATATATGAACAAATGAACAAATGCACAAATTAAAGAAAAGGTTGGAAGACCTAGTGGTCTCTGATTTACCTTTACTAAATAAGGTTTATACTACATATCGTCTCTGCTTTAAAGATGCTCACATCTCTCTGGGAAAGAATAAGACAGCCAAAGTATGCAACTGTAAATATGCAATTAATGTTCAGAAATAATTACTAGTCTTGGCTTTCCTGTTCTGCCCTGGAAATTACATGACTGATGACTAGCTAAACTGCAAAACTTTTGTTGATCATCAGCATCATAATTTCCACCTAACCATTCTTACATCATAAATTCTTACTCCACAGAATAGCAAAGGTTTTCTAAAACGAGGCCCACAAGTTCATGCCCCAGGAGTGAATCCAAAAGATGGAAACCCTTCTTTTAATGTCCTGATCACTGACTCCCAAATCGTGGAGTGGGAGTTGGAGGGTTCCAGAGCACCAACAAGCAATTCTGGACATCAACAGTGTATCTTAGGATTCAACTTCATTCTGAAACTATCTATCTGAAGATAGCATCAGACTCCATAGGTTCAAGGTTCAGTCCTACAAGGCTGCTCCCCTTTCTACTTCAGGTGCCAGCAACGACTGTCACTTGTGCTTCTTCTGACCAACCAACCAGCTCAGACTGAAGGTTCCAAAGACCCTATCCTTGAGTTCAATTAATTTGTTAGAGAGTGGTTCACAGAACTAAAAAAAAAAATGTTACTCATTAGATCACCAGTTTATTATAACAGGATATGACTCAGGAACAGTCAGATAGAAGAGATTCATAAAGCCTATGTGAAAAGGGTGTGGAGCTTTCATGCTCTCCTCAAATATACCACTCTCCCTAAATCTCCACGTCTGCCAACCCAGAAGCTCTCCCAACACTGCTTTTGGGGGGTTTGTGAGGCTTCATTACATAGTCATGATCAATTAAATCATTGGCCATTGGTTCAATCTGTAGCTCCTCCCCCACTCCTTGAGGTTGGATTGGGGGTATTGAAAGTTCCAAGTATCTAATCACAAGGTTGGTCCCCCTGGCAACTAGCTCTCACCCTTAGGTTACCTGAGGGCTTTCCATAAGTCACCTTTCTGGCCCTAATAATAGAGAATCCCAAGGTTTTAGGAGCTCAGTGCTAGGAATGAGGTCAAAGACCACATGTAAACAATATTTCTTACAAATCACAATCTCCCACCCCCAAACTAAGTTATTCCTCCTTCAGAAAGGAGCCATTCGAGTGTTTTGCTTTTGATCAACATTTGCTCACAGTTTGCCATGTTTGCTTGATGGAGATGATCTTGTTAGTTTTAGAATACTATTTCCATCATGTAGATTTTTGAGTAGGATACGTAGAAAAAGAATCTGCACAAGACTTTATTTTTCCTGTCATTTTAAATGTTATTTAATTTGTGTAAGGTACTTAAGAGGGAAGAATTAGCATAAATGTGAACGACAAATATGGAGAGATTGGCAAAGAGAAACCTAGATAAACAAAACAAGTCTACCTCAATGCAGAAGGCCTTGAAATGTTGTGTAAAACTTGTGAATCCTTTCATATTCTGTAAGAAAGGTTTTTTGCATCTTGGTTTAAGCAAGTACTCTGTCACTCTAAATATGAAAGAGGGAAATAATAATGCCAGGTTCTAAAGCAGATACTCACCCTGCTCAAGACAGTGGAGGTATGTTGTTTATTAAGCTGTGATGAGAAATACCTTTGTACAGTTAGATGCTGTACTCTCTGGAGTACTGGTCCCTTGGATAATCTAATTCAAACTAACATATTAAATTAACCCAGCATTAATCACCAGAAAATGTCCAGAGGCAAATTACTGAAGAGGGCATTTAAACGAAATGGGAGACTTGATGATTACAGGGGCTAGGCATATAAATAAAAGCAAGGATAATTGCATTCTATTTTAAGCAAAGATCATGGAAATCTCTATTTGTTTTAGTTATGACAAAAATCAATTAGTCTATATTTGGAAATGTTTCTGTCATACTGTACCAAGCCTAGGGGAAATGATTGCATTTGGTGTTACTAATAAAACAGTTTTTCAGTTAATATTTAGTTCTCTCTATAGAATACCATCTCAAAAAATTACCTATCAACAGAAAAGCCTATACTTTCCCAACATGTAGATTTCTACCTGGTGTCACAAAAGAGAAAAAATCCAAGTGAGGTAAGAGAAAGAAGGACAATGGGTGTGTGCATTTGTGGAGGAGCAGTTAACATTACTAGAAAAGAATGATTTGGGAGCTACCTGGCCCAGGTTGGAATTCTACTTCACCACACACTGTGAGACCTGACAGTTCCTTAATTTCTTTGGGTCTCAGGGGTCTCAGGTTCAAAAACTTTAAAATGGAGTTCACACTGTCTACCTCCTAGGACTTTTGTGAGACATTAACAATATAAAATGTATGTAAATTCTAATTATGATACGTGGCAGAAAATAAGTACTCGCTGTATCAGAGTTACAGATGGAATGATGATGATGATGACAAGGCACTGTTTTTAACCACAGTTCCATGACGATAACTTTTATGTATTAGATTATTATTTAATACACCCATACATGTTCATCTGTATGAGTCCACTCTCCCCTCAGCCTCCACCCCTGCCTCCTGTCTGACAAGAGCAAAGTGAGGTCCAAAACTCTGCATGCTCCTGCCGAGATGCCTCCCTGTCCCTTCCCAGCAACCCAATGCCGACTGACATGAAAGTGACAACGCAAGAGAATTGGGCTTTTTACACCGTTCTATTTGTCCTCAGTCACCACAGAGAGCCCACAGGTTCCAGGTTCCCACCCCTTCCAACTCTGGTTCCCTGGAAATTCCGTACGCCTCACATCTCATTTCTGTCCAGCTTCTAAAACCCATCCACTCTCCCCTCTGAAATTCATAGCCACCCATCAGCAAAATTTCCTATATTTTCTTTTTCCCACATTTCTCTTCCAACTTTCTTCTCTACTGAAACCTTACTTTCCTGGCAGCTCTGCCAATGAACACCCATTGTGCCCTTTCACTCCTTCCTGGGACTGGAACTGAGCACTCCTTGCTGCTCCTAGGGTATCTGTTTCTTTCCTCCCTAGAAACTAAAACAAAACAAAAAACTTCGAATCTCCTGCAGCTAAACCATACTACTACCACCTCATCTTGTGAAAATCATCTATCATTGCCAAGGTGTCACTCATACTTATTCCTTAAAGATTTTAGCTCCTGGCTATCATTTTCCACAATGGTATACCTGGGAAAATTTTTCCTTGTTCAAATTTTTATGCACACAATTATTCCAAAACTCAGATTCTTAATTCCTTGATTCTCCAAAATAAGCTTATTCACCACTCTACCACAGCTGTAACTGCAGGGTCATATCCCAGACTTGGTCATTACCAAACCCTATAACCCCCACAAGTATCTCATTGTCCATCCAAACCTCCTAGCTTTCTAGCTCCTCCCATCTAATGCCTCAACTTCTACAACTATTCAACCCCTAAGTACCTACAGTCTAGTAATTCTGCTTCCTTTTGTTGCTTCCTTGCCCCAACCTAGTTGGTTAAATCCAATGCTTTTGCTATTCTACAGGTTCAAAGGGGCTGGAGAAAAATATAAGCATGCTGGCTAGTCTCATATTCAATTGATACCCACTAATCTCAAATGAACCTGTCATGGCAACCCTTCCACATTTCCTCAGAGACAACCATTTTATAAGTTACTCTCTTCTCAGACCCTTAACCCCTTCTCCCCAGTATTTATGTTCAGATAATGATCTTGCTTCCTTTCAATGAGAAAACAGAATCAATCAAGGATTTCCACGTTTTCCCATAACACATCTGTGCCTTGCTTTCCTCCCTGCTATGATGACTCAAATGTCCAAAATTCCTGCTAAGGCTTCCCGTCCCATCTGTCATTAGATCCCATTCTCTCCCACCTACTCAAAGGTGCCATTCCTGCTATCATCAGTTTGCTCTGCGCTGGAACAGCACTGCAGTGAGCACACCTACTTTAAGTTCTACTGTCTTTAAAAAATGGGAAAAAAGCTTTCCTAATCCTGTCTTCCCTTTCATTTATCACCTTATTTCTATGATACTTTTAAAAGAAGAAATTTATCAGAGTTGTCTCTGTTTACTATTTCCATTCCTTACCTTCCTTGTCTCTCAAAATTAGCCTGATTAAAATCAGGGTTTTACACCCCAAAACACCAATACAACTTCCAAAGTCATCAATGATCTCTTTTTGCTAAATCAAATCATTACTTTTCAGTCCTCTTCCCACTTGGCTTGTCATTAGGACGTCCCATCTCTTCTACCTACTCAAAAGGAAAAAAATAGTCATCCATATCTCCTCTGCATCTATCACACCTCACATCAATCAATCATTAAATTCTGTCAGCAGTTCTTTCAAAAGATATCTGCAGTCTAATTCACCATATCCATGGCAACGACCGGAGTCCAAGCCATCATCATCTGTGGCTGGATAACTGGCAGGACTTGCTGACTGTCTCCTTGCTTCTGTCTTTATCCTCTACAATCTGTTCTCATGATAGGGGTGAAATTGACCTTTGTAAAAAAAAAAGGTCAGGGGCTCAAAGTAATCTGTACCAAAGATCATCAAAATACTACCTCCAGGTCAAATCCAGACAATAGACTGTCCGTGGCAAACAAGCCAAGAATAATTGCTGCTTTTGTAAGTGGGCGTAGAGGCAGGAGCAGAAGCACAAGCAGAAAGAGAGAAGAAAGAGAAAAAGGAGGAGGAAGAGGAGCAGGAGGAAAAGGAACAGAAGAAATAGGAGAATGTGCACCCTGTGAGGCCTGAAGTATTTACTATCTGGCTGTTTATTTGCTGTCTCCTGACCTCTACAAGCTGCCGAACTCTCTCTGCCCTCCTCTGCATTAGTCATATTAATATTATTGTCCCCTCCTCAATATTCCAACATGCTTCCGTCTCAAGGTGCCTTCCTTAGATATCCATACATAGATGGGCGTCTCCACTTATTTCTTTGTTCAAAAGCTACCCTTTCATTGAGACCTTTGTTGAGTGCCCCCTTTAAAGCTGCAACACTTCTCCCTAGCACTTGCTATATTCCCTCTGTTTCATTTTTCACCAGGCACGTATCCTTGTTGTTCACAAATTGGCACCTGGTACACAGAGGACAAGGAGAGATTGAAGTAAGAGGCAGATACTTCAGATTGGTAGGTGTCAGTTCTAATAAGATATGAGGTTTGTCTTGGGTAGCTGCAAGATGATTCGATCTCTGCACCCACCCACCAGAATCTCAAAAGTTTATGTAGAAGCCTTAATGGGGTTCAGTCATATATACTAGGAGTCCAAATGGTCTCAACAACACATTGTTCTCTCACAGCTGCGTCCTTGAAAATGGCTCCCACTGTTGGAACAGTCAATGGTACGTATATTCCAAGGACAGAGGAGGGGCTGAGGAGTCTCCACTTGCTGAGATCCAGCTCTTGGGTCAACTAGAGGTCATGTCCTCTTGATGATGTCCTCCAGCAATCACTAGCTTGCATACTGTATATTTAACTCATGTTTTATTGACTGTCCATTCTGAACAAAAATGTAAGCTCCATGAGAAAAAGGATGTATATTTAATTTATTCACAGCTATATACCCAGCATATATAACAGTGCCTTACATGTAGCAGGAGCTCAAAAAAATATCCACTGAACCAGAGAAATCATATATTGTGAACCCAGTTAGGTTTTGTCATAAAAATATGCATTGCAGCTAAGGTGAATAAGTGAAAAATGCCTAAGTTTTCTCTTGATTGGCAATGTATTTTGGTTGTGTTTGTTATTATCACAAGACTCATTCCAGCATTTACCTGAGCTAAACCCAGTACAAGAGGCAGGAATTCTCAGCAGGCATAGACAAGAGTAGAATGTTTTGCTATGCCTTTCAGTAACTGCTTCCCTTTGTCTAATCTTCTAACAACCAACTGTCCCTTTTCTATTCACATATCTCTCTGCTTTTCTCAGCCCTGTTCACTTCCTCTCTTTATTTCTCATTTCAAAAATATTTATAAAAGAGACAGAATAAAAGAACTAAGTAAAGCAGAAAAACACAAAGGTAAGACACATTATGTTCCGAGTTAAGGATTCAAACTTAAAATTAGGAAATAAAGAGTAAATCAATGAAAGAGTGGGCAAAAGATCAGAAAAGTGAGCCAGGAGGTCATTCCCATTTAAAGACGGAGTGGCCACCACCAGTCATCCTGCATAAAGGTGCCAATATGGATAAGAATGTTGGGATATGGGCTGTTAGTTACTAACTAAAGATGTTAGTCGGGTCACATAGAAAGCTTGATCGTCATGTTAATCAAGTAAAAATTGTTACTTTCATTCATGACCATCAACTCCATACACATATAAACACACAGACACACACACAGACACACACACACACACACACACACACAAAATAAAGTATTAATCAACCTTCCATAATAATCATCAAAATATATACTCTATTGATGATGAATTTATAGGAACATCCTTGATCACGAATTTCAGGACAAGAAATTATCACCTGATCTCAGACGTCTACGACTCCTTTTCATTCACGATCACACCAATGAAGCTAATACTTCCCATCCCTGTGAAGCAAAATCCCCTGGCCTTCTCTGGTTATATTCGCTCTTCCTTCCTCTGAATGGTTATGACTTTTGTCCAGTCGTGTCGGAAGCTGTCATTGTCAATACCAGTCATCAGGAAACAGATGACAAAACAAAATTAGACAATGGGAGGTGAGTTGAATAAAGGCCCATTTCCAAACATTGGGGGCAAAAATGCGATGGTGCGTTACCCCAAGGTTACTGATTAGGGCATTACACTTAGGCCTGAGAAAGACAAGACGGGTAATAAGAGAACTTGAACAGTGCTGTATGGAGAGGGCCACCCAAGAGGAATTGGGGCCTCAGGAGAGGACAGAGCCTGCCCACAGGGAACCCACAGGCACTTCGCCCGCATCTCCAGATCTGTGCCTCCCATTGACAAAATCTAACAGGACAAGAGAGACTGGAGCAACCGGACAGGGAAGAGTGGAGAACGCATCTGGAGCGTTACGTGTCATCATCGGCGAACTGCAATCTCTGAGTCAATTAAATATTTTTCAGACAGTTCCCAGATCGATCAAAATACTCGGGGTCCCAGAGAAAGAATGAGCTTGTTAAAGAAACGGCACACAGCTTCCAGTTTACACTGCAAAAGACATTTGCTAAGTGGGATCAGATTCTCATTCCAGGTAAATCCCTGGGAGGACTTCAGCAATTTCCTTAGGTGAAAAGTTAATCATGGCTATGTTCATAAATTTGTCAGACAGCGTGACTAACAGGGCAGAAGAATCTTTATTAAATAAACCTCATTCTCTGCATCTAAAACACAAACTCAGTGGGTTTCTGAACTGGAATGACAAGTCCCTCTGTCCCTTTGCGCCTTCCAACCTTGCTCTGTCCCTGCTCCCATTCTGGGTCACTGTTCAGCATACTAATGCCAAGCCTGCTTTTACCCAAAGTGTCTGTTTCGTATGCTGTCATATATATACTGCCGTTGGATCTCAGCCAGTGGAATTAAATGAAATGGTTTTCTGTCAGACTGAATACTAATTATGTCTTCATGCCAAAGCTAGGGCTGCATAATGACATCATTTGCAAGTGGGCTAGAGGTTGAAGCTCAGAGTTTGCTCTCATATTTATGGATGTAAGCAAAGTGATTCTAAGCACTTTCGTCTACCTGTTTTGTGCTGGTTTCTTTGTTGGGTAGATTTGAAAATCCAAGGTCTTTTCTGGGCAACACTGTGGATTAAGTAAAATTTTCTCTGCCTAAGTTAGTTGTGCTCTCACTGTAAGGCTTCGAAGCCACACCTCAGTGTCCTAGGGAAGCCTTTGGGACTCTCACTTTTTTTGGATTGTCAAAAGCCTGAGATCTTCTCCAGGTCACTCGTACATGCCTAGCATGATAAACTGTCTGATTTTCTCAGGCTGTAGATTTACATCTGTTGGTAATTCTCAAAATTTTCCCATTTTGTGTATTGTCTGCACTTTGATCTCAGCAGCCTGTCACAAATAATAATATTCCTCACCCCTCAAATGAGGCTTACATGTCTTTATAGCATTTACTGTGTTCAATTAGCAAAATTAAAGCAGGTCCTTAAGTAAAGTTGTTTCATTCAACATCATTTAGTTACAGTGTTGATGGAAAAAGCAATTGATTCCTGGCTGGGGCCACCGTATGTGTGGCGTCTGCATGTCTTCTCTGGGGACTCGTGTTTCCTCCCACATCCTGAAGACGTGCACGTCAGGCGAAGAAGCGTGTCTACACTGTCCTCTCGGAGTGAGTGTGGGTGGGTGTGAGTGGCCCTGCCATGAAAGGGCGTCCTGTCCCACGTCGGGTCCCATCCTGCACCCGGAGCTGCTGGGAGAGGCTCCAGCCACCTGGGACCCTGGGCTGAAATCAGTGGTTTGAAAGAGATTTCTCTTGTTTTTATTTATCTTCCTTAAATGTACACATAGCTCACATTTATTTCAGTGGTTAGTATTAGAAGTGTTTTGGGTCTTTATTTAGAAGTTTGGTGATGATTTTGTGACCAAAAATATGCTAGAGAAACTTAGCTCTTGTTTGTACCATGTAGGCTATGGTAAACATATTTTCATTATAAGTGGTTTCACTTAAAGTTGCAGTTTCCATGAATGTAGCAACAATGTTAAGTAAGGACTTACTGTGCTCATAAATCCACATCATGATCATAAGAAGAAGCCCTCTGGGCCCTCATTTTTCTCTCAGTTGGCATTTTAACAGTTTTTCTATAGGAGTAACTTCACCAGGGGAATAAAAAGACAAGGAACAGGCTAATATTAATGGAGCACACTGGGAGCAAATGGGTGTGTCCATTCAATGCAACACACATGTAACAGTCTTTTCGAATTTGAGGCACTTGCTAGATGTATAAAATATAGAAAGACTAATACATGTGAATCCTGTGCTCTAGCATCTCATAATTACATAGAATCATGGAGAGAAAATCAAGCAAGTTGTCAAGAGCTGTCATGTTTAGGTCAGTCTGCATTGGCCTAAAGAGGTGTGTGGAGCCTTGGCAAACCATTTAATGGTTCTGGCCATTCAATGACAAGAATATAATAAATGGTCACAGGTTTATATAGGTTCTATAATTATCTTCTCGTCCCAGGCTATCATATATTCATATTGAAGTCATTCTTTTAAATTCTGAGAAGTTTACTGTCATCATACAAACATAATTGCTTTTTGTTGCTGCTGCAGACCAGCCATCACCCCTGAACCTTAGGACATGTCCTACTGCTTTTTAGAGTGGCAGTAACAAGACCGTGCTGATTTTTAACCTAAATATTTGGCCTACAATTAGAAAATACTTTTCCCAAATGAGTGATTCACACTGCTTATCCTCCCACAGAGGTCTCTTATATGGCTTATATCTATGTTTAACTGAAGGGAAGTTTATGTTCCTCTCCACTATATTATGTAAAAGCAGGAAATGAGCGTATTCAAAAAATCAAATGTCGACCAAGTTCAAGATACTGAACTATAAAGTCTGAATAGTCTGAGGTCAAACCTCCAGACCAGCACACAGGGCAACTCAGGAGCAGTACAGCGCTGACTCTTTTGTCAAAAATTTCTTTCCCTTTATTTGTTTTAACTCTATAGCTACAGGGTATGGCTTAGAAGTGAGCCTCCTGCAACTGAAAGGCTCTAACCCAGGCGTGTCCAACCTAGACTCAGGACGGCTTTAAATGCAGCCCAACAGAAATTCTTAAAACATTATGAGATTTTTTTTTTGCGACCTTTTTTCTTTTTTTTTTTTTTTTAGCTCATCAGTTATCGTTAGTGTGAGTGTATTTTACGTGTGGCCCAAGACAGTTCTTCTTCCAATGTGGCCCAGGGAAGCCAAAGGTCGGACAACACAGTTCTAACCTTTTAAAATTTATGTTCTGATCCACTTAGAAAAAAATAATTACCTTCATTTGCCAAAGACTTTTGTTGCTGCATTAGATAATAATCCATCATGAGAGTGATCATTAAAATATTTTCAATTATACCAGCCAACATGGAATATGTCCTTTATTTGGCATAACTGATTTCTTCTTATACTTCAGAATTTGAGCCCCTTAGGTTCACTAGATTTCCTGAAAGAGGACCCAAGATGCTGCCCAGAGCTAATAAGCCCTGTGAACGTGGTGCAAAGATGGTATGTACAGCTGTGTTTTACCCCACGCCATGAAAGGCATTTTTAAAAAATTAAAGTATCTTCCAGATGAGGGTGGCCAATAGAAAACCAGGTGAAATGAGCAATGGTTCCTCATCAAAGACTGTCTAGAAACATGACCATCGGCTTCAAACATTTTGAGAAATATATAGGTCAATGTAAGAAAAATCCTCTGCTTCTTTGTGCTGTCTTTTTGTCCTCCTGATATCCAAGTTCATTTTATTTTTATTTTTTAATTAAATGTATTGGGGTGACACACCACCATTTGCAACAACAAGGATGGATCTTGAGATCGTCATGGTAAGTGAAATAAATCAGACAGAAAAAAAAAAATCAAGAACCGTATGACTTCACTCATATGTGGGATATAAAACTGTGCTCTCTTCTGATGCCATGAACTCTGTGGAGAAGCATATTTACCCACTACCTTGTTCCCCAAATAATTTGAGGGGGTATTCAAGGATAAAGAAAATATTGAAAAGCTAATCAACTAAGAGTAGACACGACTATAGAGAAGATAGTAAGCTCCTAGTGGCTCCACGATCACATGTCATGGTTTTTATAGAAGGGACTTCCATGTACAAGTTTGAACTAAATATTTCAGGGGAGTCACTGAATCTTAGAGCTAAAAAGGAGCTAACCTCTGGACCAAATATCTCACCCAAATGCAGAAAATCTTTCTTTGATAATTCTAACGTACAATAATCAATGCTGGGTTTTAAGGTTTGTTGTGATCCTTTCATGTCAGTACGTCCTGAGACAGTCTGTTCTTCTGAGGGACAACCCAGCATGATACAGTTCCTTGAATTGAGCTAAATTCTACCTCTATTTAACTTCTTTTCACTACTCTGAGCTTTATCGCCTCTGGAATGGCTTAGGTGAAAGCTACTCTCCTTTTGAATATCACCCCTTTCAGTAAAGGAAGACACTCCTGTGAACCTTCTATTGCACAGTGGTTAAAAGCTCGGCCTGTGAAGGCAAATAAAATTGGGTCTGAATCCTGTACTCACAACACAATAGTTTTTGCTTTTGGATAAATTACTTGTACAATCTGAGTCTGTCTGCTTAGCTGGGAGTGGAGAAAAATTACCTACCTAAGCAGGTTACTGTGAACATTAAAAAGTGATATAAATTAAGGACAGTAAATAAGCATAATACTTGGTGCATAATGTATTTCCTCTCACATCCTCTTCATGCCCAGATATCTGACATTTTCTTTAAATGCCCTACATTCTAGATTCCTTGGTATCATATTACAAACTATTAACCCCACTATAATTTTAAATTCTAGAGGATATCAAATATTTTTATAGGTGAAATGCAGACATTTATAGCAATGGTTTTCAACCTTATGTGATTCAACACCTCTTTTTCTATTAAATATTCCATAACATTCTCTTTACTATCTTTGAAATGCATTAATAGAAAAATCAATCTACCTGCAAAAATAATTTCAAAAAATTAATAAGGGGGGAGGGAGATAGTAGAGCAGGGAGGGGTTAAATATATGGTGATGAAAGAACTGACTCTGGGTGGTGAGCACACAATGCAATACATAGATGATGTGTTATAGAATTGTACACCCAAAACCTATATAATTTTACTAACCAATGTCACCCCAATAAATTTAATAATATAAAAATAAAATATAAATCCAAAAATAATAAAATCAAGTTAAAGTAACATATCAAAAAATAATGTGTGCTTCTACATGCAAATGCTTACACAAGACTACAATGGTAAATATGATAAAGAGATGATTGTACTTATCCAATACATAAAATTTCTACAATGCACCAATTTCAAATGTTAGCTGATACAGGAATGAATAGTATTGGTCACCAGTGACATAATTTTATGAAATTGAAAAAAGTTCCTACTAAAGTTCTGAACAAAAATCAAAGTACAATCTTCCATTTTACACAGTTATGTACCTGGAAAATTCACTATGTAATTAATACCTTGCAAAAAATACTGAGATGTTATGTTATATGAAGTTAGGTTTTAAGCTTAGATGATTATAAACAATTTTGACCTATAACATCCTGCAGGACATATGAAGGTCATAAATGATATAGGACAATTCTCTGAAGTTTGGACCTAGCTTGTGCATTGTAGAATGTCTAGCATCCCTGGCTGGTAATGCTCACCACACCAAAAGGACTAGGACAATAAAAAAAACAACAACAAAACACCCACCAACTTCCAAAACATCTCCACTGAGAATCACTGTTTTAAGGTTCCAGATCCATCTGTACTCCAGGAGTAACTATAGTATGATTTGGTAGCATATCTGCAAGTTATGGATTTTGACACTGCCACTGCTTTCAAAAACGTTCTGAATTTTACCCTTTAAAATAAGCCACACCTGTCATGTTGAGATAATTTACATTAAAACTATATTCTGTATGTCATGTTTACTTGGCTTAAATTTCATTTTCGTTGTTTGTATTCATCTTTTCAGTCTATCATTTTACATCTTGATTCTGACATTCTCTCTTCCTGATTTTCTTCACCTGCAAATTAGATAAGCATTTCTCGTCTGTGAGATGTGTGAACATGACTAGTAACTTCCCTCCATACTGACATAGCTCATTACACATCACTATTTTAATAAGTATACAGCTAAAAGGAATCCATGAAAGATGTAGTTAAAAGCCCTGCTGAAGTTAAGATAAGCTCTGTCCATCCTATTTCTCTTACGTGGGAAATTAGTAATACAGTAGACTCTCAGTTAATTGGTATCCATGGGGATTGATAGGTGCCAGATGACTGTAAGTAGACTCTTCATTAACTGGAACTTAAGCTACCAGTACTCTCAAGCAACTGGCAAACATTTTGCCGGTCACTTGAGTTTCAGTTAACAAAGAATCTACTGTATTGCAAACTACATCTAATTTTAGGGAAAAAATGCTCACTCAGTAAACCTATTTTGGCCTTTAGTAGCAATAATACACCTTTCTAAATTATTTCACATGCTTAATTTTTATAATACCTTTAAGAATTCTGATATAAATACACACAGTTTCAAAGTATTACTGTATTAGTTTAGTTGGTATACCAGCTAGACTGAAATCTCAGGGCTGTAACACAATGCAAATGCCTGTGAACTCAAAGTTCAATCTGTGGGAGTGATGGATGGATTCTGCTTCACTAAATGATTCAGGCAGCCAAATTAACATAGGCTGTCTTCCACATGTGGGACCCCAGCTGATCCTGAATATTGACATACATCCAATTAAGCAAGAGGAATGAAAGCAGAAGGTCGTATAGGAAGTTTCCATGGGTTAGCTCAGAAAGTGGCACGCGTCACTGCTGTCCACATTTCACTAGCTAGAATCCACATGTTCATACCTAAGTTTAAGGAAGACTGGAAAATACAATCTTGCTGTCTGCCTTGAAGAAAAGGAAACAGATTTTGGTAAACTAATAGCCTCTCTCAATACCATTTTTAGGCCCGTGCTAGAGGAGCTCCTGCTATGAGCTCCCATGCTTCAGGTATCCCTACATCTTGACATAACTTCCTGAAAATATTACATAAGTCACCCTCTTGTGCCTGGGATTAGCCAGGGTCAACAATTTTCTCTGAGCAGTGGATATGGCCCCATGTGAATCTATGTCACTGGAAGCATCAACCTCAAAATTTTCTAAGTCTCATTCCAGTAGCTGGGACCTACAGGACTAGTCATACTTTCCAAGTGGGTGCTATAAGCCAATACAATAGGAGCTATGTGGGCCAAGTCCCTGCTTCTCCACTCCCTGGTACTCCTTACCCTCTCCCCAGACTGTGCATTTGACTAGATGTTCCGATGAAGGTGGGCTATTGGAATGATGCCGACATATTTGTTTGGAATTACTTTCATCCAAGACAGAACGAAGGATAAGGTCAGAGCTCTGGGCTACTAGTGCTCCACTGCTCGCCCTCGGAAATAGGGCCCATGGGTAGGACTTTCACCTCTTTGTGTTGGACGTCAGAGGTGATAAGACCTTTACTCCATAATGCCAAAGGGATCTCCTGATTAATATCCTCCAATCAATATGGTGAGATTGTGCTGTCCTGAGTCAGGTGTAAGCCATGCTAAATGAGGAATGGCTATTCCTTGCATGAATGGAACCATTTTTCTTGCTTTGAACATTGGGTCTTTTTTATCTTCTCCAGTGTGTGGAAGGCAGGGGTAGAAACAACACTGAATGATAACATATTCTAGGAATACAGTGATCATAACCTAATGAGTTCAAGAGAAGATGTGGTTAGAGATGTGTTATTTTATGTTTCAAATCATAAAGTTAAAATTGTGAGGAAATGAATTATTATTTACATTTTCCTTTATATGCTGGTTAATATTTACCATTGTGATTATCATCAATGATGCATAATTACAACTTTTGAGTCATTTTGAACCAATATTCATGGGCTACCCAATAGAAGACGTACTGGTATGGGTAATGACGCGACTAACATTCAACAAATGGTATTAGGGAACTGGAGAAGCAAGATCTATTAATACATTGTTTTCATACAAACAGAATTCTAAGAAACACGGTATTGTAAGTATTAGCAACATTACTACCTTGTTCTCCCAACAGGAGATATGAAATTAGCCAGGAAAGATGCATTTGACCATGGACTGCATTGACCCATGGCTCAATTTAAGGAATATTTTCATGTGAACAGTTTTAATTCTTCAGATCCATGACTATGAGATGTTTTTCTATTCGCGTAGAGTTTTTATAATTTCTTCCAATAATATTCTGTAGTTTTCAGTGTGTTCATTTGTTTCATAAGTATTTTATTTTTGATGCTCTTTAAATAGAATTGTTTTCCTAATTTCATTTCAGATTATTCATTGCTAGTGTACAAAAATACAATTGATATTTTTTAATTGATTTTGTGTCCTGCACCCTTTCTGAACTTGATTATTATATGGTTAATATATGTTGGGACTTGTTTTCAATGCTCCTACAGGGAGGTTATAAATGCCTTAGCTTTTACTTCCTGCTTACAGAGAGCCTCACGTGCACAGCTTTGCACATGCACTCAGCCCTGTATATGTATGTAGATGTCTAGATTTTGTAGAAATATACTAAAGCTTTTCAAAGACTTTTAAGGACATCTTATTGCAATTTCCTTTTAAGGTTTTTGATTAGCCTCTTCTTCACCTCTACTAGTAATGCCACCTTAAGCAGCTAAAATGTCAGACAATTGCTAGTGATTTTTCTATGGTTCTTGTAAAATGCCCTGTGGGTAGTTTGCATGATGAAAGCTCCAAGTCAGGTCAAACAAAGACATTCTCTGAGAATGAAACTTTTCCAGACAAGTAAAAAAGGGACAGATCTGTGGGAATGGAACGTTTGAGGTGCTGCAAACTCATTTTTCCCTCTTCTGTGGGTGCTAGGCTGTTGATTTTTCACAGCTACCGTAGTTGTGAGGTTGTTGATTTTTAAGGCTACAATGGACCTGGGGAGAAGGGAATGTGATTAGGGCAAGTTTAAAAGCCATAAGCCTCTCTGTACTTGCCAAGATTCCACTGTTTATCTTGAGTAAAAATATTCCTCAAATTGTTTCAAGTCTTCAGTCAATTTCCAGAGTTCTGAAATTGTTGATTTGGACAGTTTTTGTTTTCCATTGTTCTTGTTGCTTATGTGGAGTAGATTTTCAGAATACTTTACTCTGCCACTCTGGAAATAAAATATCCACACACACTATGCTTAGAAAGAAACCAGGCACACACAAAAATGCGTACCAGGTGAACTCATTTATATAATGTTCAAAACCAGGCATAACGAATTGTGGTATTAGAAGTCAGGATGATTGTCCTTTGTAGGGATGGACCAGGAAGAAAGTGCAAGGAGGGCTTCTATGCTGCTTTTTATGTTCCATTTAGGATCTGTGTACGGCTTACTCGGGTATGTTCTATCACAATATCTGTTATCCGTATATGTATGATTGGGGCATTTTTCTGTATGTATGTTATACTTTGATAAAACCATAAACATAATTTAAAAATTAGTAATAGGATTGTGTGTATTGGTGGGATACGCAGAGTCCTACAGGTAGCTTTGTTCATACTGGAGAAGGTTCCAGTGCTTAAGTTGTTAGGTGGTTCACGCATATTCTTTCAATTATGCTTCAAATTTTACATGCATGTGACAAATATTCTTTGATGTGGATCCAATATTACCCAATGAAATTTACTGATAAAATTGTCGGCACTGTCCAATATCCTTTAATAGACTTTGAGGTTTAGAGACGTCATGACTTTCTATTCTTATTTGGATATTTAGAGTACTTTCAACATTTCATTTGATAATATTGCAATTAGCATGGATATTAATAAATCTTTGAGTACACACTTGATGGTTTCTTTAGGATATATTCTAAAAGTTAATTAAGGGATCAAAGTACACAAACATTTTAAGTATATTCAGAGCATCTGTTGGAGACATTCTACAAATTAACTCTGCACATTCCTCAGAAACATATGAGAGGCTTCATTTTCCTGCCTCATATCAAACACTGGGATGATATGTACACAAAAACATGTTAATATATTTGTGTAGTAAAATTTATATATTTCTTATACATAACTTAGTTACAAGTTTGCAACATATTAAAGGAAGTGTGTTATCGCATTTCTTTCAGTAACATTTGTGTTAAATATTTTTTCCTATGCTTCTTTATTTCTTTTTTTAATTCATTTTTATTGTTAGACTTATTGGGGTGACATCTATTAGCAAGGATTACATAGGTTTCAGGCATACAATTCTACAGTGCATTGTCAACTTGATGTATGATAAGTTCACCACCTAATGTGACTGACTTTGTTTCTGACCCTTATTTATTATCTTCATTTATATTTAAGTGTTCCCATTATTCTTACTGTTTTTTTAGGATCACTGAGAATTTTTAATTCTGTTTTCTAAAGTCTATAATCCATATTTGATCAATTCTAGGATTTCATTTTCTTCGATATTTTAACCTCTAATACTGCTTGAGCACATTTGCTAAGGTTTCAATCACTTCCATTTCACCAAGCATCTCTTCATTGATGTTCCAAATAATGTACAGAACAGTTTTTCTCATGACTTCCTTTCCTTTCTTAAAATAAAATTTTCAGCTTCAATACCATCAAAGGTAATGGAGCTCTCACAGAGTTCTATATGTTGTGACCCCCTTGGAGTTCTTAAAACTGCCCTTGAAGAAGATGCCAAGAGATGAAAACAGAACTACATGTGCAGCCCTCCGTCCTCCCCAACAGTACAGGATCAACATTCAAATCTTCCTCAGAAAGCACCAGAAATAATTCCACCCACCTTTTGTCCCTGTTTACGTCCGCCGGCACAGAAAATACATGAGAAAATACATTCTCTCTCATCACAATATTGTCCTGTTCATTTGGCCTAGTAAGTCCCTGAATTGACCCAATCTCATATTCCATCCCAAATTCCAAACTGAGTCACTGTGCCTGTTGGGCCACATGGTCAGTAACCTGGGCAGTTCCCTGCATTCTCAGTCTTTCTTGTGAATATTCCAAAATGTGGCTGTCCCTGGGGATATTTCTTTCCATGTAGTTCTTTCAAGGGTTGCATACAGATCACTGTTCTTCATTTCTCCCTAAAACCATACATTTTTACAGATACCTACAGAAATTCATCACCTCAGTCTTTGAATATTATAGCATAAGGTTGCCCAACCTGCATCCCGCAGGCCATGCTGGCCCAGGACGGGTTTGAATGCAGCCAAACACAAACTCGTAAACTTCTAAAAAACATTACAAAAATTATGCACAGACTTTTTTCTTTTTTTTTTTTAAGCTCATCAGCTATCGTTAGTGTGAGTGTACTTTATGTGTGACCCAGGACAATTCTTCCTCCAGTGTGGCCCAGGGAAGCCAGAAATTTGGACACCCCTGTAGTAGCACATGGATCAGTATCCCCACCCCTATCCAAAATTTTCTTTTGTAAAAAAAAAAAAAAAATTTCTTTTTTAAGTATTGGCACTTTTAATATCCAAATAGATGATCTTTCCAATACCTTGGCCTCTCAATTCATTGAACTCCACTCCTACACTCACCTTTGCCCTCACCTAACCCCTACCACTACTTCCTTTGGTTATATATCTGAGATGCTGCCCCCCACCTCTAGTATCCAGACTTCAGCATCACCCGCCTCCACCATCTTCCATCTTCCCAGTCCACTTTTCTTTTTTCTTTCTTTCTTTTTTTTTTTTTTTTTTTTGTATTCTTCGCCTGGCTGTTATCATCCTTTTTGCCCTAGGTTAAATTCCAGTTCTACTCTAATTAAAACCCTGCATTCACTCTCAACTCTCATATTCCTCTCTCTTCACTCACCATGTCTGGAAACTGCCCAATTTTGGTTCTAACCAACTCTTCGTGTACTTTCTACCCAGGCCCTGAGTGTCTGAATTCAGCCAGAAAAGCTGCAATCACTCTGACTGGTCTCACTTTGAATTCCTGATCATTAATAATACACAAATACCAGGTGGGCCCAAGAAGCCACCAACAATTCCATAATATTTCCCTAGGTCATTCAGCTTTTCACTCCTCTGGATTATGCTTGTACACTTCTCATTCTGTTCTCAGTCTTTAACTCCTTACAATAAACTTTTTTTTTATTTTACAGAGAATGTAGATGTTTGTGAAGTTATTTTTTATTTTAGAGAGAATTTAGAAACAATCAGAAAATAATGTCATAATCAGAGTTAGTGAATGACAGAGGTGAAAAGTACAATTTAAAAAACAGACACCAAGACGGACTGCCAAACAGATTCGCTCTCTGTTGAAATTTAAATTCCTAAATTGGGCATTCACTTCTGTCCATAAGATGAATACCACTTATCCTTTTCAAGTTAAGGTTTCACTTTGTAACCTTCATTCTTTTTATAACAGGAGCTCATATAAATAAAATACATGCATAAAATTTTTTCAGACTTTAGTTTCTATATTAGTAAAAATTATGTAAATAATCTCTGTGGACCCAATCAAAGATTAAATGATTTTATAGCACTTTTCATACTATAAATATCTTAAACTAAGCTTTACTAAAATAAACTTTGTCTCACATGTTACACTCTACACAGAAATAGCATCTCATGACCCTACTTGTCCGAATCTTTCACACACCTTCAAGGGGATGGTCAAATGCCACTTTCTCCAGAAAGCTCTGTCTGATACCACAGGAATAATTATAATAAATACATCCCTCTGAACTTGCTACTCAATTTGTTCTTGCATTATAGTGTAATATACACTACCTTATATTTAAATTAGCTCTGTGCATTCCCATCTCATTCACTAGATGAAAAGTTCAGTTAGTTAAGCAACTATATTTTACCTAGTTTACTATCCAGCTTCCTTTGCTAGAATGATTATGTTGCCAATAACAGCTACTCAGTAAATTTTTAATAAGTGATTTGATTCTCAACTCACCAGCTGAATTCACTTTCATAAAATTTTAGCTAAATGGAAAATAATTGGGCTAGCAGTTAAAAGCTCAGATGGTGTGCATTTAAAATCCTACTCTACTATCTACTTAAAGTCTCTGAGCCTTACTTTTTTCATCTATAAAATGGTGATGATAAGAGTACATATCTCTTAGGGATTTGTGAGAATCATTTGAATCAATTCACATAAAAACTGGAAAAGTGTCATTTTTTTAAGCCCTCGATAAATGTTAGTTGCTATTATCATAAATTATAAAGCAAAAATAAGGAGTTTGAGAAAATTCATAAATAAAATAATTTAATAATTTCTAAAAATAATTTCTAACACATGCATTTTTGTGTGCTTTGTACGGGATTTCCTGGCAGGTGAAAAATAACAATAAACTTAATTAAGGGGTGACTTTTCTGGTCAGTATAAAGGACAGAACAGTTTTAATCTTGTCAAGAAGCAAGGTCTGGAAGCTTTTCATATTTGATCATTTTCTTTAACATGAGTAAGTCGAGTGCTCCATTAGTTCTGGAGAGGAGAATATAATGGAATCAGCTGTATAATAGGAGCATTAAGCCTTTTTGCATTATAGAAAATTATTGAAAAAGGCTGCCAGGCTCTGAGTTCCTTGCCAAAATATGGCTATGGATATTCAACTGTAACATTAAGCCTGATAAAAACTTTTACTTTAAATAGCCAGAAACCCAAATGGTAGTATAGAACGCGAATGTCGGTCTTGAGCAAGAAATAGGAATGAGAGGAAATAGACACAACCCTGTCTTAAAGCAGGTGCTTTTCAGAGATATCACTTTATTCAGATGCTTTCATGAAGATGAAATGATATCTCCATTGCTTGTTTTGAATTTACATTGCAACTGTAGGTCAGAATTGAAATTTAAGCCAACATCAGCAGTCTATGTAAAATACTGACCTTGTTTTCTTTTAAATGTTGACATCAGAGTCAGCTCTATCATAGTAAATTGAGGAAAAATTAGCATCATCATTCTTTTTATTATTTTTCTTGAAAATTAGCTTATTTTCCTTCCATTATATTCTTTATTACCACTGTATTTCTTTTTTTTTTAATTCATTTTTATTGTTAGACTTATTGGGGTGACATCTGTTAGCAAGGATTACATAGGTTTCAGGCATACAATTCTACAGTGCATTGTCAACTTGATGTATAATAAGTTCACCACCTAATGTGACTTCTCTTTCCATCACCTTATATTTAGAGACACTGCTTTGTCTGTCCCTTAAGGCTTTCCAATTTGACAGAGAACATTTTGAGTAAACCTAACACCCACTAGGAAAATTCTCATGCCTGCATGTACCAGCCTGGCCCCAATTCCTGTTACTAGTCTCACCCTGTGCAAGGTTTATGACACAGAACAACAGTAAGGCAAATAGCCGTCCAGAGACAGGAATACCTCTGCAGTAGTGTTAGAAACCTCCAGAAAAACACTACCCGGCATGAAGCACGCTCTAGGGTGACTTTTCTATGCTTCAAACTGAGAGAAAATATAACTCGTTGACAGGGCACATAGGCATCCCTTCAATAAAATATAAATTCATGAAGCTGACTCCACAACCATCCTTTCTTTATCAAACCTGTTCCAATTACTTGAAAGTCACACTTCTCACACACACACTGCTCATACTCCCATCCACTTAAATGAAACAGACATACCAGCTTAGTCCCAGACAAAATAATTCCCCAGCTGGATTTCCTTCCCACTTCTCATGCAGAGCCCATGAATCCATTTGGATTCATGTCACAAATGAATCCAGGTAACTAAGATCAGCTCACTTCCACATCACATGTAAGAGTTCTTTCCTCTCCCTGTAGCCTCAGCATACTTTATCAGCCCAAACATCTCATGATTCCAGAGACATTTTTCAATTTAAAATTCAAAACAAAGGTAAAATTATTCAATGCCAGAAATGCATATCTTCCCAACAGTTTAAATCCAACAAATTTCCTAACCTTCCATTTCATTTAGCAATCTAACAAAGCTTTTGAAAACAGTTTCTCATGTTTCTTTTTCGGAATTATTTAAATGAAAACTATCAGTGCTTCTTCAGATTGGTTCTTCACTAAGCATTAACAAATTGTAATTATTCAAAAAGAGAGAATAAAAGAAAAAACCTCAAAGAGAGAGGTGCTTAGAGATATGATTAAATGGAGATAGGTTAGAGAAATTTTATTCCCACTTTTTATGTGACATATCTTCCCAGTAAGGAATCTAAGAGATCATTCTTAACAGTATCAATACATGCTGAAAAGTATCAATTTTTCTATTGTAGAGCTTGCCACCAAGCACTCAGTCCCAAATCCTCGTATAGTTTAAAAAAAAAAATGTTCTTGACTTATAAAGGCAATCTAATTTTGAGATGCTGAATTATAAAGTTACAGAAAAGTGAAAAGTAACATTCAAAGGTGACTTGATCCCAATCCCCCAAGACTCAGATTATATGTTTTATAATGTGTCAAATGATCTGTTTATATAATATCAAGTGGTGAATACCACTTGATATTATAAGTGGAAAGCAGTTTAAATTTACTCTTTTTCCATGTATATTACTCTCTTTTTAAAAAGGTAGAGAAAACTAGAGGATAACTCTGGAGAATACCAAGCATAGTAAGTAGGGTGCAACAGTAAGCACCCAAACACTACAGAATTATGGTTTTGAGAAAGTGACAGCTTACAGTAAAATAAATCACTACCTTTTTATTTAAAAGCCAGATCCACCAAATGTGGAAATAAAGGGACATACTTCACATGGGATAAGTAACCTAAACTAGGATCATCATACATGCCCCACTAATCACCCTTTCAGTGAATTTCTCTCTCCTCTAATGCCCTGAGGCTAAGGAGGAGCCTCTACTGCTTTAGAACACTCTGTTTCAAAGCTGGTCTGCAAGTCCCTTCCCATAATGGCCTCGTGCTTCACTGAGCTAGGGCTGAAACAGTAAAGCAAGTACTCACAAATGTAAAGAAGTATGTATCAGACATTAGGAACACGGCAGCATGAGGAGTGTTCCTTGAAATCTCCCCTGGAAGTTAGAATAAATTGAGTATCTATGATTCAATAAAGAATTCCCATGCAACACACAAACACATCTGAGAGATCTGTGCATCGAAACATATGATGGTGGGCAAACCAAGGCAAACGGTAGGAAGGGAAGGGGAAGTACAGAGATACGGGACAGAGAATGCAGCCTGGAACTCATTGCAGTCCTGGAAGAGGGTAAGAGTGAAACTGCATGTGCACCTTCTGTGGCCTGTAATCCTGCCTGAAAGAGGAGCACATAATGTGGCTGAACTCAGCAATTGGGGCAGAGGCCTCGGGGCAAAGACCAAATACAAAGTGTGAAAGACCACACAGCCCTCACTGTCAGGCAGAAAACCAACCATGAAGCCTAGCCACCTCCCCCAACTTTCCCAGTGTTTCATCAGGTCCCAGAAGAAATGGCAGATTCACAGTGTGGCTAATTCCAATGACAGGGAAGGAGCTGTAGGGGCAAGAGAGCTGCAGATTGGCAGTCACCGTTGCCCAGAGCCACAAACACACTTGCCACCTCTCCCAGCACACCCGACATCCACCTTTCTTGGCTGACCCCAGTGGGGACACCCAGGCCAACTGAAACACACAAGTTCTACATCTGGTCGCATTGGCAACAATGGCATTCCAGAGGCTCAGAACGCCATCGCCCACCACATCCTTTCACGGGGATGGTGCCCTGAAACCAAGACTACCCGGTCACAGTGCAGAAGCCCATCTCCCACAAAATCTCCCACAGCGCAAGAAGTCAGAACAATGTAAAAGAAAATAAAATGATGCAGTGCAAGGGAGAAAATAAAACACTCCAGAGCCACCTACTGGAAACCAAAAGAAAGACCTCTTCATATCTGCCTACTGCAGAATCCACTCCTTTAGATGCCCTGAAAGAGAAATCCATTAACTACCATTAATAACTAAGGTAAAAGGTGGTTCAGAAAAAAAAAAAAGAAAGAAAGAAAGAAAGAAAAATCTCCAGAAATTAAACTTAAAGACATGGAAATATGTGACTTAAATGACAGAGAATTCAAGATTGCAGCTCTGAAAAAAACAATATAAGATGCAAGAAAACTCAGGCAGGTTAATGAACTCAGAAATATACTAAATGAACTAAGTGAATGCTTTACCAAAGAGATTGAAATTTTTAAAAAGAACCAAATAGAAATTCTGAAAATAAAGAGTTCAATAAAAGACATGATGAAATAGTCAGCTTAGAAAGTAAAGCTGAGCAGATAGAAAAACAAATTAGTGATATTGAAAACAGAAATCTGAAAATGATGCAGGTTGAAGAAGAGAGACTTGAGAGAAAAAAGAAATGAAAGAACTCTATGAGAACTATCTGACTCCATCAGAAAGAGAAATGTAAGAATAATGAGTATATCAGAAGAACAGAGGGAGAAGGGCACAGAGAGTCTATTCAAACAAATAGTTGACAAGAACTTCTCAAACCTTTGGAAAGAACTGAATCCTCAAATCTAAGACTCAAACAGAACACTAAATACCTCAGTTCTGATAGGCCTTCTCCAAGGCACATTATATTGAACTTGTCAAAAGTTAATGACAAAGAGAATTTTAAATGCAGCCAGGCAAAAGAAGACTGTAAACTATAAAAGAAAGTCCGTTAGATTATCATCAAACTTTTCAACAAAAACCCTATAAGCCAGGAGGGAGTGAAATCACATATTGAATCTATTGAAAGAGAGAAATTACCAGCAAAGAATAATGTATACAGTAAAGTTTTCCTTTAAATATGAAGGAGGAATAAAGATCTTTTCTAATACATAGAAGCTGCTTAAATATTCCATCATAAGGCCTGCATTACAGGAAATACTGAAGGAGGTTATTCAACCTGAAACAAAGAGTCAAAAGGATACAAAACCATGAGAAAGATTTACTAACAGAGAAACAAAAGCAAGAAATGGCAATCCTTATGCAGAAAAGGGCATTATACACTTAAACATAACATAAAGGGTAAAGGAGATAAAAACATAAAGAAAAGAGAAAGAAGACGATTTGCTACTGCAAATCAGAAATGAACTCACAATATAAACAGAAATAATTTGTGACAACAAAAACACAAACAAAGAGGGACTAAGTAAAGGTCTAAATTTGCAAAGGGAAATGGAGCTAAGATGTATGCTTAGGAAATGGACTACTGCATATATGAAATTTTCATTTACATAGACTTAATGATAAACAATTAAAAAAAAACAAAACTGAGACACATGACATAAAAAAAGAGGAAGTTCAGAAAAAAAATCCTAGAATACCACCAAACTAAAATAGCAGACAGAAACATAAAGGCAAAGAAACAATGGAGACACTGAGCTACCAGAAAAACAAAAGGTAAAATGGCTGTAGGAAATCCTCATATATCAGAAATCACTCTAAATGTAAATGGACTGAACTCACCAATAAAAAGGCACAGAGTAACAGACTGGATAAAAAAACAAAAAACAAAAACAACCATATGCTGCCTGCAAGAGACACACTGCAGCTACAAGGACAAATACAGACTCAAAGTCAAAGGGTGGAAAACAATACTCTAAGCAAATGGCATCCAAAGAAAAGCAGATGTAGCCATATTTGTAACTGACAAAACAGACTTCAGGATAAAAACTGTAATAAGAGACAAAGATGAACATTTCATAATGATAAAGGGGACAATACAACAAGAAGAAATAATACTTAATAATATATATACCCCCAATCAGAGAGCACCAAAATATATAAAGCAACTACTAACAGAACTAAAAGGAGAAACTGATAAAAACACAATTATAGTAGGGGACCAAAATATGCCATTGATAAATATGTATAGTTCATCCAAAAAGAAAATCAATAAGGAAATACCAGACTTAATTGACACATTAGACCAAATGGACATAATTGACATTTACAGAACATTTCATCCTAGAACACAAGGCTACACATTCTTCTCTAGTGCACAGTGAAGCATTCTCAAGGATAGGTCATATGCTAGGACACAAAACTAGCTTCAGCAAATTTAAGAAGACTGAAATGATACCAAGTGTATTGTCAGACCACAAAGCCTTGAAATTGGACATCAACTGTAAAAACAAAGTGAGAAAAACCACAAGTATATGGAGATTAAACAACATGATATTAAAGAATGGCTGGCTTTAAAAAGAAATAAAAGGAGAGATCAAAAGATACACAGACACAAATGAGAATGAAAATACATCATATCTAAATTATTGGGATACAGCAAAAGCAGTATTAAGAGAGAAATTAATATCATTACAAGCCTATCTCAAGAAACAAGAAAAATCCCAAATAAACAACCTAAGATTACATTTTAAAGAACTAAGAAAAGAAATGAAACAAATGAAATTCCATGTCAGTAGAAGGAAAAAAAAATAATAAAAATTAGAGTAGAACCAAATGAAATGGAAAACAAAAAGACAATAAAAATAATGCAACAAAGAGGGTTCCTTGAAAAGATTAATAAAATTGACAAACCCTTGGCTAGACTAAGGTAAAAAGAGAAAAGACACAAATAATCAAAATCAAAAGTGAAAGAGGATAAGTTAGAATTAATTCCATAGAAATACAAAGGATCATACAAGAATACTATGAAGGACTATATGTCACAAAATTCAGTAACCTAGAAGAAATGGACAAGTTTTTAGAAACATATAGCCTTCCTAGACTGAATCACTAAGAACTGGAAAATCTAAACAGTAAGGAAATTGAAACAATCATCAAAAACCTCCCCAAAAGCAAATTTTCAGGAGCAGATGGCTTCACTGGTGAATCCTACCAAACATTTAAAGAGGATTTAATACCTGTCCTCCTCAAACTCTGCCAAAAAATTAAAGAAGAGGCAATACTTCCTAACTGATTCTATGAGACCAATATTACTGATACCAAAACCTGATAAGGATAACACACACACACAAAAAAACTATAGACCAATATCTCTGATGAATACAGATGTAAAAATCCTAAACACAATTCTAGCAAATTAAATAAAACAATATATTAAAAAGATTATACATCATGATCAAATGGGGTTCAGTCCAGTGGCAGAAGGATGGTTCAACATATGCAAATCAATCAATGTGATACACCACACAAACAAAAGATAAAAATCAAGATTATATCAATCAATGCAGAAGAAGCATTTGACAAGATACAACATCTATTTATGATCAAAACACTTAATAAAATGGGTGTAAAAGGAAAGTACCTCAACATAATAAAGGCCATATGTGACAAACCTCAGCTAATACACTGAACGGTGAAAAACTGAAAGCTTTTCCTCTAAAATCAGAAACAAAAAAAGGATGCCTCATGTCACCAGAACTGTTATTCCACACAGTACTGAAAGTCTTAGCCAGAGCAATCAAGTAAGAGAAAAAAATAAAAATATCCAAATTGGGAGAGAAGAAGTTAAACTGTCACTATTTGCATACGACAGGAAGAGATGAAATACTGCCATTTGCAACAACATGGATGGATCTTGTGATTGACATGCTCAGCAAAAAAGTAAGGAACCATACGAATTTCACTTATATGTGGGATATAAAATTGAGAACAACAAAGGAACAAGACAAAGAAACAATGAAACAAAAACTCATAAACAGATGATAGTTTAGTAGTTAGGTGATGTGTGTGTGTATGTGTGGAGGGGGTCAAATATATGATGATGGAAGGAGAACTAACTCTGAATGGTGAACACACAATACAATAGAGAGATGATGTACTCATATTATAGAAATGTATACTCGAAACCTATTTAATTTTATGAAGCAATATCACTCAAATAGTAGTATGTATCTCTTCATTTTCCTTTTTATCCAATAAGAGATTTCCCCACCTTGCTTTCTCTTGCCTCCTTAATCTACCACTGTGGCTCACAACCTTTTACTACTTGTGTATCTCTTTTAAACCCATTTCTATAAATTGTACTCCTTGTTTTTAAAACAGCTATTTTTAAATACAGACACTTTTGTTCTGTGCTTATCTTAATGTAAAGTAGTGGAAGTAAGTAGTTAGGAAAGAAATATTACTACACTAAAAGTAGAAACCACAGATTTAATTTTACAATATTCATAACAGTCAAATATTGATAATGATGATCAACTATATAAATATAAAATTTAAAAAACTACTTGGAAAAAATTATGATTAAAGACAACTTTTATTCAGTTAATAACTAAACTGATCAAACAGTCTGGCTATGGATACATTTGTATGTTTAGGGAAGTTCTAGAAACGTTGCAAATGGATTGTTCTGAAACTGCATAATGATTGGTAGAAGAATGGTTTGGGGAAAGGGTTCATAGCCATGCCCTCACCAATCATCATTTGCTAATGTGATTCCATTTGGAAGTGTCTCCATTAATGGTGATTCAAACTTAACATTTATTGTTCCATAACTAATGTTTTGTATTTTTCACTATCACTGATTATTGTTCAGTGGCCCAGCATGTACCCCTGGGGGTATGCTTGGGAACCAATGACCTACCACCAATGGATTTCATGTAATCTTTCTTATGTTCCCTCCAAATGCATAAAAAGAACTACAAAAGTGCCATTTTCCAGAGCATTTTCTCAGTCCATTGAGTTCTTACTTCTGGGCATGTCCTCAGTGTTGTTCAAATAAACTCTAATGAATTCTTATAGAATTTTCTATAGCTTTGGGCATTCTTACGTCAACACCACTATGGGCACGGTGGGCAGAACATGTATTCCAACAATAGGGGAGGGGCCACGGAGTCTCTCAGTCCCCGGGTCCATCCCCGGGTCCAACTCACAGGTCAAGCAGCAGTCACATCTTCCTGACAACCTTCTCCAACAGTATTTGGGAAGCAGCGCCAGATTGTCAATATAATTTAACCATACATAATCCACTAAGACACCTGTCATCATTCCTGGTTCTTGGAGTGCTGACCTCATAAGCTACTCCAGAGGTCTTATTTCTGTTTATATGGCACCTTCAGGTCTGACAGCGTTTTGTACTGTGTCTCTGTCTTAAATGCAATGTAACCACTTTTGCTGCTCTGAAAACAGCTATGGCTTAGGAAATTTGAGAATACCTGGGAGGAGGATAAGATGGCGACTGGAGAGGAGGTCCCTAAAGCCTCTCCCAGAAAACACAATTGAACGGCCACCCAGGAGCCAAGAAAGAGGACAAAAAATGGGAGCTGAGACATTCACTCATCGCAAGTAAACACCTAAGGGTTGGAGAGAAAGGGGTGAGCGGGAGAGAGGGGAGGGAGGAAAGACAGATAGCAACAGGACCCGATCTTGCTGGCTGCAGTGCATGGGAGGGGGAAGCCAAGAGGCGACAAGAGGAAAAGCCCTAGCAAAGTGTAGAACAGTGGGAGTCCGTTGGGGAGCTAGGCTGGGGAGCTGGAATTTGGGGTGGTGAGTTGGGGACAGACCTTGGAAGACAGCCTCTGGAACTCTTGAGTGGTAGCAGGACTGAGCAAGGATGCTGAACTGCAGAGACGACATCTTGGCTCTAGGCTCCCTTGGGACCCACAGCGCAGGCGCTCGCGACTCCTGTTCCAGCCCGCTGTGGAGGCTTACTGGCTGCAGGAGTGGCGTGCATAGCTCCTGTGCGGGTTGAGGCTCCCGTTCGGGCCCGCTGTGGAGTCGGACCGGCTGCCACGCGGGCAGCGCACAGTCCCTACACACGGCTGCCATTCCTATTCCCCGCCTGCTGCAAAGGCAGACCCGCTGCTGGCGCAGCGTGTGCAGCACATGCGCCGAAGTGTGGCTCCCGTTCCATTCCCAGCTGCTGAGGAGGCGGGCCGGTTGCTAGCAGGGTGTGCGCGGCTCCTGCACGGGCCGAGGCTCCCATTCCAGGCCCGCTGCGGAGGTGGGCCGGCTGCCTTCCTACCGCAGGGCCAGACCCACAGCTTTGGACTTGTGTGCATGCCTCCTTGTGCGCCCCTGAGTCCTAAAAGCAGTGCGAGCCCGCAGAATCTGCCCCAACATTTGGCCACGGAAGCAGGCCCAGGAAGAAAGGCGGATTTGATAGCATTCGCCCCAGCCAGCAGGAGCAGCTTTGGCCTACACCACCCAGCTTCCCCCAGCATAGGGCAGAAGGTGGAGCTGCCCCGGTGTGCCTTTTGTTGGCCTCTACCCTTTCCTACAACCTCCCCAACCAACTAACTACAGGAAGCGGAGGGACCATGATAGATGTGCACCACCTCCAAATGTAGCAGGAGACCAGAAATAAGAAATAAACAACCCCTCTCTCTCCCAAAATAACCCCTCTCTCTCCCCAATACCACCTCGTGTCTGTCTTACAGCAAGACACCACAAAACCAATCTGGGCTCCTGAACATAACGCCCTCATGTCAAAGAGGATGAACCCAGCAGACAGGATGAATTCCTTAAAAACTAAAACTCCTCAGAAAGAACAGGACATTTATCAAGACAGCTTCTTAGACCTAGAAGTTTCCGAATTAAGTGACAGAGAATTTAAAGTAGCCATTCTAAAGGCTGTGAGAGAAATGAAAACATACTGGCAGAGCACCATGGCTCACATAAACAACATAAAAAAGGACATGAATGACATAAAAAAGGAACTTCATGAACAAAAGGAACAATTTAACAAAGAAATTCAAAACATAAGGAAGATTGAGATGGAAATGCAAGAGATAAATAATACCATAAAAGAAGTGTGAAACAAAATAACTGCCATAGGAAATAGGGCCAACCAGATGGAGGAAAGAATTAGTGATATCGAAGATCAGAACATGGAAACAGCTCAGAAAGAGGAAGAGAGGGAATATAGAACCAAAAGGATTGAAAGAACTCTACAAGAACTATCTGAATCCATGAGACAAAACCACATCAGGATAATAGGAATACAAGAAGGGATAGAGCATTCTACAGAAAACATACTCAAACAAATAGTAGATGAGAACTTTCCAAACCTATGGAAAGATCTGGAACCCCAAGTTCAAGAAGAGAACAGGTCCCCTAGATACCTGGACCCTAACAGATCTTCTCCAAGACACATGGTACTGAAGATGTCCAAAACTAAAGACAAAGAGACAATTCTCAAGGCAGCCAGGGAAAAAAGAACTATAACCTTTACAGGAAACCCCATCAGACTGGCATCAGATTTCTCAACAGAAACTCTGCAAGCCAGGAGGGAGTGGAATCCAATGTTCAAAAATTTAGAAGAAAGGAACTTACAGCCAAAAATAAATTATCCAGTAAAATTATCTTTCAGATATGAAGGTGGAATAAAGACCTTCTCAGACACACAGAAGCTGAGGGAATTTGCCAGCACAGGGTCAGCACTCCAAGAAATACTGAAGGAGGCTCTTCGACCTGAAACAAAACATCAGGAAAAATGGAATAAAGTTGGGGCAACAAGACACAAAAATAAAACAAAAACAAACAAAGAAATAAGTAATGGCCACAGGAAATCCTTACATATTGATTATCACTCTAAATGTTAATGGACTTAACTCACCAATAAAAAGACACAGAGTAGCAGACTGGATTAAAAAACAGAACCCATCCATATGCTGTCTCCAAGAAACACACCTCAGCCATAAGGACAAACACAGACTCAGAGTGAAAGGATGGGAAACAATACTTCAAGCAAATGGTAACCAGAGAAAAGCAGGAGTTGCCATACTGATATCTAATGAAATAAACTTCA
>PVJL010000856.1:0-60266 GCA_004026885.1 Lyroderma lyra
CCTTTTATCATGATGTAATGACCATCTTTGTCTTTTACTATCTTTTTTAACTTGAAGTTTATTTCATCAGATATCAGGATGGCCACTCCTGCTTTTCTCTGGTTACCATTTGCTTGGAATATTGTATCCCATCCTTTCACTCAGAGTCTGTGTTTGTCCTTACAGCTGAGGTGTGTTTCTTGGAGACAGCATATGGATGGGTTCTGTTTTTTTAATCCAGTCTGATACTCTGTGTCTTTTTATTGGTGAGTTCAATCCATTGATCGATATGTGAGGATTTCCTGTGGCCATTACTTATTTCTTTCTTTGTTTTTGTTTGTTTGTTTGTTTGTTTATTTTTGTTTCTTTCTTGTTGCCCCAACTTTGTTCCATTTTTCCTGATGTTTTGTTTCAGGCGAGATTATTCTTAACAGAACAGCTTTGTCTATTTTAGGAATGTATGTAACTGAATTCACATAGCATTATTTAGTATGTGACTTTTCTTGCACAACTTCATTTGTGTGAGATTTATCCCGTGTGTGTGTGTGTGTGTGTATGTGTGTTCGTGTGTGTTTGTGTTTTCATATAGCAATATGTTTCTCTCTCTAACTGACGTATGATAGTAGATAAAATAAACTTATGGAATTAATTAATTAATTTTATTTACTTTAAATAATTCTTAATTATATTAAATTGTGGGGGGTGGGGAAGAAATTGTCTTCTACTCTTCCTGATTCTTTTGGCTGGATTAATAATTAAATCTTCATGAGACACATTAACAAAAAGAAATGGCCAAATATAATTACATATGCAGGTATTGGAACCCCATATACATAAGAGATTCAGAGATGAAAGAAAAAAAATGACGTATATATCACATTCGGAGCTAAGGATGAGGTAAGTCACCTTGGTGCTTCAGAGGAAAGGAAGGTCATTTATAAAACAATAAGAGCAGATGGTCAGTAATTAAAACCTTGCCCTTTCTTATAGATAGGTCATGAAAAGTTATTTCTGGTGATAACTTTTATTATGAGCAAGCCCCCTAATCTAAATTCTTTGAGCAGTATAAGTTTCTAGTGAGCCTGCAAGGTATTGATTGCCTTAGCTGAAAATAATCCATATACCACAGAAGCACATTTGAGGTGACTCATGAACCCCTACAAAATCAATCAATCGATCAATCAATAAAGTTGTCAAGTATATCCTGTTCTAGTTTTTCCTAAATTTAAGAATCCCAAATTTACAGAAAAGTTTCAAGAATATTTATTATATTATTCTGCTTTCTCTCTCATATGTTTATTTTTCTATTTTGATGAAACATTTAAGTATATAATTGCTATGATTATTACACACTAAACTTTAAAGATATTATAGACTCTCATCTAATGTAATGACCATATCAAAATTTCTTTAGTTATTCAGTATTATTTTTCTTAGTTTTGTCTTTGTTGTTTTATTATCTGTTATGTTTATTTTTTTTTTGGAGAAGTAATATATAATTTAAGATATTACCTTTCAATTAATTGCCAAGATAACTCATTTCCCTGTAATCTAAAACATTATGTCTGATATATTTTTTATTTTTTGCTTTTTGAAATTTTTGTCCAACATGTTTGATAAAGAGAAAATAGAACAAGACAAAGCAAAAGGAATAATACAGTGTTTTCTGAAAGCTAAATCATTTCGTTTAAGAATGAGTTCTCTTCCCAGCCAGGGAGCTACCCACATACCAAAAACCAAAAAAAAAAAGAAAAAAGAAAAAAAAACAATGAGTTCTCATTAAAAAGCCAAGCCAAAACAAACAAACAAAGCCAAGCAATTCTTTACTCCTTAGTATTGCTAAAGAAAGAAGTAACAGGCCAAAATAGGGTCACTTTTGCTAAGCCATGTCACCAAAGCACAACTTAACAGATCACATATTTGCACTTGCAGCCTCTGCGAGGAGTAGAATTTTAAACCAACTTGTTTAGGTTTTCCTGATAAATCCTAGTAAGATAATCTCTAATTTTTATGTGATAAAACATAAAATTTTAGGGCATATTTGAGTCAAACTGCTACCAAACAGAAAAATCAGGGGCACTGCCCACGCCCCTATGAGAGGCAGAGGCTCCGTGGACGAGGAAAAGAGTCTTTATTTAAAGCCTTGCTAATCTCTGAGCACCCAAAGAGGAGTGATCCTACGACCCCTCTATCCACAAGATCAGTATCAGGGTGCGTCCTCTCCCTTTTCTGCAATCCCACTCTCGGCAGAGCACAGGCAGCCAGAACACCCTGGTTCTCCCAGCGGATCCCCCTCCCGCTGGGCCCCAGGCACCAGGAGCCCCACCACTGGGCCCTGGCCGTTCCCCGTGACCCCACAGAGCCGGCCAATCCCTGTCCTAGGCTGGCTGACCGGTGTCCTTCCCTGCCACCTACTCCAAGAGAAGGAGGGGCTTTTCCTTCTTCAATCGCATTCGCCCAAGGCAGCACTTGGCACCTGGTGCTCCAGCCTGGGATGCTTCCGTGGGGGAGGAGAGGAACGGGACCCCTCCCCTGCCTCCTCCCAGGAAACTTTTTATCGGCCCCTCCCTTCATGCCGGTCACAAAACTACTGTAAGTACCAGGTCTGATAATCAAGTTTGTGAGCTTATCGCAGGAAAAGTGCCAAACATCACTAGGTCACCTTCGGAGTACTCCGCTGGGGAAGCTGTGCTTCAATGCCACAGCCTAGTCCACACTACGAAGCAATTTGGGAAATCTTTTTCTGGAATGGTAATCAGAGTTGTCATCATGTTACGCTTGATGTCCTAAATGTCATCAAAATGTCTTCCTTTCAATATTTCCTTCATCTCTGGGTAAAGAAAAAATTGTTTGGGGCCAGAGCAAGTGAGCAGGGAGGGCGTTCCAATACAGTTATGTGTGTCCTGGCTAAAAGCTCCCTCACAGACAGGGCCCTGTGAGCTGGTGTGTTGTTGTGAAAGAGCCTGGTGTTGGAGAAAAGGTCAGGTAGTTTGCACTTCACTTCTTCACACAGCCTTCTCAGCACTTCCAAATAGTTAACTTGGCTGACTGTTCAGTTGATACAAATTCATGATGAATGATCCCTCTGATATCAAAAAAAGTTTGCGTTTGACTGGTTTTGACTCTTGATTTGGACTGACAGGACTTTTCTGGTCTTGGAGAATTGGCTGACTTCCATTGTGCACTTTGATGCATTGTTTCAAGTTCATATTGGTACAGCCATGTTTCATCACCAGTGATAACACCGCCTGAACATCGTCTTGCCTCTCCAAAAGTTCCTGGCCAACTTCAACTCCCCTTTGCTGTTGTTCATCGGTGAGCTCCTTTGGGACCATTTTTGCACACACCTTTCTCATGCCAACATTTTCAGTTAAGATTTTCCTGTCTATCGATTACTTGATCTGCTATGCTTTTCACAGTCAGCCGATAATTTTGATGCACAATTCGATACATTTTTGCAATGTTTTCATCAGTTCTGCTCATTCTTGGCTGCCCTGACCTCTCTTCATCAGTGAGGATTTCTCTCCCCTCAGAAAAATGTTTAACACATTTGCACACCGCCATTTTCTTCATGGCATTGTTCCAATAAACATGTCCCTGATTTCACTTCTATTCTTGCCAAGTTTAACAAGAAATTTAATGTTTGTTCAAAACTCTAATTCAAGCTCCGGCTTTCTCGCGATGGCACATGAAACATGTAACAACAATAATAAACTTCACACAGCAAGGCACTACCACATGTCGACACAAACACAGCTGTGAGACAGATATACCAAGGTTATGACACCTTACCGAGTTGTTCATACAGCGCACAGTGACAAGTTCTCAAACTTAATCCTCCGACCTTGTATGATAGGCTCTGCTTTCATTCTATTCTATCTAGCATTTTTCAAGATGTATCACTCATTATATGTGCATTATAAGGATCTTTTTTTATTTCTAATTTTAAACTAATGCTCCAGAGAGTAAAACTAATTTGAAACCCCTAATGAACATTCATGTGAATAATTTTTCATAAGTAGAATAAACACCATAATATTACAGTCCCTATAGGTAAAAGAAACAAACAAAAAATAATGAACAAACAAATAAAAAAAAGAAAAACATAAAACTTCACAATAATGACCTTTTAATAGAATATGTTCAAGTTTTCTGCACTTACTTTATTAAATTCAGTTGTAAACATCTCTGTCTATTTTTCTGGGTTAATTCAAATTATGGGATAATATTCCATATAACAACACTGCAACACTTTATTAAATGATGCCCCAACTGTTAGTATGAGCTTCCTCCTGTGAGCAAAACTACTGGCCTACGAAAAGCACGTCTCCAGCTTTGCACAGAAATTATTGTGCTTCTTCAGGTAGGTCTGTACATATACTTGGCTACTTTATATGACCTATATGTTATTTATTAAGGAGGACAACTCTGTGTGTATTTTGAGTAATTAAAATTATTTTACAAAACAGTAGACGATATGTAGGTTATCTGTGGTTAAATAGCATAGGTTTGTTGAATTAGTATTTAAAAATATTTTATCAAGATATTAGTGAAAGACACGATTTGATATCTGGGATTTCAAAATAATACAATTGGGAAGAAGTGGATTGGGGTAAGGACACAAGATTGACCTTGAGGTGACCATTGAAGCTTCATGGTAGGTACATAGGGATTCAGGTAGATTTCCTCTATTTTTTTATATGGTTGAGATTTTCCCACTGAAAAATAAAAAAAAGAAAAAAGATTTAAAGGAGGGAAGGTGGGAAGAGAGGGAGGGAGGCTCTTGGTTAGAAAGAGGTCTTTTCTCCAGTGAAAAACTCTATAAAGTATCTTTGGGTTTTGATACCAGCCTCTGAGTTCAAGCCTTTTTTTTTTTTCACTAATAATGCAAAGTACTCTCAACAGTTATCCTCAAAATGAGTCTATTGGTCCTTCCATGCTGCTGTCTTGTATGGCCATCTTGTTAAAACAGAGGACAGGAATTTGCACTCTAATGGGAGCTTGCCCTCCATGGTAATAATAAAACATCAAGTTAGTCAGGAGGGAGTGTAAAAGTAGACCAACAGGCAAGTATAAAGATTACATGAAAGGGGTGAAAGGGAAAGACAGGAGAAAAGAAACTACTCAACAATGTGAAAATAAGGAGAAAAAAAAGTGGTGTATTACTGGTTTGCTATGCTTTTCAAGTAGTAACCACTGGCTCCACTGTGCCTGGGTGGAAGATGTGCAAATAAAGTTTGTTGAGAGACTGCCCAGGGTATTCCTGTGAAAAAGCAAATAAAGGGAGCTCAAACACTTGGGGTAGATTTTAATAAGAGTCCCTTCTTAAAATATAGCTTATCTCTAGTAAAGGTATAAGTTGAAATAAAGCAGCCTCTGGTTTGGAGGAATCTTATAAAATGTCACCCAAATAAGTTTCATTTTATTTTTATTCTCTCTCAGTATCCTGCCAATTTCATGCTGGCCCTAGGAGACACTGCCTTCCTATTTACCCTCCGGCTCAAACTTATTCATGGGATTCTTGAATACGATCATGTGGATCTGAGAGTATATATGTTGTAGCCATTAAGCTAACAGCTAATGTTTCAGTCTTTCCAAGACATCTGCTCACCTTATTTACAAATTTATTTTCCCTTGGCATGTTAATAGTTGCCTTGCTTCTGATCAGTATACATTGAAGGTCCAGCCTTCACAATTTACATTTTAGACATCATGACTCCCATGGTAGTGTCCTGGCTGCCTGCCCAGAATGTGTTATTGGTGACTCTGTTGTTCTCTTTTCTAAACACAAAGTTAATTATGAATTGTTGGAGCCTCTAATAATATCTGATGACTTTTGAGACATCACACACTCCCTCGCTAATCTTCCAACAAGTAGTTCAGATTCTATGTGAAAAAGTACTCTCTAAAAAAAGTGCCGAATCAGACCAGGGCAAAGCTAAATGGTCCCTTCTGATGAAGCCATACTACAGACAGTGTATTTGTCAGGATGCACGTCCTTGGGAATAGACTGAATTAGAAGTTATTACGAGAGAATAACACCCCATTCCTTCACACCTGATTGGTATATGCTGACATAAATAGGAACTGGAATAAGAAAGCTGAGAAAAAATAATTATAGTTCTGGCTAATTTTTACTAAGGAGTCTGGATTTTTACTGGTTTATATACTATCCCAGCCCTAAGTTAGATTCATAATTCGTTAATTTTGTTCAATTTACATTTGGAGGGATTAGCTATCTAAAACAATTTTAGAAAAATATATTAAATTTTATTTTGGTGGAAAGTGCTCTATGCATATTCATATGTGTTAAAATATATGTTTTACCATGAAAATGATATTTTATAAGATATTAATTATAGACCCTAACACAATAGTGAGTTTAACAGATGGATTCATGTTCATGTGATACTCACAAGTATGAGGTTGGGGATATTTAGCAAAATATGTATTATCTTATTCAATATTTTCACATAAACATTCAGAGTATTTGCTATTGATATATAAAGATTTCTTGATATGCTATGTCTTTCTCTTGTTGTAGAGCATAAATGAATTTATTTAATAGGGATATATTTTTATTTTGTCAAGCTATTTCTAGATAATGGAATACAACTATTTTGTACTAAAATAATAAAAAATAGGAAAGCAATTTTGAACTTCCCTCTTTTATTTAAAGAGTCAACAAACATACATATAATAAAAAGAGTTGTACCTTCATCCGTCACAACCTGAAATATATTTGTATTTACCTTACATTCACTATATTGATAAATCTGAATTTGGGATATCACAGAGAGTGAATAAATATGTACTTATGATTTAGAATAATTTTGTTGCCATTACTTGGACACATGATCTCAATTATGGTATTATATTAGAGAAAAATTACTTGATAAACCTGCTTCTCCAGAATATGGCATTTATTGTTTAAAAATTTTTAAAATATAAATGATAGAATATGCATGAAAGGAAAAATAATGCATATAAGGTGATTACATCATGATGCAATTAAGGGCAGGCAGTAAACAGGCTGATAGCGGTTGAGACAACAGGGAGAACAAAACAGATACATTCAAAAGACAGCAGAATAAATACTGTTATGCACTTTCCTTTCAAACCCAATAACATTAACACTTTCTATCTCAAGCAGTTATTTAAGACAGAATTCTTTAGAGAAAATTGACACCTTCTATTTTTTCAGGAGGTTTCTAGACTAAACTAATTGTAGCCGAAGTGGCCCTAGAGGACAGACCTTCAGTCTGTGGTAGTCACCTGTCAGTGGGCAGCAAGGCCCCATTGCTGGCAGGAAGCAGGGGGTGTTCAGAGAGGGTGCATCATCGTGTCATCATCCTGAGATATCACTTGTGAGAAACTGGGATGAGGCACAGGTAAAAGGGAAATAGCAGAGCTACACTTCAGTTCTAGCACTTGAACAGAATAAAGGCAATAGTAATGGTGAAGATTTAGAGGTTAATAGGTTTCTGTGATCCCTGGAAGCCTTAAATCAAACAGGCTCATGTGAGCCAAATGCACTCCAGGCTTGCTGTGGAAGGCTTCCATGGCATCAATTATTGAGACCCTCAACTTTTGCAGCCACAGTGTAAACTGCTACAAATCAGCCCACAGATTTAACCATAGAAGTGAAAAAATAGTAAAAAAAAAAAAAAAAAAAAAGTACAGACATTTGCTGGACAGCCTATGATAAAACCAGCACCTGCTGGGGAATGAGTGAGATACTCAGATGGCTATTTGTGCAACTCTTAAACCCACAAATTATCTTTAACACTCAGGGCTGGCACAAGCAGCACATATCTTATTGCTATAAGTTAGCTGCTCCTGTGCTTGGAGATCTTAGATAAACCTCACCGAATGCATTTCTCTATAACCATTTTTCTTATCTATCTTATGTCCACCCCTGCACCCACCATTGTCCCCAGACAAGTAACTGGGTTTTGATCTCAGCAAAGCTCAAGCAGAAAAGCATATATCCTGCTGTGGAATTAAATAGTTTATTAATAGAAAATATTGCAGGACCTGATATTATGTACCAGCAGCAGAGTGTACCTTGAGGTGGTGGGACTGGGAGGACGTGAACTTTATGGCTGAATGAAATTGAATTTATGGTTGTTTTATCGCTTCTTCATTAGTCAAGTTTTAACATCTCGACGAGGGTACCTGTTTCTGCTCCTAATGCCCTATTAGGATGGCTGCTTGAAGCTCTGAAACAGCAGTGACTTATACTAAATACCATGATAGCGACTTCTAAGGTGTACTAGAACCTGTTTCCACAGGTTAATTAAAAAAAGTTAATTCCTAAATGTTCAGCAATTTTGCAAACCAGTGGTTAAATACAACTACTATTAAAAATTAAATGATGTAAGGTTACAAATTAAAAATACTCAAAATTCATCTCTTTATACATTTTACTATTATCTAAACTCCTGAGGTTATTGAAATGTGTGGTGAAATCTCTATTGAAATCTGAATGATGAAAACATTATATAATAGTGTACCGCTGAATATCTCTCCCTGACTTCACTTGTAGTGGCATCACATTGGTAACTTGAACTTGGCTGTGGCGAGAGTACTTCCTGGGCCATGGAATTAACAGACCTGCAAATCAGAGTTCACTACCTCCCCTTCTCAGAGCGTGTACCAGCAAACCTCTCTCAGAAACTATTCCTGTCTCTAATAGATAACCAGGATAAAAATCTTATGCAATGTGCTCATCATTAACTGGGAGTTACGACAGTTAGCTATGAATTAAAATAGGTAATGCCTATAAAATTATACAAAAAGTTCTAGTTATTATCTATACAAAGCTAATTATCTCATTTTTATATACTTTATTTAGGCAGTTTTGTCAATAGCTATAAAAAGCAGTTAAAATATTTGTGTACTTATGAAATATATTTTGCACCCAATTTTTCCAGGAATTAATGAGATACAATATTGCATAAAATTACATTTCCATTGAAGAATTATAGAGTTTTCTATCCTTATGCCATTGTAAGAAACATAATGACAAGAATTTTAAAAATTGTCAAGCTAAAATTATCCCAAACATGCTATGTGGTTCATAATTTTACTTATTTAATTCATCAATCATTCATGTACTTGACTAATCCACATTTCTTTTACAAGAAAAAAAATCCTCAGTTTGCCTGCAGGTATATCTTCAGCCAAACTCCCCTGCACTTGGGTTAGCTCTGCTTTTAGGCCTGGGTTCTGAGCAAGCTTCTAAAAGCTGTCACCTCTCCAGCTCATTAAGGAGCATAAAAAGATGATGGTAATGGAGAAACTTTTGCAGTAAAGGAGGTTCTCCCTTTATTTACAAGGTGCTGTAAGAATTTTATTTATACAAAAAAATCCACTAAAACAATATTATCATGTTGTCTCCCCAAATAAATTTGCAGTGATTTTACATGATCAAAAATTATATTAATGAAGAATTATGTAAAATCAATTCCTGACTTTGTCACAGCAACAGTTTTGATGACATTGCTCGATATAATCCTCATTATATTCCTTCAACAAGTAATCCGTCAACAAATGTGAGATACTGTGTAATTATAGTGTTTAAGATCATGGTAACAGGTTATTTGGTTTTATTGAGATATCTGTTTTTCCTCCCTTTTTATTAAAACTAATAAAATAATCACATCTCCATTTCACTTTAGCTTTTAGGAAGCTAACAGACAAACAGGGTTAATTTAGCCTACTCTGAAATATTCTTGTTTATTATGAATGTGCTTTTCTATAGTCTTTAACTTTCTGTACTTATTTCTATATTTTTCTTATATTAATTAAGAGTTTATTTCTATACATAAAGTTATTTTTTTGTTCTTGTTGTTTCTGCTCTTGTCTTAGTGTTCTCAGAAACCTTTGTGGAATAAAAGAGTCTATAAATATTTCAAGTATTAGATAAAATTATACAAAAAATTATTATTTTCTTATATTTTATACCAACACCGGGTGAAATAAATTAAGAAATTAAATTAAATAAGAGGAGAATGCAATAAACAGTTGAGTTCTTTTAGTTCACCAGGATTAGGCCTCCTTACATCTTAGTGGCTGGGGAAATCACAGAGATGGAAACAGCACTATGGTAATATAACGAATAACAACTTCTATCTCCATCTTGGCAAATGGCATTTGAAGAAAAGAAATGAGTAGATGCAAATAAAATAACAACTGTGTCAAAATTGTATAAGATTTTATGAGTAGAAATAGAGTTCTCACCAGCGTACTGCATATCACTTTCTCACTGTATTTGTATCATATTTGTATTTGTGCAAATATCATATTATATTCTTGACTTTCATCATCTAAACACTAAACTTACATGGGGAAACTGCATTGACCTTGGCAGTTGTAAGGATGGGTTTTGCATTTATAATATAGTCTTTAAGCAAGGACTGGCCTTTTTTTCTTTTATTACCTAAGGCGTCCTTTAAGAGTATTCACTTAGTGGTTTTTCAGCTGTACCGTTAATGTTACTGATGTTCTTTCATTTAACAGAAACAAGGCTTTATTTATGGCCTTAACTAATACGACGTTAGAGTAAAGTAGTTGTACTGTCACATATTGGGACAATTGGTCATTTCTATATAAAAATATTTCTCTTATATTCTTCAGAATAATAATTTCAACCACAGTAGGAAAATGAGAAGCAGCAATTAAAGTTCCTGGGCTTGAAAGAGAGTCCGATGTGTGGCGCATTAATAATGCATCAATGCAACACCAAGCTGTGGGACGAATGCACTTAACAACATAATTTCTTTACAAAAGGCAGTTTTGAAAGATTAATGATTCACCAACATTTATCTTAAGTCAAGATGGAAGGATTTAATTTGCTGTTGCCTATTTTCTTTACTCTGATATTCTGTTGTATTTCTCTTGATAAAAATGTCACATTAATATTCTTTCAACTTTGAATAGCTCGTCAGCTAAATTCTATTGTTTTTAGACGACTAGTGTGACAAGATAGCTGCAGCTTTGCTGAGTATTGTCATTTTCATAGAGTAAAATTTTTTTTTGAAGAAATGCTGTAAATCCACTTAGTGTAGGTCTTTAAAACTCTTTATTTGGTATTGATAGAAGTTACCCTGATGGTGCCATGTTTACAAAGGAGTTTTCTAACTGAAGTGACATTTTCCACAACAAAGACTCAATAACACACATTGTGTTGGGAAATAACTTGATTTATTTGACCACTTACATAGTAAAAGCTTTGATTTAGAAAGTACCTCTTCACTATTTTCTGGTGTAGAGGATTAGGGAATTTATTGAGGCTCTCTTGATTTATAAAATACACAATGTTTAATTTTAAACAAGTTTCTGTTTTCTTATAACCACACTTCCCCTTTGGCTGTTTGATGTGGTACTAGGAAGTTGTAACTTATTTATTATCTCAGAAGAAAAGAATTGCCTTAGCCAGAGATGTATTTTCTTTAAAAACTTCTTTAAAAACACTTTTATTTAATTAATACATAATAAATTGTATTAGCGTATTATTCTGAACAAGGATAAATTAATTACATATAGCAATACACACTAAAATTTAATTTATTTTACTCAGTTATTTTCTAGAGCATCTTCCATGTCAGACACTGTTCTGAGCATTGAAAAAATGCTAGGTATTAAAAATAACAATACTTTTATAGCTAGTTTATACTTTTTGTCGGTTACACAATGAAACAATGAAAAGGTATATAATAGGTCCGATTATGAAAGGTATGCCAAATAAAAAATAAATACGATATAGAGCTAGAGAGTGACAGGGTTTGATGGGTCAGGAAGAAGTAGCCCTAGTTTAAATAGAGTCATTGCATGATCTCTTGGAGGGGAAATTTAAGCAGAAAACTGGAGAAGTTAGAGAAATAAAGCTCAGTTACCTGATAGTCAAGTTTACCAGGCAGAAGAAATGTTAAGTGCAAAGTCCCCAGCCAATATGGGGTTGATTGGAAGCCAACGTAGCTGGAGCAGAGTGAGGAAGTGAGAGGTTTTTAGAAGGTAAGTTCCAAGTGTAGGTGAGCTAGGAGAAGGCAAGGTCACGAAGGCATTGTAGACCCCTCAAGACCGGATTTAATCGGAGCAGGACACGAAGCCATGGAGAGTAGTAAGCACAATTCTGATTATTTTTTTTCTTAAAAATGCCACTATTTGTATAAGATACTTCAAATAAAATGTGCAGTAAACATATTTTAATGTGTAAGCTAATTGTTTCAGCTCATTGAAATGTTAATATAATATTTAAATAGCCATCAGATACATTAAAAAACCTTGGTAAATGCAATTGAGGACTTTTTTTTTTAACTTGGTAAGCTGATTTGAACTAAAAAGCACATCTAACACTCTAAAATGCATACAAATGGTAGAGAATAAATTAAATTCACTTTGGAAATAGTGAAAAATAGATTCACTTTTTATGCTAAGAATGCAGTCACATTAAAAAAAAAATTCAACAATTTATTCCAGGAATTTAAGGAAAAGAAAAACTGAAAAATATAAGAAAAATAGGTTAAAAAGTATTGTGAATATCTAAGACAAGAATGTGAATTTCTAGAAGAGGCTGAAGGGGTGGAGGATTAGTAAGTATAAACTTTCATTTATAAAATAAGTCATGGGGATATAATGTACAGCATAGGGAATAAAGTCAATTATATCATAATAACTACATATGGTGACAGATGATTACTAGGCTTATTGTTGTGATCACTTCGTAAGGTACAAAAATGTTGAGTCACTATGTTATACCTGTGAAATTAATATAATACCGTATGTCAATTATAATTAAAAATAAATAAAAAAGAACAAAAATGTTTCTGAAGGTTTAATGAATATGGATGTGAAAAGTAAAAAAAAAAAATAAAAAAAAATAGCTATGTTTAAAACCTTTTGACTCATGCTTTAGAACTAATTTAGGAGCTAATAATTTCTTTAGTCAACAAACATTTCTTGACCATACATTTTGTTAGACTCTGGAGATATAATAGCAGGTATATTCACTATTTTCAAGAAGTTAATAATGAATATATGACAATACATATGCATACCATACAGAGATATATGGAATTTGAAGATTAAGTAAAAAAATAAACACTGGGCAGATGTTAGAGAGAATAGTTTATTGCTTGAAAAAAAGCATCATTTTAGGTTTTCAGTAATATGTAGAAGTGAAAATTAGAGTTTCAGTCCATAAACTATAATGATGTATATTATATATCCATGAGTTTCATTTTTTATTACTCTGATTTCTCAGTAGGTTTTAAAACATTGGGGTTTGTTTTGAAAGTGTATTTTATCTTTTGGATTAGTTTGACACATGAATTGTACATAACTGTAATGTTAACAAATACCTAAAATATCAAATACAGATGTGAATGAAAATAAAATGAAAAGTAAGTAATCATTGAGTTATGACTTATCTCCAAACTGAACACTGAGAAGTTCTGTAATTTAAAAAATGTTTTCTTCTCTGTAAGTAAAAAGTGTCTTCCTCATAAACTTGGTTTCATCATTTGTAAATGATGTCATCATCAAATTTTGTTTACAAAATTTTTAAGGTTCTTTTTAGTTTCAATGTGTTTTGCTCTAATTCTAAAATATTGTTTTATCTCCATAGTAAATGAACTACAAAATTATTTTCAATACAAATAGCCTAATGCTTGCTGAATAATTATGTAACTGAAATGAAGCAACTCTAATTCACTTTTGCCCTCTCACACATGGGATTTTCACTGCTGTTTGGTACGATACTCTTTCAATTGTCCTCTTCATTAACTTTATCTGAGAAGTCTCTTTCCTGCTTTCTACTTGATACTCAGACAGTTTCAGGTCATCCAATTTGTTAGGCACCTTCAAAGCATCCATCCTATGATTTGGGCAAGTCCTTTATCTGGACACTTTCTACCTCTTCCTACCTTGAGAAAAACTCAGACTTCACTTTCATCTTAGATGTCTCTTTCTCTGAGAAGCCCTCAGTGGCACACAAACTTTGGGTTAGGTTTCCAATTTAGGAGCAAATACAGCTTCATTAACTTTTCCTACCATATCACTTTTTACACAGAATTGCACTGATAAGTTTGAGCACATCCTCCCCTAAATTAAAAACACAGTATTTTTTTTTTTTTTTTTTTTTTTTTTTGGAAAGAGAAGAGGAGGAGAGGGGAATGGCAGTTGGTTGAAAAGTTCAAACACACACATTTATCAATTAATTTTGCCATCTTATATTCTGTAATTTGTGGCATCCCCAAATAATTACAAAAATAACATTAAAGATCACTTATCTCAAATCACCATTACAAATAATAATAATGTACAGGTTATAGATATCGCAAGAATTATCAAAATGAGACGAGGAGTCATGAAGTAAACAAATGCTATTGAAAAAATGGCCCTGATAGATTTGCTCATCTCAGGGTTGCCACACACTTTCCATTTGTATAAAACACAGTATCTATGAAACACAATGAAGTTTAGCACAATAAAATAAGGTATGCCTATATAATAAAGAAGAGAGAAAGGCCCAAAGGAAAAGAGAAATGGACAGAATGAAAGACCAGATTACTTCCTTTCCATTCAAAATTTCTGAAATCAAGCTAGTAATGGACAAGAGGATGTACGAATGGGAACCCATATGACCCAGCAATCCCTCTGCTGAGTATCTACCCAAAAAATCTGAAAACATTTATTTATATAGATATGTATATACTCCTGTGTTCATTGCAGCATTATTCACAGTAGCCAAGCCATGAAAACAACCAAAGTGTTCTTTGGTAGATGAATGGAATAAGATGTGGTACATAATATACAGTGGAATACTTATTATCCAGCCCTAAGAAACAAAATACTGCTATTTGTGAGAGCATGGATGGATCCTGACATTATCATGCTAAGCAAAATAAGTCAGACAGAAAAAGTCAAGAACCATATAATTTCTCTCATATGTGAGATATAAAACTGAAAGCAATACACAAACAAGACAAACAAACAAGCAAAACCTCCTAATAGACACCGATACCAGTTTAGTGGATACCAAAACTTAAGTGGGTAGGACGGGAAGTAGAAGAGGGTAAAGTAGGTCAAATACATGGTGATAACAGAAGCAGAACTCTGAGTGGTGAACACAGTGCAATATATACATGATATCGAGTTGTACACTTGAAACCTATATAATTTTATTAACCAATATCACGTCAATGAATTTAATTTAAAAAAAAAAGCAATGTACCACAGTATGAATGGGGTTTGATTCTAGGTGGTGGGAGCAGAGGTTGTACTGTTTATTTTTCTGCTTATTGACGTTGTATGTTTTTAATGAGAAGAGGTTAATTTTAAATGAAAAAATATTTTAATAAGGAAAACTAGCCTCTTAAAAATAAATGAATGAATAAATAAATAATAAGGAAATCAAATGCTTCAATTATAGTACATTGCTTTTTTATTTAAATATAGAATCCTGACTTAAATATAAATAATGTCCCCTTTAATACACGTAAAAAGTCAACAACATGCTGTATTGTAATATAAAAAGGAAATTATATGAAAATTAATTCACAATAAAATAAGGCTCATTTCAGGCTGTAAAGGAAAAGAAACAAATCATAACAAGATGTGATAAAAATGTCTTATTTTAGTTACATGTGAAATCACCCAAAATTTTATAGCTCTGTAAACTGATACAGGTGTTACAGGTGACTCAAATATCACAAGCAGCATTTCCATTTGGAAAAGGAGATTCCAAGATAGAAAACCTATCTTGATAAAATGTTGAACCTCCTCTTATTAAAGGAAATTTCAATGTATGAAAAATTCTGTATATATTAGTGCTTCAAAAAATAACTTTGTTTTGATACATATTTTAAATAGGTCCTAAGTTACATAATTACAAACAGGGGTTTCATTTACTGAAATGTTCAATGATTGTTTGAAATGTGAGTGAAATGTATGGTGAGATGTCTTTGTAGTCTTTTTTCCTTCTTATCCACTGCTCTCATATATCTGTGACAACTGGGAACAACTCCAAATTTGCAAGCTCTTTCCTAGTAGTATCTCAATACCAAGTGGAAATCACTGGTACTGAGCAGTATAATGGGAATCAAGGTGACTGGACTGTGATCCTAATCTGTTCAATAGCAACAAATGCTTCAGTTTATCTCTGACCTAAAAGATAACTTTCTACTGTTAAGATTATGACTTTTGAGAACAACCAATTAATGAAAATGAGGGTGTCAATTTTAAGTTAATTTCTGTTTCTTCCTAGTAACTCTCAAATTTATTATACTTAAAATTTATGTATGAATATCATTCAACAAAAGCTTAGTTTTACCAACTACGTCATGATTTTATTAAGGACAACCATGATGAGCTGTGGTGATTGTAGTTTTACAATTTGTTGAGATTATAATCCATAAACCACTTAGAGCCTAAAAGACATAGCTATTGATCTCTGTAAGTAAATTAGATTTTGAGTGTAAAGTGTTTGTCTCTGTGATTGCTCACCCATTTAACTAATGACATCTTGCAGTACGCTAATTGCTACCTAGGTTAATTCATCTCACATAGATACATTGTTAACCACCTAAAGAAACAAAGAGAAGTGTGGGACATAATTGCATCTTAAAAATATAAGTATAACCTTCTGTATCATCATAAGCTTCTTCTAAGATTACAAAATAAGACATGTGATTTTCAATAGATTTTAAAGCAATGGTGCTTTCCAAATTGGCCGTTACATTCTAGCAAAATTATCAAATCCTCCACACAAATTAAAAACACAAGCCATTTTCTTCATTGATGTACAAGTTAGTTTTATTTCACAAGTATAAAGTATTTTTTAACTGTGCAGTCTGACTCTTTTTATTGATCTATTTGACGTAAGTAGTTCAAACTGTTTTTACTGATCTATTTGATACAAACAGTCCAAATACTTTAGTCACGTACAGTCCACTTTAGCTATTTCTTTACAATTATACTTTATTGATCAAGAGATGGTTCCAGATGAATCTCAGACACGATCCCTTTTACCAAGAACTCACAATATTATGATTGGAACAGATTTGTATATTGATAATTTGAATACTCTCTGAATTTGGATCTTTTGAAACTGGTTTTTCAATAATTTTTCCCACAATACCCCAAACTTTCACTTGTATGATCCTACACAACATGTCATTACCAATAGCTGTGACATCTTCATCCTCTCAGCTTCACACGTACCTCTCAGGGACCAAAACCTCTTGTACTTCCAGCTCCTCACTCACTCACGCTTCCGCTCTAACCATCTTCTGGACCACGTTTCAGGCATGCCAACTTCTTTTCATTGCCTCTCATCTTTGCCTTGCAATTATTTTTTTTCTTCTCTACTTTCATTTCATAGTAAGTTATAGTTGTATAAACTGTCAACTTCATTGCTTTTATTTCATTTCATCATGCTTGCCTGGAAAAACTAACACACAAACAAATGAAATAAATATAACCCCCTTTTACTACACACCACATTTGCAGCTCTGAATACAGATGAGGGTAAAACACAGACGTACTGACTGCTGCACTTTAAATTCACGACTCCTAAACTGAAATGTGCCTTTAACATTGCTAGGCAATCAAATTAATTTTTCTCATTCAATTTACTCTCTGAATGATTCTTTTATACTTTCTCCTCTATAATCTCCTGTATCCTCTTCTAATTCTCAGTCATCACAAATTACCCAAGCTACCGCCTCCCCTTCCATGCCCCTAGCAAAATCCACCCATTTAATCTGACTCTTATGATCCACGAACCATCAGTTCTACCAAAGGCAGCTCTTAATTCATGCATCAGAGCTCACCTATTCTCACCCACTCAAGGACAACACTATTATACTACCACTTTTTATTTTTTTCATTCTACAGTCAACAAAAAGAAACCTCTTGGATGACTACTCTTTTTCTCTTAGCTACTGCTATGTAATTTCTCAGCTACTTTTACTTTAAAAATCATTTAAATGTGTACACACACACACAAACACACACACACACACATACACACACACATATACACACACACATACACACACTCACACACATGTACACACATATACGTTACACACACTCACATACACACATATATACACACATACACACACATGTACACACATATACATACACACATATATACACACATGCACTCATACATACACACATATACATACACACACACTCACACACATATACATACACTCACACACACTCACACACACTCACACACACACTCACACACATACACACTTACACACACTCACACACATATACACACACATACACACTTACACACATACTCACAACACACACTCACACACATACACACACACTCACACACACACATATACACACACACATACACACTTACACACACACACACACACACACACTTACACACACACACTCACACACACACACACACACACACACACATCTATATCAGTTGATTCCAGTCCTCTCCCCTCTCCATTGATTCTCTCTAAACCTATTTCCACTTTCGCCCACACAGTCCTCCCACGCCTGCCTTCACACAAAGACGATGGTGATCTCCACTTCATTATCACAGTGGTCAATTCTTAGCTCTCATCTAGCATATCCTGCCAAAAATGGGAAACGGTGACCAAATTGTCCTTGGCTGACAGAACACAGTTCTTAATTGGTTTCTCTGCTCCTTTTCTGGCTGCCAACTGTCAGTCCCTTTGTTGGGTTGGTCACATCTACCTAACATCTAAATGTCTGTTTATTTCTGTCACATTACCAACCTGTAAAATAGAGACATCTGTGAATATCAGTATTTTATTCGGCAGAGGATTAGAGTATGGTTGTGACTCTCAGATCAGACTTGGATGCATTTGGAGCAAGCCTGCATTTGTTAACAGCTATTTAACTGAAGCTACCAAACCTCACTACAATACAATTTTTTTACTTGTAAATGCCCACAGACATGTAATAAGGACTTAACAGTGTTCTCAGAAGGATCAAATTCAGTAGTATAGTAAAGGGACATAGTATAATACATTAGCTATAATTATTATAAAGTTTATTGAAATAAATATTATCCCCTAAAACAAACTTAGGTAGATATTATTGCCCCTAGTTTTCAGATGATGAAATATGGACTTCAAAAGCATACAGACTTACAGCTAGTAAGGATCACTTTATTTTTAAATTTACATCTGTGTGATATCAAAGCCCGTAGTCTTGCCACCTGTAATAATGACAGTAGCTAACATTTTTCAGCACTTTGTATTTACTAGGTACTTGATTTAGTTATCTCTCATTGCATATCAACATTACTATGAACTTACTAGCTTAAAGCAAAGCACACCTAAGGCCTCCCCATTTCTGTGGATCAGAGGTTACTACATGACCTTATTGAATCTTTTACTTCAGGGTCTCCTATCACAATGCTGCCTCCACCAGTGTTGGCCAGGGCTGTGGTCTCATCGTAGCTCAACAGTGGAAGGATCTGGTTTCCAGACTGCTCGGTTGCTTCCAGACTATAAAACTGAAGATTTCAGTTTCTTGTGACCCGTCAGCAAAATGCCGTCCTCAGTTCCTTGCTATGTGCACATTTCCAACATTTCCTTTCGCTTCCTTATAGCTGACGAGGGAGAGAGAGTGTCTTTGCACACAGACTCATATACATCCTGTCAACCTTGCTGTATTTTGCTGGTTAGAAGTGAAATACAGGTTTTGTACACCCTCAAAACTGAATACAAAAGTAATTTTATGTCAGTTATACCATGCATAAGACTATATAACTGTCCTGCTTTTGAAATATGCTTTGCTTCTAATAGAGATAATGAAGATAGCTAAAGGAAAATGCTAGAAAAAAATCATGTTGCCTGTCCCATTAATTGTACTTTATAGGTAGCTGGCTGGAAAATTAGCAGGACTTATTTTGCGGTAATAAATCCTAATATTTGAAATAGCAAATGCAAATGATTACCAGTTTATTGTCCCTTGCCTTACTGAATACAACGAAGATTTAACCTTAATGGTGAGCAACTCAGCCTTTATACAACTTCTATAGTGATATTTTAATATAAAATGCCCCTATTTCACTTGTAATGTAGATCATACTGCTTCATTGTTTTACACAATGAAGTTATTGGCATTTTGGATAATGTTACAGCTTTAACTAAGTACAATTGTATGTGAGGTAGACACAAGATTTTTAAATGAAAAGAAGAGAATTATTCTTGTTAAATTATAGCCTTTCCAGTAAAAACCTGTAAAACCATTTACAAGGCAAACATATTTGTGTCAAGACAAACAAAATTTCCATGAATACCGTTTATGAGGCTAAAAGATGAACTATTCTAAACAGTCTCTCCTGTCTGATCATGGAGTTCTAGTGCCCAGTTGTCCATGACCTAAACCATTTTCAGTATTTAAATAAGCATTGCTTACTCTTGCAAGCACATGAACCTTTTCAATGAATGGCTTTTTGAATGTATATATAAGAATTAATTTCCCAATCAGAGGTATGATGGGGAGGGGTGTTCATATGTTAGAGGCGTGGGCCACAGCAAATATTTTTACACAATGTGCTTTGTTAAAAAGTGGAAGGCATTGTTTGTGTTGATAAAATTGATCTATGTAGTATTTCATAATGCTATGTAGCACATGAGACTATTCTACCACATCTCTATATAGATCATAGATCTAATCTTAAAGCTGTTTACTTATCTATGGAGCATTGCAACATCTAAAGTTTTGGTTTTGTATTTCTTCCAGTGCTCAGTCAGTCTCTTGCTCTCTCCTCTCTCTCACTATATGTATCTCTATCTCAATCTCCATCTTTATCTTCCTTTCCCAACCCCGTTCTGTAATTGATACACCTGTAAGCTTTTCAGGTAGTCATATAGTCAAAAAGAAAGTTCTTTTTTTTAATATAAAATACTTTAATAAATTCTTTCAAATAATATCCTTCATGCTGTTCTCATCCCAAAGGTCTATTTGTTATTCACATGTTGCTGCCATCTGCTTTGTGCACGTTGCTCAGGACATCTGCTGCCTATGTGAGTCATTCTTTTTCTCTCCCATTGTGTAAGAAACTATTGAAATCTATTTTATAACTACACCAAAAATATAGATTCAAAGTGCTTAATTTTCAGAGCCAGAGGACATCCTACATCTATTGCTCTGTCTTTTCATCACAGATGTTGGACTACTTGGTCAGAGTATTGTTTCATCCTCAAGTGAGTTAATCAACTGAGACTCTTTGATTGACAGAATCATGGTCTAGTTTTATTCTTAGCTGAGTCTTTTTCTTTTCCTTTTTTTTTTGTTTGTTTCAATAGAGGGTAAAAATGTTTTAAGTCTTCCTTGACCTGTTTCTTTGTTTTATAGTTAGTGTGACCATACAAACTGGTTTGCCTGGGGACTGCTTGGTTTGTTCTGTTTTCTTGTGTCTTTTCTGATGTAATTTTTGAGTAAGATTTTTATTTTTAATGAAATAATCTTACTAATGGAGCCAGCCTTCCATATTCATGGGTTCTATATCCATTGATTCAACCAACTGAGGGTTGAAAACATTTTAAAAGAGTTTCATCATTGCTGACATGTACTATGCACCGTATTTTGTCATGTATAATGTGCAGTTTTTTGCTCAAATTTGTGAGGGAAAAATAAAGATGTACATTATACATGCGTAGTACTAATTCCATATGTATATAAATGTTTTTAATTATTTTAGTGATACTTATGAGTTAAAAGTATTACATAAAATTTCTTGTACCATAATGTTAAATATCAGTGCTAAAATTCCTTTAAAATACAAAAAAATATTACTTAAATATAAACAAATAAAATTTTGAATTAAAAAATAAAATGAAAGACTTTTTCCCTGAAAGTGTGGACCAAAAATGTGGGTGAACATTATACATAGGGGCACTTTATACACAGCAAAATACAGTAGTTAGGCCTGTGATGACTGAGTTTGTACTGAATACATATAGACTTTTTTCTTGTCATTCCCTAAACTGTAGGGTACAAGAACTATTTACATAGCATTTTCAGTGTATTAGATATTATAAGGATGATTTTGTATTGTATTTGTTATTATAAGCAATCTAGAGTTGCTTTAAAGTGTACTGGAGTGTGTGAATACATTATATGCAAACAGTAAGCCATTTTTACATGAGCAACTTGAGCATCTGGGAAGTTTGTTATCCATGGGGGATCCTGGAACCAATTTCCCACAGGTACCAAGGGACAACTGAAATTGCATTAAATTAAGGTAAAGTGTTCATACATATCCTGCCTCATCTCTTAGTGATTGAAATACACGTGCACTGAGCAGGCTTCCCAATTGAACATACATACATTGTAAAAGGTGTCTAGTGATAATCCATCTTTCTTGCCTCAAAACTTTCTAAACTAATTGTAAGGATTGCTTCTTTGTCAAGCATAGCATGCAGGATGCTTGCTGATTTAAAAACAAACAAATAAATAAAAAAGGCACTTCTTAGAGCAACCAAGGTCTTCCATCTTTTAGTGATAGAGAAAGAATTATGCCACAAAGCTATCCTTGCTAGTCACTTGTCCAAGCCAATAGTTCATGGTTTCCTCAGTGCACTGCAAGTCTTCATGATGCCAATTGGTGAAAAATGGAAAAATCATCAGTTAAATCATTATAAAGTATTTGTTGAATATAGTGGGTAACTTTTGTTCCTGTGAGATATCAAGAGAATAGTGTACACTCTTGCTACATTGCATTGTCAGTTGTTATATATTCTAAAGCTTCATTATTTTATTTGTTAGAAACATTTTAAATATTGTTTCAAAAAATTCTTAAGCAGCAATTAATTCATTAAAGTGCATGTCAAATGAATGTTTAAATACTAAATTTGTTTCTTGTAAAAGTTAATAGTGAATGTTTTATCTGCCTAAGTATCTTTATTGCTATTGATTTCCCACCTTCGATGCCATACTGCTACCCTAATGACATGAAAGCCAAAGAAACCTGATATATGAGTTTCTACTTTTAAAGTCACTATTTTAAGAAGCTTATTCTAAATAGGGACAATTTAAAAAGTTTCTACCACAAAAGATATGTTGGCAGATCATCTGGTGAAGCAAGAATTTTTACTTAAATCAAATGATTTATTTCCTAAATTAAAATTTCTCGTATTTTTAAATCAAATACCTAATTTCACATAGAAAAAAATGAGTTGATACCTACTAATATCCTAGTTTCTTTAGCAAAAGAATTTCACAGTTAAATAAAGCTCTTACCGTCATCAGGTTCTTCAAATAGAAAATAAGTGTATTCCAATAATGGATTGACGTTTTCATTCAAGTCAGTAAATCAAAGTTAAACTTTTGGATCTTATTTTGTCAGAGATTGAATTTCTGACAATATATTGAAGGCTATTATAAATTCCCAACAATGTTAAAATTTCAAGATTGAAGATAAAACATTAGTTCGTGCATTCATAATACAATTACAAGACTCAGAAATCTATGCAGGAGAAATGTATTTTGAATTGATTATGATGAATATGGTTTATATTGTTTCCAAAAACATTAGTATTTACCAATCTAAATAATAGTAGTCATAATTTATAATTTTTAAAAATTATACATATAGAGTATGAAGATACAAGATTTTTGTGATCAAGCTAAATTTGAATGTAAAAAATCTTCAGCATTGCAAATATACTTTATTTTTACTTTTTATTAAGAAGGAAATTTTAGAAAATCTTTGAAGTATTACTTCATAAATCAACCAACATGCCACATTAATGGTTTTGAACATTATTGAAATAAGTCCTCAAAGTTGTTTCATTTTATTTTTCTATATCAGTTGTGAATATTTAATCAAAGTATTAAATAAATGCAAACCCTCAAAATTTCCACTTTTGAAACTGTTAGAAAAATTCAATTATTAAAAAATAATAATTGCAAATAGGAAAATTCAAAATTATATCAATAGAAACAAACAGAAAGGCAATATTGTGGCCTGTGAGAGAAATAATTAGCTAGTAGATTATTATAATGAACTTTTCCCATATCAAAGCATTTATGTCAAATTAATAAAATGAAAATTCCTTTATTATCTAGTAAAAAGAACACCAAATAAAATGTACATATACAGAAACATACATATTGATAGTTCAGCATATTTTATATAAAACCAAATTTCTGTATAAAACCAGATATATTTATATATGTGTGCACATGTGTGTGTGCATATTTTAACAACTATTGAGTGTTTGTGTGATTTTATTGATTTATTTATTTTTAGAATGTTTTAATTTGCTGTCTTGCTATGCAATAAGGCAACTGCTTCAGGGGAGGCAGAAGAGGCCCTCTCTTGTAGACTTGTACCTAAGAGCAGACATGTGGGTGAACCAGACTATGTCAGGGGAGATGCCAGAAGGTTCACTTGCAAACAATATTTAACTTTGCATTTTAATTAGTATTAAAAATGATGCTTTGATTTCTCTCTTTCTGATTCATAGGACATCATCTCAATAGTTTCTTAATTTCTGAAGTAAATAAGGGCATGATCTATCCATCCTCTAGGATTCCAAAAATATATACATATATGTAACACAAATCCAGATATAGCAATTAGTGTAAATCTGAGATCTGAGAGTTAACATAGAATTATTTGCTTGTCTTTAAATTGATGAAACTCATTATTCAGTCACCAAGTTGTATTGCTTTGACCTCCAAAATAGCTTCCCCTGACAATTTCATCACATTTTCTCCATCCACGGCGCCATGGTTTTGGCTTAGTTTTCATCATCAGTTATGAAACTGTTGACATTGCTTTTCCTGCTTTCACTCTTGCTCTTATCCACCCAGTTTACAAAATATTAATAAAATTCTGATATAATGATGCCACTTTCCTACTTTAAATTCATCAAATTCAATGTGACCATCACAGGGCCGTCCACACTCATGCCCCATCACTACCCATAGCGCCCTATGTAGACATCCAACATGTAATTCCTTGAAGAGGTTATGCTTCCAACCACTTTCTTCCATTCGTTCACTTAATTCATATTAATTTTCACAACTCAAATCAAGAGATATGTGTATGCAGTGACATTTTCCCCATTTTTCTCTCTAGGCAGAAACATGTCCTGCCTCTCTATTCCCGTATGGCTCTATATATGGTGGGACATTATAACAGGGGTGTCCAACCTTTTGGCTTCCCCGGGTCACATTGGAAGGAGAAGAATTATCTTGGGCCACACATAAGATACACTAACACTAAGAATAGCTAATGAGCTAAAAAAAAGTGTGTGGTTTGTGCATAATTTTTGTAACGTTTTAAGAAAGTTTATGAATTTGTGTTGGGCTGCATTCAAAGCCACCCTGGGCTACATGTGGTCCGCCGACCACAGGTTGGACAAGCTTGTTTTATGATCAAATGGTCAATTCACATGGTATTCTCTCCCACTGGTAAGTAGTTGAGATAAAGAACTATGCCTTATCTTCTATGCAATATCATATTATAATTCATAACATGTCTAATATTAGGGGCTTTATATTATAAACATTTTATACCTGAAAGAGTGAGGCCAAATTTTTATTCCAAATTTGAGATTCAAATCTAAGAGTATTTATATTTTTAAAATCCAGAGAAAGCACTTAATAAACCATTATTTGTTGAAAATTTAAGAAGATCAATATAAACCAGAGAGGATTACATCTCCAGAATTACACTGATTCCTTAAAATGGGACACATCCTTAACTATGTTAAACTATGGTAGTACATAGTGGAAGAGAGAAAGCCGGAGATAAGGAAAGGTCCATACTTACATATTGAACATAATGGTCACAAACTCTTTTGGCTAATTTGTACAGATGTCTCTGACAACATAATTACATGGGGCAGGTAGGAAGGCTCCCTCTATGTTTTAAACATGCACATGCATGCACACACACACACACAGAAGAGCAGTCAGGGGTTCAGGTATAGGTTGAGAAATAAAAAATCCCAGTGGTAATGTTCAATTAAAATGCACATAATCCTTTTAAATACCTTGTTAAGATATTTGCAGATATAATAAAGCCATTTTTGCTTGAGCAAATTTTATAAGAATTACACTGACTTAAAAGGAAAAATCAACTTTAAATTTCTGTCATTTTCCATTCTACTATTTTCCTGCCAAGTATTCAGTAGGTGGCAGTTTCTAGTGTGACATGAATTACAATAAATCACAGGGTTTTCGTTAAACACCTCTCCAACTCCCATGCAGTGATGCGTATTGACACTCACATACACGCGCACATGCAAAACTCCCAATTTTTCCCTCGCATTTTCTATCATCTCTTCAATTAGTGAGGACCATTTTCACGTCTCTCACAGCGCTTTACTTTCTCCCCTGGGACACCAAAACAATTTAGAATACTTTCAGAGCAGAATATCTGTTTTAAAGTATATACCAACTGCTAACCGCTGCCTTTTAAAGAGCTACACATGTTGTAGCTCTTTAAAAGGACAGTTTCAGTTTTCCCAAGAGCATAGTAATCTCAAGGAGGCCTCTCACTTTGTCCTCTGGCACGAAAAAAAAAATTATCTTAACGATGCCAGTTAAGAGGTGTGAATGTCATTTCTACATCTTTGTTCTGTTTCGGGCCAGTAAGTCCAGGGCTCAAAACAAAGTCACAATAACCTTATTGAAGCTTAGAGACTTTCACAACATTCCGTCAGGAACTCAAGTTTTTCAAAATAATTGTAAATATCTTACAGTATTCTCAATAACAGGTTACATTATTTATATCTATTTTTATTTATCTGTATTTTATATAAAACCAAAGCAGAAAAAGGCATGAAATATGTCCCTCTAATCTTACCGGACTTCGTCTTAGTAGGTACTAATACATGTGAGTTTACCGATGAGGTATTAACTTTTCCGTCATCCCTTTAAACAAAAAATGTAATTCTTATATAACATTACTTTGATTACTCTTTTCAAGAATGGCAAAGACAGTCATTCCTTTGTACCCTTTTTTGATCTCTCATCCAAAAACGTTGATTCCCTCCTCCTTAATGTTTCCATGTGCTCATTCAGTAGCAATTTGGGGCTTTCTCTGAATCCGCTGTGTTTAAGTGCTATTCAAAACCAGTTCTGCTCAAATAGGCAATAAAGATCTAAGAGTGCACTGGCTCCAAAGGGAAGGATGAAGAAAAACAGGTAGAGTCATTTTGCAGGAGGCATTTTATTCTTGCAGAAGCTAAAAGAAATGTGCCCTCTGCAGTAAAAAGCCATGGTGCACATGAAAATAATGTTTTCTAAGGATAATAGAACAAAAATATTGATAGTGAAAATGTTTATAACCAATTCAATTTAATTAGGTCTACATAAGCTAATTTTTTAGTACACAATTTGGTTTAGTTATGAAGCTATTATCTTTGCATAACACTTAAATAGTTTAAAGGAATTTTAAAAATAGTTCTTATTTTTAAAGACAGACTAAAGCCAAAATAAAAATACATTTAGAATCATGTTTAACTTAGTTAATAATAGTATCCATAGTATCAATTATCCCAAGGAAAATAGCTCAAAAAACTCTTGCCGAGGGTTCCTGATAAAGACTACATCAACTTATGCTCTCAGATCAGGTGAAATATGTCATCGGTTTTTAAAAGCAGGTTTAAAATTCAATACTTTATACAATCAAGCTTCAACCCTCTGAAGTACATTGGGTTGCTCATTGTAACTATTTCACCTATAAGCAATCCAAACTTTTAAAAGTTGCATGATTTACCTTGGTCACTAAATAAACAATTTTGGAGCTCAAAAGCTATTGGTATTATAATTATATTCAGAATTCTGTATAATGTTTGCCTGAAAATATGATGAAATCCTTTTGAATATTAATTTCAGGGAATAGGTCGAATATTATCAAATTTGTCAAGGAGCCATTACAATCAAGTAGAATCAAATTTTACATTGGGGGTTATATTTAATTTTTTTTTATCAGAACTACCCAAGGTACACTTGTATTTCCTAATTCCTTCAGCTTTCTTATTCATCATTAAAATCATCTGTCTTTTGAAAAAGTAAATCACAAAGTAAAAAATGTATATTTAAAAATAAAAGTAAAGTTTTCTCTCTACCATAAAAGCTGTAGGCTCACTTCTCCAGAAGTGAGCACTCTTAAAAATATCCTTGAATAGCTTCCTGTAATTGCATGTAGAGAGAAAAAACACACATGCATGAGTAAACACACATGTATGATATGTACATATGTGTATACAATGTTATTTATACATTTTGTTCTTTTTTAGTTAATCATGTATCTTGAAGATCTTTCCATGTGTGAACAAATAATTTTATTTTTAACAATAAGGTTATATTCCATCATCTTTAAAACATTGTGTATGGTCATTGTTTATTCAATTGTACTATATATCTAAAGTATATGTATTATATATAATATCCATTATGTAAACTACCATGTTGGCATTTTGTTTTTTATTTTTTCAATAATGAACACATTTCATAGTGATTTATACATTCCCTGTTTATGTTCTACTCTTATATTTCTGTCATCTTTCTGATGATTGGGGAAGCTAAGTCGTTGGCAGCTGTGACAATTCCTTTCCCGGTCCTTCACCCACTTAGGAAATCTTTCACTGTTCTTCTCCTACCATTGATGCTCCATCAATGACTAAGCTTCATTCCCCTCTTTGCATTTTGTTATTCCTGCTCTTTCCTTAAGGTATCACCCCAAGAAACAAAAACCCAGAAGAAGGCCCCTGCTTGGCGCAGTCTTCCTGACCAGCAGTTGGCTACTCTTCTACTTCAGATCTTACCTTTCTAGTTGCTTTCACGAAATGATTTTGGAAAGCTTTAGACTGGAATAGATTTTCCTACTCTACCACAGCACTTATAATACTTTATGAATACTTTTTATTTAACTTTTAACTGCTAGACATTTATGTTTTAGGAACAAAGTGAGGACATGTTTCTGTATTCCCAGCATCTATCACAAGGCCCGCCACATAGTAAGCATTCAATGGATAGTTATTTATCTGAGCGAAATCTCCATTGGGTTAAGTATATCCTGAAGCTTTTGTCTACATGTAGAGTAATTAAAAAGGAACAGTAGTATTGAGATTAAATTAGATTATCTGTTCATTCAATTATTTACACATATTCTATAAACATGATATTCTGTAAATGTAATCACCTACTATGAAGTTGACATTAATAACACAAATAGCAAACAATAGCACTAAACTATTGAGTAACTGCTTTTTATGTACTAAGACCTTTGCTTACATTTTGCATTAATTCTTAGAAAACTCCTATGAGGAGTGGAACACTAATTATAGAGGTTTTACAAAAGAAAGTGAAATTAAGAGAGCTTAAGTAATATGTCAGTATTGTAGAATTCTTAGGTAACAGAATCAAAATTGAATTCCAGGTTTCACTGATTCTATTGCCTAAAGTTTTTAACCATCTCAATTAAAAGACATTATTTTTATTTATTACTGAACAAAAGACTCAGTTACATATAATTGGTAAACTATTTTCATTATATTCCTTTCAGCTTCAGTATAGTATGTGTCCCTTTGTAATATTTTTTTTCATTTTCTGCCTTTATTGAAACAACATTGTCATTTATTTTTAAATTCTGGTAATGTATTCAAGAACAGTGATTAAATGTTGAAACGTCCTTAAATTCCTAGGATAAAACTTCCTTGGTGATGATTTATTAAAATTTTTTGTTACTGGATTTGTTTTCCTAGCATTTTGTTGAGAATTTCTTCATTTTTGGTTCTATAGTTTTTTTTTCAGGGTTTCTTAAAAATCTTTTTGTTAGGTTTGTTATTAGAGTCATATTGGTTTTATAAAAATTACTTGAAAAATGCTTACTCCTCCTCTACTTTCTGGATGAATTAATGAAATGTATTCCCTTTCTAAATGTTATAAAAATACAAATGCAAACATAAACTTATGCTTCCAGGAAGATGGCATGAACTCATTTCTCCCTGCTCCTCTTTGCTTATACAACTCTAAACCCCCAAAATGATGCAATAGGTAACAAAAGGAGAACTCTGGAAGATGGAGAAAGGAAGGCAGACTAGTTAGAGATTCCAGGACTGCAGAAATAACACCCTTAAGGTGTCTTGTGCAACCCCACCCAACAGAAAAGTAGAACTCAGGCCTGATGTTTCTCATCCTCCAACTTAGCAAGAGTAGATGGCCAGGTGTGCTCATCACTCACCTGGATCAGATAGGAGTACCACCAACAGGATCAGGTGAGCCTGGCAGCATTGGAAAGAGGGACTAATTAAAAATTCCACTGATAACGATCCACCAGGGGAAGAGCTGCCTTTCCCCACATGACCTGAGCCTCCCCACTCCCACACAGGAACACCAGGCAATTGGTGTCACCAGCAAGTGGGAATCCACCATAACAAGCACCAAGCTGGGAGAAATGTCTGTTTACTACAGGCAAGAGAGAGCCCATCACAAAAAGGGGCTGCACTCAGGAAGACTATTTGCCCTCATGGGCCTGAGTCTCCTTTCCCCGACCTAGAAATACCCAGTAGAGAGGGGGCAACTGCAAAGGGGATCTCCCCACAACAAGCAGTCTAGGTCCAAAAGTGTTTTATCCCCAAAGACCAGTGACTCATTTCCCAGTGTGGCCCAGTCTGGTTTAATACCTTGTGTCCACTTGTGCACAATCATTATGGAAGCCCCAGTGGAACCAAATAAACTGAGCAGACCAAGCTACTCAAAGGCTAGAAAAATCAAATGATCATTGACCCCACAGCCCACAAATATAGGTCAGAACCTGTGTGGTAAACCTAAACAAGGTGACTACCTACTAAAATAAAAGATTAAATAGGACTCTGAGGCTCCTAACTTAATAAACAAAATGTCAAGGATACCATAAAATATGCACTCATCTCGCCAAGATTCAGAAAAATCACAACTTAAGGGAGTAAAAGACATTCACCTGATCCAACATCAACCTGAATCAAATGTTGGAATTACCTGCCAAGGATTTTAAAGCATCACTAATAAAAATGCTTCAATAATCTACTACACTTCTCTTGAAACCTATGAAAAATGGAAAACATCTTCAAAAAGTAGAAAGTATAAAATGAAACAAATAAAATTATAAATGTGAAAAATACAACAGAGAATGAAAACTTTCTGGAAGGGTCCAATAGTACAGGGGAGATAAGACAAGATACAGTCATTAAACTTGAAGAGAGATCAAGAAAATTTTCCCAATCTGAACAGAAAAAAAATTGAAAAAAAAAGTGAACAGAGCATCAATGACCCATGGGAAAATAAATCAATATCCAATATTCCTGTGGGAATTTGACTGGGATTGGTTAACATGGATGATTGGGAGTGTAAGCCACGTTGGACCGTCTCCAAGCACGCTGTCTGGATAGGTGAACATTTTTCCAGGTGTTTGTTCCTTTTCACTTAGCAGGTCCCTCTCACATTTCACTGTAATCGGCAAGAAGCATATGGTACTTCCCACACATCTTGCTTGGAAATCTCATCTAAATATCCAGTGAGTGACTTAAAACAACAGAAGTGTATTTTGGGACAGTTCCGGAGGTAAGCAGTGCTACATTAAGGTATCCTTGCCTCTCCCCAGCTTCTGATGTTTGTAAATAATCCTTGGTATTTCTTGGTTTAGAGGTACACGACTTCGATTTCTGCCTATAGGGAGAATGTCAGTCACATGACGTTCCCCCCACGTTTGTGTCTCTGCTTTCTTTCCTTACAATGATACCAGTCTTTGGATTAGGGCCCCCTGTAGCCCAGTATCACTTCATCTTAATTTAGCATTCATTGCATCAGCAAAGACCCAATTTCCAAACAGTCACATTCTATAGTTCTCTGTTTCTGGGAGACACTACTCTTCTCATGAATTTTATAAACCATATTTGATGATTGAAAAAAATTATTAATACCATCTTGTATACAAGACAATACAATTTAAAAGTGATAAAGATAAAGGGAACTAAATGGAAATAAAGCATCTATACTTTACTCTGAATGTAAAATGTCATAAAATAACAATTTCTGAATCTCTCTAGGCTTAAAGTATTTTTTTGTGGGAAGTATTTTTATTATGAGTTTGATTTCTTTAATTGATTTTTAATAGGGTCTTCATATTCCTTGTTGCTCCTAAGTTTTGCTAAAGTTAGTTTTTCAAAAATTTTTCCATTTTATCTAAGTAATCAATATTATTATAAAGTTTTCTTTTCCTTTTTAATGTCTATATTATCAATAATTATATCACTTTTTTATTACTTACGTTGGTAGTTTCTGGGTTTTATTGTTTTTTTTTTTAACTCCATGATTAATCTCATTATTGGTACATCAACTTTACTAAAGCTTTTAAATAATTTTTTCTTTTATCTTTTTGAAATTTATACTATCGATTTTACTGGTTTCTATTTCCACCTATATCTCCTCTGTGTATACTTTTTAATTTAATTTGTTCTTATTTTATGGTCTAATTGGGTAGGAGCTTATATAATTGTTTTGAACACTTATCCTTTTTAAAACATAGACATTTACAGTTACAGTCTTGCTTCTAAGTACTGCTTATGCTATGCTTTCCAAATTTTGGTAGTTTGAATTTTTGTTATTTATTTTGCAATATTTTTTAATCCCTTGGGATACTTTCTTTGACTAATGGGTTGTTAGGAAAAGTGGCTCAAATTCCCTATCTAGGAATTTTCTCTTTTGTGTTCTGTCTATTTCTTCAGTACAGTTTAAGTCAGGCAAAATACTGTGCATAATTTGTATGTTTTGAAATTTATTGAACCTTATTTTCTGAACCAGGATAGGTCTTTTCCATGTGTATTTGCAAATCATGTCTGGTTGTCATGGTTGCAATTGTTGCATAAATGTCAATTACGTCAATTTAGTTGATATTATTGCTTTGATCTCCTATGTGCATACTATATTTTTATTTATTTATTCTATTACTAGAGAGGGATATTAAAACCTCAAATTGATTTAAGGGCTTGTCTATTTTTTCTTTAATGTTGTTAGTTTTTGCTTTATGTATTTTAAAGTTCTATTTTTAGGTGCATCCATACTTAGAATTGTTATGTCTTTCTAATGAATCTCTTCTTTATCATTATGAAATGTCACTCTTCATTCCTTGTCCACTCTTTTTGCAAAGTCTGTTTTGTCTGATAATAGTTAGCCATAGGGCTTTCTGATGTTTGCTTCGTGTGATGTGTCCTTTTAGTTTCACCTAACTGTGTCTTTAATTTTAATGTGTATCTTTCGGGCATTGTCCCTGTTCCAGAATCAGTCCTTTCATGGTTTCTGGCTTCCGGCCCTGGGAATTATGGAGTAGCTCATGAGCTCTCTCCCCTCAGTCCAGGCTGAATCTTTAATGCCTCTGTCCAAGTCACTGTTGGACTGCTCTTATCCCTGCTCCTCGATTCTTAATTTGGTAACAACTGCTCTGTTATAAGCTTCATACTAACTTACTCGGCACATTCTCAGTCATGCGTTCCTCAAGAATTCGCAGAGATCGGTCTCTCCATCCCCAAGCCTTTGAATCTGCCAGAGTCCTATCTTGCAGATTTCAGATTGCTGGCCTGAATTCTGATTTCCACCTCTTTGATTCGTTACTACCACCATGTTCCCCCAAGTCCCCACCTTACTGTGTTGGGAAAATTTCCACCAGGCAAGGAGCCAGGGTGATCAGGAGGTTCACTTTCTGAGTTTCCCCTCTCCCAGTAACCAGGCTTTTATTCCTTGTTTTCTTTTTATTGGAGACAGTCATCTCCTGTGATCTGTTCAGTTTTAAAGTTGTTTACTTTGAGATAGCTAGTCCAGCACCAGTTGTTCTGTTATAGTCACAAAGAGCAGTCCCCGATTTTGTGTCATTTCCAATTTATCTTTTCAACCTTACATTGCTTGTGAGATACTCACTTTGACTCTATTGCTTAATAAGTTCAGTGACAACTTAATATTCTCCAGGGGGAGGCAAAACATTAGTCTGCAGGAATATAGTAACTGAATCTCTGAGATTCAGCTGACCATCAATAGAAGAAAATCTTACTAAGAAAGGTCTTGAATTTTTTTATTCACAATTGATATCTCCACCTAAATCAGGACATACACTACTTACAGAAAGATTCCCTTGAAAAAAATGATCATCATGTCAAAGTCCTACCTGTGAAGATGGTCTATAGCTTTCAAAAAAAGAAAAAAATTCAAGGTCTTAGGATATTCGAAGGTATTTTAAGTCTTTGAAAATAATGAATGACAAATTTATTATTTAATAAGTTCTTGCGATTAAACTGTAGCAATGAGGGGTTCCCTGGTGGTACAGTGGCTAGGCTTCGGCGGTCTCAACACTGCAGCCTGGGTTCGATTTCCAGCCAGGAAACTACCCCCCCCTTCAAAAAAAACAAACAAATAAACTGTAGCAATGAATTCAATTGTTTCATTTAAATATTTTTTGGTTATAAATATGGTATGTATGTTTTATATAGCACTATTGTTTTAAGTTAAAAATAATTCCTCATAAGTCTTTTGTGGTTTAATTTATTTACATTGACTAAATTTCATTCCGATTTTTTTTAAACTCCCGGCCACTTTCTATATTTTCTTTTGACACTACCATTCCTATTGATTTATATATTTGTTTTGTTCACAGTTACAAGTAATCAAATTCAACTTGAATGAATAGAACTCTCTACAGCCAGAGTTTGGCTGTGAGAGGAAGACACAAGTAATTCAGGATTGTTTCCATCACTTCTTTATTCTTTTACTAGATTCAGGTCATCTGTTATGTGTCAAGCCATTTTACAAGGTGATGCATTCCAATCAAGTTGAATTTGATTGTGAACAGAGGTCAGGTTGTAAATGATTAACATCTGAGAAAGCATTAAGAAATCTGTGATAAAAATAGAAGTTTAACTCAATTCAGTCTCCTGCAATCCTATCCTAATTAGTCTTGATGATGTTAATTTTACCTATTCTCAATCCACCCTTCATACTTTTCCCATGTGTTCTTTCAAAATACAATTGTATTTAAGTCTCTCCCTTGTGTCAAATACGTCAAGGGCTGACAATGATAGTATATAATTCCAAGTTGAAGAAATTAGGGAAATTAGGAAAAAAGTAGGAAAGCCTCATGAACATTTCAGTATCCATTAACCTTATTTTGAACTCTCTGTTCTTTGCACATCCTATGTTCCAGGCATTCTGTTGAAGGATGTTAAATCCCCCAATGATCTATTTTCTCATAACTCTACTTTTACAATCATACTGCTTTGTAACCTAAAATTAGACCTCCAACCACATCTATCCATAAAGTGCCTATTATGGTGTGAAAGTTTGTGACCTTTGAAAATTCATATGTTGACAAACTAATACCCATTGTGATGGTATGAGGAGGTAGGGCCTTTGGAAGGTGACTAGGTCATAAGAGGAGAACACTTATAATCGATAATAGTTCTCTTATACTTGTAAAAGAGGTCTCACAGAGCTTGCTAGCTTCTTCTACCATGTGAGAGTTCAAAGAGAAATCTGTAATCCAGAAGAAGATCTTGAGTAGAAATCTATCATACTGGAACCCTGATCTTGGACTTCTAGTCTCCAGAACTGTGAGAAATAAATTTATTCTATTTATAAGCCACAAGTTTATGGTAGTAGGTTATAGCAACTTTAATACAATAAATCGGTTCTTATTTTCTTTGTGTTACTTTTATTATTTTAAGTGTGCCTTTTCATTTTTAGGACATTATTGACACCATCTTTTTCCTTCAAGGAGTCTCTCATTCTTTTATTAGAAACAGCATTCTATAGACATTTTTACTGTAATAAGGCATTTACATCATTTCTGTAATTTGTGTATATATTCCCTATATAGTTTGTAGTTTTTATTTGCTTACAAACTGAGTACCACATTATTCTAAAATTCACAAAGTCTAAAACTCAATTTTATTTATTTTTATGTTCCTATCACCTAGTAAAATGTCTTGACACATAACAAAAAACCTAGATCTTGTAAAAGAATAAAGGAAAGATTGAAAAAAGCCCTGTTTATATACAAACAAACTAATATTGATGTCAAGTACAGTATAAAACTCTCTTTTAATATATTAGAAATGAATGAAAAGTCAAATATATTTTTTAACCATGATTTGGTTCTCAGTAATAATAAGAAATGCAGAAGAAAAATAGAAAATGAGAAACCCAAGAAGACAATTTCCTTCCCATGTTGGTAGTAGGTGAGCAAAGAGACGGCTCAGATGGACTAAGCATCCTGCAGAGAGAGAGAGACAAAACCTCTGGCTGATTTAGTACAAGGGATATTATGCTGGTCAAATGTGCAGACAAGTTGCTTGCAGTCAGTGATAGTCTCATCTTTGTCTTCAACAGAAGTCAGTAGAATGTATAGCCTGGCAAGCTTTTCAGGATCGCACAGTAGAAACAATGTCCCAGATTAGAAGAAAAAAGGAGTTTCTACTCTTTTCACAGGAGAGTTATAGATGGAGGTGTTACACTGCTACGTAGGGTTATCTGTAATATAAAATCCTTGACTGGCCCGTGGAAGCTACTCACACTTGAAGTCTTTGTGAAATATAGAAGTTTGAGCAAGAAAGTGGCCACTATAGTTTCCATTCTGTTTCACATCATAATGGTGACTTTTGTGCTGCACTACTATTATTTGTACATGGCCTTGGATATTGTTAATGGTTTCTTTTCTACAGTCACTGAAAAGAAAACTAAAATCAGTTTTCCTTTGCATGGAAAGGTATGCAAATAACAGACCATCCTTGGGTTGGACAAAACCTAGTACAAGATGAATTATTGGTAGATGTAGAGATACTTTCTTGCAATTATGGCTTTTGGATAATGACCTCTACTGAGAAAACTATATTTTATTGCATGTCATACTGGCACAAATGACTAACAGTGACTCTGAATGAAGACAAAGCTCAAGGCCCCACTATACAGTTGATCACATGAAGAGTAACACAAAGAAATGTTAAGAATGTATATTGCTTTTACAACCACCAACTACTAGAAAACAACTCAAAATTTAATTGAATTTTTTGAGTATTGAGACCTTAGGTCATAGCTGCTTCATGTGGACCTAGTTTTCCCTCTACATAACACCCCCTTGTACAATACATGCCACATCTGTTCTAGACTCTGTACTGAGACATCAGACAGATAGCTAAATTTGAGTGGAAGTGTCCATAGCTAGAAAAAAGCCTTGAAAGCAATCTATACAGCAACTCAAGTTCTACTCTGGAGCCCTACATCTCCTTCAAACCTAAGGAAATTACAAGTATCTGGACCAACCTCACAGGAGATTGAAACTTTTCTTTAAAAGGACTCCATAATTCTTCCTGCTGCCAATGTCTATAGCTAGACTCTTCCTGGCCCCTAATAAAATCTGCAAATGCAAAGTTAGTGTCACAAATCTGATATTCTCATCCTATAATTGAATATTCAATTAAGGACCCATACTGACCCTGAAAGCTTTAGCCATCATTACTAACAGGTGGCTGTTCAAACACTAAACACAATGACAACCTTGTCTACCACTTTAGCAGAACAACCAGATCAATGGGTTCCTTGCCCTCAAGTTGTCATGCCTAAAAATACAATATGATTTACTGACCAAAGGTCCTGCCTCCAAGGTGGGCATGCCCAATAGAACACAGTAATCATCATAATAAGGAAGCAGGCAGTGTCAATGCCTATGGCCTCAGATTGTCTTTTTTAAATGGTTTGAATTTCAAATAGTGTTGCTATCCATAAAGCATACCACATGAGATTTATTAAAGATTTAAACAATTCACGGCCAAAAAATAATGGCCTGATTCTAAGGTCAGGCCATGAGGCTATTAAAGATTGTATTAGGAATGGCACACCCAGATGCAACACATTCTCATGAACTTAAACTGTATGTGACATAGCGAAAAGCATGGGGACTATAAAATATGTACTACTATCACCAGCACTATACCATTTTGACACATATGGATGCTATTGATACAGCATGATTTTTGTTATTTGTCAACTGAACCAGTTTCTCTAACGTTTCTAGTGGCAGGCGTCACTGCTAGAACTTTGACCATAGAAAACCCAGAATAGGTATGTCTAACTGAGGCTATAGAATGATGAGAGTACTAGCAGAGAAACAGGGCAGTCACTCTACTGTTTCTCTGCTAGTACATTTTACCACTAAATGTCAGGTCATATCTATATGGAGTAAACTAGGGCCTAGTTTACTCGTACGTAACACCCCCTTGTAAAAAATATACAACCAAATATATAGAAGTGTTGAACATTACTTTTCATTTAATATATATAGAATATTCATGGAATAAATTAGTCAGCCATCCATATTTAGACTGTTTTCAAATCTTTGGGAACCACATTTAAGTTTGGATTATGATTTATTTAAACATACCACCTACCATTAAGTTAACTGACCAGAATAATATATGCATTTTCATGTTTTAATTTGACCACTATGAGAAAATTACACAGCAAATTATTCAGACACATGACCTGACAGTGTGTGATTAGTTAACAACTGTTATTTATCGATGATGAGTGCTGGTATTCATGCTCTGGGAAATGTCCAAAAGTAGTGTCAGTTGTGAGTTCTGTATGATGCCATGCAGTATGGTAATGACAAAAATGACTTTTGGGGGGCTCTTCAGTGAGAAAAATCAACTCTAATAGCAACAATCTGTAGTATACATGAAATCTCCACTGATAAAATACTTCTTGACCTTGGCAACCCTTAGCTATTCTAGGATTTTTGTTTGTTTTGTTTGTTTGTTTGTTTGAAGTTGTATATTTTCATTGCTAGAAACAAGAAATTAGAACTACCTCTACCAGAGGGGGATACCATATCATGCTGGAGATGAGATAAAGGTACGTCCTTAGAGGTGTTTCAGGAGCAAAGTGCACTTAGATCTGTCCTTCACAGAGAAATACCATGGAATAATTTTGTACATGTTGAAAGGATGCTGTTTCTATTGAGATCTAAGAGGACTCCTAGTAAATAAATTTTAGGCAAATCCCAGTTAAAGACAATCTAATAATCCAGTATCAAGTTTCATTGCTTTTATTGTATAGTTAAATTGCTTTGGAAATGCCCCTAGTGTAAATATTAATAGTTATTAATCATTATTATTAGTATTTCCAACACTAATTCATGATACTCAATATAATTCACTAATTTAATATAATTTATTATATAAATATAAGTAAATGTTTTATGGAATACAAAATTCTGTTTATTTTAAGGAACAAACATAAATACATTCAGGAGAGAAACATTTTGTTCTTTGGTTCTTCAGAAATAGTCTTGATGTAAGTAATAAATCTAAAATTTCTATGACTCTCTTTTATACATTCAGGTTGAAACAGGCATTTGTCTCTAAGCAATTCTTGTCCATAAAACTTTTGTAAGCCAAAGCAAAATCATTACTGTTACTATTGCTTCTTAAGATTTTTCATTATCCCTTTTGAAACTAACAGTAAACATGTAAAGCATTTCCATCTGTATTCATAAAAAGAAATCTCAGAATATTTACTAAATATTCTATACAACATTGTGCAATTATAACATGGTAAGGGTTAGTTGCATCCAAAGAAAATAGATGTGTTAGAAATAGCTTTTCTTTTTTGACAAATTTTTCTTTGCTTTTAGCTTCTGAAATAGTTTTTAAACCCCCATTATGCACAATTGGAACAAGAACCGTTATGCCAGGTACAAGGTACTCTCACCATGCTAACTGGAAAGAAATGCACCCACGCTGTATGACAGTTATCACTGAATTTACTGTCTGTCACCAGATGCTCACTGGAATGAAAACATTCCCCGAATTCACGTTGTGCGAATCTTCTTCACTCCCCAGTGCCTTTCCTCCTCAGGAGATTACAGGGATAAGAATCTTTTTTCTTATAACTAATGTTTTAGAGCTCACAGAGCAATGTGTCTCTTGACCCTTTTGGGGGAGCCATTTATCTCCTCCGAAGCACATTTTGATTACTTTGTTTTAAAGAGCAAGGTTTGGGTGCAGGTAACCCACTTAGTTATCAGGGTCAGATGCAATTGTCTCCTTTTTGCAAGGGCGCTTGCTTTTCCCCCATGATGTGTGGTTTATAAATGTTGCACTCTGATTTCTGGCTTTGCTACCTATCCACATCACAGGCATTAACAATGGTCCCAAATTTCTCTTGACAATATTCACAGCACAAGGAGGGACGCAGAAGAGCTTCGCATACAACAGATTGTTGATTGAGGTTGGCTGACTCATCGAGTGTTGGCAATCTCCAAAATATATACAGGTTGTGTTCAAAAAGAAAAGACAATGAAAGGAAAGAAAACACTGTGCAAAGAGTTAGTGTTTTGTTTTTAATACATTTCCCATAAGATGTGTTCTAAACTATAGTAAATTTACCAGGCTAGAGAAAAGATGACTTTAAACAATAAGACAATGTTATGCTACACATTCTGCTCTTCCAACTCATGTATGTGTCTAGATTTATGATACACTTATTGTGAGACTTGTGTGTATTCATCAGATTTTACATTTTTAAGTATTCAAAAAAGACTATTATTGATTAATTCCATAAAGGGGATGGAAAGAAGTCATTATTATATTTGGATTTTTGTCCATATCTGTTAGAGTTTAGAATGCTTCTACCTATGACTATGCATAAGTTGAGACACCAAGTGTCGTTTCAGCATGTGTCACCAGGCTGTCCTGTTCCTTGGAGGATGAACTATACCACGTTCTCTTTTGTTTATCTATCAGAGCATTTGGATTTTTTTTCCTTAGGAGAATCTCTATGCTTTTATTTAGTAATATTGACTTGGTAACTATTAACTACCTTTTCAACCAAACACATACCTAATATGATAATATAAGAAGCACCATGATTAACAGCAGTTTGTCAAAGGCTTCACTGCAATTCCCGGTTCAGAAAAGCGTACCCTGTTATAACCACACTGAAGAGTGTACCCAGTAATTGCTGAGGCATGAACCGGTGTACTACAGCTCCAATTTGACAAAGCTTTTAATAAACGAGGCTGCTCTCCATGCCTTGTGTTATTTAGAACAAGAGACCTTTCTCAGTAAAGCCAACAATTTCTATTGATGTCCCTGTCACATGCACATACCTCTGTCAAATCAGTCATAATATGATTTTTATTTTAAATAGTCTTCCTTCTCAAAGCAATTTCAGTTGTCATAGAATCACACAGAGCTCAGGGAAAGTTTGAGAAGAGCCACAAATGAGGATATGAAGGGCCATAAATCATTTGGCTTTCAATTGACTGCAACTATTATGAGAAAAAATTTGTATTGAAATAATCTGCCACGTCTTCTTCTGCTCTAGAAACAGTTCTTCTATAATGACTCCCCCAAGTTACAGTTCTTCTAATACTGTGATGGACAAGGATTAAAAATTGTAACCAAATTATTACAAATGTTTAACCAAACACTCTGATAATGTTTATATTTTCCTTTGTTTGGGACAGGGGAATAATAAACAGCTAGCCACATCAGCGGCACATACTATCTGTAAAGAAAGTTAAAGGTAACAAATATTACTTCTTTGTTCTTTGTTGTTCTTGCAATGTCTCAGAAGTCATTGCCAAAATAACAGAATTTGTGGAGCATAACTCAGACTTTTAGGACTTCCTAATTGAAGTATATATCTGTGTGTGTATCTAAGAAACCAGCGGTTACCTTATTTCTGCAAATGCTTGACTTCCAACCTCTTTAATATTTCCACAATTTGCCCTTCAAAATATTTAAACATTTCTAGAATCAGAATCAATCTTATTCTTTACCTGACCTTCATTCTAGTTCACCTGCACTCGTCCCAAATATCAATGTATTTGTTTCATTTCGTTTTTCTGCTTGTTTTTTTAACCTACCTAAAATCTTTCTAATTCAATTCTGCTACACATTCTAGTTTGATGTCATCAGTTAAATAATGGCCTCAAAATATGTCTTTTTTATTGTTTTTTTTCTTTTTTTGCTTCACACAATTTAGAAAAGTAAGTTTTGTGTGTGTGTGTGTGTGTGTGTGTGTGTGCGCGCGCGCGCACACACACACATGCTTACATTGGATAAATAAAATATTAGTCTTAAACTTTGCACACATACAACCTAAGACTTCAATTTTTGCAATCAGTCTAAATAAATTCCATACTAATGTACATTTTCATTGGAAAACAAAACAGGAGGGAATATTCTACAAATAAAGTAAAAAGAGAGCAATTAAGTGAATTAGCTGAGATCCTCAGAAAACCTATGTAACACTTTACTGAATTAAAATGTTTTTAAGTTTTCTGCTCTTTTAGGTTATTTGGGTTTTTTTTTTTTTTCATTTTAGAAGGAGAGAAACATAAAAAAAAAACAACAAAACAACTAAACTAAAGCATGCTCTAAAGACAATTTAAAATACTTTGTATCTTTCCAAAAGTAAGACTTCTTAAAGACATTAGTAAGTTAAAAAGCACATTACAAAATGTATTTAATTTCAAACTATATTAATTGATTACTTAATTTGTCCTTGAATTACCCTCTTGTTCTATAAAAGTAATATTTTAAAATTGGATTAAACTTACCCAAGTACAATGCTATGACAAATTTTTGTTCATTTTGTTTTGTTTCCTTGAATGACTTCAGTAGGTGAATGAATGAACTCTGTTGTATGCAGACAATGGAATATTAGTGCTAAAAAGAAATGAGCTATGAAGCCATGAAAAGACATAAAACAACTTTAAATACATCTAACAAAATATCTAATTTTAAATATATCTAATGAAAAGAAAATCTGAAAAGGCCATGATTCCAATTATATAACATTCTGCAAAAGGCTGGAAGGCAGGTACGGATCAAAAGTATTTTTATGGCACTGAAACTACTCTGTATAATACCAAAATGACAGATACATACGTGCCTTTATACATTTGTTCACGCCCACAGAATGTACAACACCAAGTGCGAACTCCAATGTAAACTATGGGCTTTGGGTGCTAATGATGTCAGTGTAGGTTCATGAATTATATATAACAAATGTACCATTCTGTGTTGTATGTTGATACTGGAGGAGGCTGTGCATTTGTGGGGCAACGGGCTCTATGGGAAAAATCTATAGCTTTCTCTAAATTTTTCTGTGACTCTAAAACCACTCTAAAAATGAAAGTATTTTAAACAATAACACCACCAGCAGCCAGGACACGCAAAGCATAGTCCCAGGCCAGGAACTTCGGTACCACCTGCAAACTTTTCAGGGAAGGAAATTCTCAGGCACCACTCCGGCCTACCTGAATCAGAAATTCTGTGAGTGAGATCCAGTGACCACTATTCCAGAAGCCTTCGTGGACATTCTCACACTCACTGAAAGCCGAGAATCTGATCGCCTGGCAAGCCTACTTTTCGAATAGTTTGCTCCTTGCTTTTGATATTCCATCCTTGACTTCAGCTCTCACATCTTCAAGATAGAAAACATTACTCTGTGTGTGCATGTGTGTTTTAATAATAATTTCATATATAGTCTTAGAATTGCATTTTCCCCATTTCCCAGAAAATTGAGTATTAATACCTGGTATCTTCTCTCAGCCTCATCTAAATTTCATCGTATCAGGTAGATAGTTCTGACTGTGTGGGGTAATGAGGGGAACTTGTGTAGTTTTATGTAGATGAAGTTTTCATCTCTATTTTCTTGTGATCTATATCACTCGTAATGTCTGTCAAGCAATTTTGGAAATACTATGTACTAACTCTCCATCTTTTTTGGAAGTCACTCATCTCAGTGTGCTGCATATTTATTAGACCCCAACACTTAAGAGAATGTAACTTCCTTGCTCTAAAATATAAACTTCCTTGCAATGTCAAGCTTTCAGATACACCTGAGAGCTATTTCAGTGCATCGTTATCTCCACTGAAATGGAAAAGGGATCTAGGGGTTATTTCTGTCTCACAGCAGAGCAGTATGCCAATCATGCTTGGAAGTAAAGTAGTTTGTTCCCAAGTACTGACCAAAACCAAACTGGTGTTTCAAAAAAGCATAGTGCCACTGCCTATCAGAAGGCTCTGAAGAATGCTCTTTGTTTTTCTGCCATCTTGCTAAGAATTCAGGTCACATATTGGCTTCTCACTGGTGATCCTAATAAGGAAACGTGTGCTAAAGAGAAACAGAGGAAGAAAAAAAATACGACTTAGGTTAGATAAAAATAAATGGACATAAAACAACTGTCTGTAAAACACACCTGCTCTAGCAGACAAAACCTAGAGGGACAGCCATCCTACGTGCTGTGCTTCAAGGAAAAACGCATGAGCTAAGGTGGCCAGCAGCCACTCGCTCTCCCCCCGTTCTCATTTTGTGTTCTCCTAAGAACGTCTGCTTTCCCTTACCAGGGTGGCTCAGGATCTAAGTCCATCGTTTCTTACTCATCTCTGTGTTAAGGCCTTGTCAGGAAATCCAACTAAATTCTCCCTCTTTTTATAATGATATATTAATGCTTTCATGAATATATCAAATATGAAAATTTCAATTTGGTCTTTTTGAATACACTTGGACCATTAACTTTATAATCCAGCATGACCACGTGTAATAGTCTTGGTCCGCATCTCCAAATTTGCATAGACATTAGCCACTGCCTTTATCCTTTATAAAAGTTAATAAACCAAAAGCTCATTTAAAATGAAGTTGAGAGGCCAAAGGGGGAGCTCTTACAACCTACATGCGTCAGGGAGCCCAATAGGAAGAACTTTGTTTATAATGACCCTCCCAACCTCCTTTTCTCTATAAAAGAGTTTCCTCTCATTTGTATTTCAAGACTTGCATGTGATTGTTCATTAGACCACATTTCCTGGATTGCACTTCTTTTAGCTTCCAAATAAATTCATTTTTCTGGAAAAATATCTGACTATTGGTTTAAGATCAACACCTGAAAACATTGACCTTCACTTGTAAATAAGGAGCATCCATTTGGGAAATACCATGGTCTCTGGAGAGACTACATGTCAGAGGCAAAATTCACTTTAAAAAGTGGGAGGCCCAGCAGTAGTGGGTGAGGTAAAGCACCAGCATAAGGAAAGGTAAACAAGAAAATGAGTTTTATTTTAAATATGTTTATGGAAATGGTCTTATTTATTATAAATAACAACAATAATATTGAACATATTAACCTATTTTAAATATTGCTTTATTTATGTAAACAATTAATGCCACATAAATTAATTATCTTTTTTCTTGCTCCTGCCATATGTTTATATACACAAAGCACCTCTCACATTGTTGACAGTGTCTTACAAACTTTTAAAAAAATTGTTGACTATTCACAGAGAATGTCATAATCTCATAGTCTATCAGGGACCCATTTTTGAAAATTCAGTATTTTCAAATCATTCTACATATAATAATGACTTTTTAGAAAACAATTTTAAAGGCAAGTTTTTTGGATACAAATTAAAATATTATTTGTGTAAATCAACTCTTAACACACAATAATCCAACATACAACAATCCAATTTCTCTATTGCAGTGAGCCAGATTATTAACCAACATAATATAAAGAAATTGTATAATTTTATTAATCATTGTCACTGATAAATGTAATAAATTTAAAAATAAAAATTACATTAATAGAAGGTAATTAAATATTAAACATGATGTGAAAATATTAAACATTGTAAACCTTAACATTATTTAAATTATATAGTAATACTAAAAATTAAAGCTGTGTTAAGAAAAATTTCACAAAGCAATAATTGTTTTTAAGATCACCAAATATATCTCATTTTGAGGACTCCTTGCATTATATTATGATATATCATAATCTGATGTAAAACTTCTATTATAATGATATAACATGATACGGTAAAATGAATATGTCCTTGTAATCCACAATAAATGATCATAAAATGCAGCAGTATATTTTAGGTACAAAGCTTCATGCAAGTACCTTTCTGAGCTTCAGTATTTTCAGACAGATATTAAATACCAAGTAGACATGCATATATGTGTGTGTGCATGTGTGTGTGTATAGATTAAATTACGTAACCTTTATGAAAGCACACATAAGAGAATTTTCAGTTGGCTACTTATCTTTGTTTATAAATTCAAAGATTAAAATAAGTCAAATGAAAATAAAATTTTGTTAACTTACCTTTTATTTTTCTTTATTTCTGGCAAAATGGGTCTTTTGGCTTAAATAATCCACATGAATTCTTCCAATATTTGTTATGATTTACATATGTAGACATGGCTTCTACAAAAATGCATCATGGCCCTTGTTTGTCATTTTTAGATTGAAAACAAAGGAGCACATTTATGAAATAATTGGTGTCATAAATAGAACAGTGAGACTTTGATGAATGGAATGGGGCAGAACGCAGGTACCACAGATTTTTTATATCACTTTTTGTAAGTTTTTTTTCTGCGCATTTAACATATGTGAACAACAAAATAATTTTATTTTTTAATTTTGACTACTTACTATGTTATTAAATGGTTATAGTTACCTAGTACAAGTTTTCCAACAGGTTGAGAATTTTTCAATAGAAACATTATTAGTTACAGGAATTCTCCCAATTAAAGTGAAGAATATTTTTACATATTACAACAATTTGATGAACAAAAAGTCCTAATTTAAAAAAAACTACAAAAAATGTTCATAATCTATGCTTTGCTACTGCAAACTTTTCTTCCACAAGTGATTTACAAGTATGAACAAATGGGTTAGAAGTCTGCAAAAATATTTATCCCCCCAGGCACCCAGTTAGGTAAACAAGAGTTGAAATATTAGCTGCCTCTAACATCAAGTAAGTTACTCATTTTTTTCAAATATGTCATAGAATTATAACATTTCCTGTGCATGCTATGACGTGAAAAATCTTGAGAAACACACTAGTGAAGGTAACCCTTTAAAAATAATGAAATTGTCAGACTAAATATTTCTAAATTATATTTGAAATTAATTATTGATCTGGATTTTTTTTAAATGTAAGATATCTGTTCAAGTCAATAATAAAGTACAATTAGAATCCCTGGAGGATAATCAGACCCCAGAGGGAATATTCTCCCTGTGACTTTTGTGAAACCCTGGTGAAACCCAACAGACACAAGAACACAACTACAATGTTCAAAATAAGCCCCAATAGATCAGTAATTGTAATAAGTTAAGAGACTAAACTTTAAAAGTCAAAGATCAGAAATCACAATAAATAAACTAAAAACAGAAAAGATTTTCAAATGTAAGCAAAAAGAAAATTCAGGTAAATTCGTGGGGGAAACCCTCCAGATTCAAAGAATTTTAATAAGTTTTCAAGAAGAATAACTTTCTGACATGAGGAACATCAGATTTCATATCCTTGACATATAAAAGTTTTAGACTTTCTTTCATACATGAGAACATCCTAATACCTGCTGCAAAAATTGCTCTTTAGGCAACAGATGAGAAAGGATTTTGTGATAGGCAGTCAGGAAATGTGAGAACACTGTGGACTCACGGTATTATCAGTATGGTCCTTAATTAACATTTAAAAATTTGATATTTGTTCATCATAGACTTTGGTACTAATTTTGATATTTAAAAATATATGGCATTAAATAATATTTATCCAGTTGAATCATTTATTTAAATTTTTGGCCTCCTCTTACCTCATACTGCTCTCGGTCCTGCTTGTGGATGTTGCAGGTTAATCCACTCTTTCTTCTAGGCTAATCCACAAGGTAATGACACCTATTTGTGCCTCCCAAGCTTCCACTAACTCAGGGAGTATTGTTAGCACATTGAGGGCAGTCAAGAACTTTCTCTTTTGCAGGTGGTGAATTTGTTATGGTTGTGGTTAGTAGCTCTCCTAACTCAAACGCATGGTGCAGGGCACACTTAAAATAAAACATCACTACCCAGGGATTTCCACTGCAGTACGCGGGCACGGAAGTACAAGTAGAAATGTCAAAGCACCTAGCCTGCTTGTTGGCAAGCTACTTGTTTTGCTGGAATTCCTTTACTCAAAATCAGTCTTCCAGCTCTAATACGTTAGTGTGGAGTCCAGTGTTGCCTTATCAAATAGGAAATATGCTAAAAGAATTTTGATATTTTGTGAATCCTTGAAAATAAGATATACAATTAAACAACAAGTGGGTAACAAGTCTCCAACTCTCTTTTACTCTTTATGTTAGTTGCACAGATTTCTCCATATTACAAGTAGCACAAGTAAGGCAATTACACCTTAAAATATTGTATACTTTGTCTAATGCAATAAAACATTTAAATGACAAACAACAACTTTACACATAAAATGTCAGCGGCTTTAAAAAAATATATATACATATTTAGCTCATGACCTGTCTTGGCTTGGCTTGATGGTAACAGTTTTTCTAGTTTCAAAAGGCTTTACTCATAACTGATCATAAGCTTCTAACTAGAATGTCTTGCAAAAACATTGTCTTCTGCCAGAATGTCTCCAAAGGACTAGTCAGGGTGGGATCTCATGTTAAGCAGCAGACAGCAAGAAACAAACAAATTAATCAAGCACTGATCAAGATCATGTTATGTTTGCTAAAACTCCACTGACCAGAAAAGGCAAAGACCAGAGTCAAGTGGGGAGGGTCACTGTGAGGCACTGCAAGGCACACAGCAAAGGGTGGGGCTTCAGGGAGAGGTGAAGCACCAAGGTTACTAATGCAATGAATCTACCATGATTATATGATTATATAAAGCAATTACAAGGTAAAATCAATAAGTCCTCCATGATGGGCAGATATTTCTTGCAGTAATTGATAGATCTAGTGGAAGAAAATTAAGAAATAAAATATTTTAATACATTTTGCTCTACTCTGACTAAAATATTTCAAAGAATAATTACTACACTTAAAGAGCAAATGTGAGTCAATGTTTCTTTGACTTCATGTTTACCTTTTGTTTAATTAAAATATGTTTGACATATAACAATGTGTCAGTTGAAGGGGTAAATGTTGATTTCACACATTTATATAATTGAATTGTGAATGCCATTGTAATGCTAGCTAACACCTCTACCATGTCATATAATTATAACATTTTTGTGGTGGAAATAATTAAGATATAATTTGATGTTCATAATATTGTGCTGTTGTCTGTAATTACTGCACTGTGCATTAGATCCCCAGGCCTTATTTATCTACTAGTTAGAAGTTTGTACCCTTAAACAACATCTCTCCTATTCCCCCACCCCTAGCCCTTTGATACTACCATTATTCTATCTATGTGAACTCAACGATTTTAAATACCACATATAAGTGACGTCATACAATATTCTCTGTCTTATCTCATTTAACGTTACGTCCTCAATCATCCATGTTGTTCTAAGTGGCAGAATTTTTTCATTCTAATGGATGAATAATGTTCTATTGCATATATATTTATATCCATGTATACACAATGGAATATTATATACATATATACACATTTAATATATGTGTATACATGTACAATGGAATGTTATATATACACAAATATATACTTGCACACATATGAATATATATATACACACACACACACACACAAAAAAAAAATCACATCTTCTTTAACCATTTATTCATGGATGGATACTTAGGTTGTTTCCGTACCTTGATTATGGTGAATAATACTACAATAAACAGTGGCATGCATATAGCTCTGTAATATCTTATTTTAAGAAATGAAATATTTCAATAACAGTGTACTTGGACATTTGCAGAACATAGAAATGTCCACATTTTTACCCAGCAAATTTGAAAACTTTACCAAGTATATATGCAAGGCCATTATTCAAAATTAAACAAAGTTCAAAAAGTTGGTATCATTATCTGTTTACAATGAATTAAGTAAAAATTTATAAAAATATAATTAGGTATAGCAAATAAATTAAAATTTTAGAAATGCACTTCAACACATTTGTGGTTTAAAGAAAAATTTACAGTAGAAATTGGACATTACTTAGAACTTGCATTAAAAAAATACATCATGTCAAAACACAGAAGGTGGAGCCAATATGTACTCAAAAATTTTTTTACTTAAAGAATTAATTTAGAGAAGAAGAATGAAACAAAATCAATGAATTTGATAACCATCTTAAAAAGATTAGAAAAGGATCAAACCCCCAAAAGAAGAAAGAAGAGAACAATGAACTAAAAGCCCAAAAAAGAGGGAGCAAATAACAAAAGAGGAGGAAAGAAACACAAATTAATTAAAAGAAAACTACTTGAAAAAAAGAGTAAAACATTAACATTTGATTTTTTTATAAAAGTAGGAAAATAGATTAATCTTTGGATAATTTACCAAGTAAAACAGAAATTGTATATATGAATAAATAATATATACAGCACACAGCAGAGCTGTAAAATATAATGGATATGATATAAAGCTTTATTTACACAAATACATTTGCAAACGTAGATGAAATATATATATTCTTAGAATATTAAAAGTTACCAAAACAGACTCAGTATGAAATAGATACATAATCTGAACACTTCGAATAATTTAAAGATACTGAATCTGTAATTTCAAATATTCCATTGAAAAAAATTCACACTCATGTATTTGCATTTGAGTTTTACTTCATATTCATAGGATTGATCATTTCGGTTTTACACAAACTCTTCCAGACATTAGAAGATCAGAGAATATTTGTAAACAAATGGTACAAGTTTGCATAAACTTGAGACTAAAGGAAAATGTGTATATTTTTCTCAAAACACTGATTTAAAGAATAACAGTTTCTAGGTTAATTGCCCTCTATGCTGGGTGATTCTGCCTAGATCTTTCTGTTCTAGTTTTTTAAACAAGGACAGCCTGTAAGGAATCCGTTTGGGTTTGCTTTTACTGAAGTTTCACCCTTGGTTAATTATTTTCTTACAGATCATGGGGGAAAAGTATAGACAGTAGATTGCAGTACTAAAATTTATCAGTCCCACATTTACTCCAAGTTTCACATGCTGTTTTCAAATCATATTATTGGAAGCTAACATGTTATCTATGCTATAGTATATGTTATATACTTTTATTGTATTTTAATTTTTTAAATATAATGATGATAAATTTGTTATTTTAAAATATTGTGTTCATTGCATATTTTACATTTTATCTTATTTATATGCAATAAATAATAAATAAATAAATAAATAAAGGTACATCTATTTATTTATTTATTTATTTATTTATTTATTTATTTATAGTATATTAAGGATCTTTGTAGAAGTAGTGTGATTTTATTCTTTTATACAGAAATGTCCCAATCTGAGTGAACCATGACACAATAAATAATGCCATTTTGGACAGTTTATTGACTGCATTTTTAAATACTTAGCCATAATGGTATAATTCTATCTAAATCAGAGATAATCTGAATTTCAAACTAATCATACTCTGTATATTTGCAATTTATTAGGTACATTCTTTTTCTATTTTAAATAAGTCAATGTTGCCACTGAGATTATGTTTACCCAATAGATAAAAAAGTGGAGCTTGTAATTATTTGGTTAGCTGACAATCAATAGATTACAAGCACTAATGTGAATTGAGAGTGAAGGGGGTGTTAAATTGCCTGTTTGGTCATGGGTATTGATTAAGTTAGTCACGTAACTGCAGAATCCCTACTCCTCCTGTCATATGCATTCAATTCCAGATGTTTTAGTTCATTGGCTCCTTCAATAGATGCACAATGTTTATGATGCTAATGACCATTTTCTCTTCAACAACATCTGTCATTTTTATGTATCTCTTTGTGTGAAGGCAGGCATCATACTAGTTTATTTTCTCTTCCATTTCATCCTTTCTTCATTTACTCATCGCTCACTACTTTGCTCCTTTTTCCACTCATTTATTTCTTACTTTTATTTGTTATTGTGTTTATTTTTATTTTTGTTGACTTCCTTTAACCACTTTCCTACTATACTGAGGTCTTCTTAATTCTGTTTGGTGGGACATCATCGAAAAGAAGGTGAAGGAGCATGGATATTTTGGTTATCACCAAGACTTACCATGAAATTGGAGTGTTAGTTAAAAGCAGAGCTAGTAGCTATTTCTTGAAAATTCCACTCTCTTCACTCTTTTTGATGTTTCCATTTGAAACATGAAAAGTTAGGACTATCCCAACACTTGATTATTAATGAATAGTACTTAGTATCCTTTAAAACAAAATTTCTACATGATTCATGATTGAGTAGCCTACTTAGGGCATGAGTTCTGCTATATTATCCTCTACCTCTGCTCTGTGACTACAATGTTCAATTTTTGTCTATGACATTTGGTTGGCTTTTTAGTTTCTTTCCCTGTTCCCCTGTTAGGGATGGTCATCAGGAAGACATGACCACTGGTTTGACCCAAGAGCAGGTCTCAGGCATTTGGAGGCTCCCCATTCCCTCCCTGTCTTTGAAATGTGTGCTCTGCTTGCCTTCCTCACTCTTAGAAGCTGCCCCGAGGATATTGCCTTGAGATAGAAATGTGGTGATAAGGCATTCTGGATGGGATACATGACTAAACCCAGTTAAAGGCCCCATTTGTGTGTAACTGAACTCAGTTAAAGTCTCTATGTAAAACAGTAAGATTCTGGCAGAGGGGTGGGAAAAACTACTCATCTAGCACAGTGGTTCTCAACCTACCTAATGCCATGACCCTTTAATACAGTTCCTCATGTTGTGGTGACCCCCATAAAATTATTTTTGTTGCTACTCCATAATTGTAATTTTGCTACTGTTGTGAATCGTAATGTAAATATCTGGTATGTGTTTTCTGATGGTCTTAGGTGACCCCTGTGAAAGGGTTGTTCGACTCCCAAAGGGGTCGTGACCCACAGATTGAGAACTGCTGAATTCTGGTGGGTCATACAAGACAAGACTCATAAGCTCCTTTGCTTATTAAAATACTACCTACCAATCTGGAGTAGCCTGCCTCTTTGTTGAATCTTTCACTCCCCTGGAGCGGAGGGTTGGGGGTTCAGGTTACACCCAAGAAGGCTCCAAGGAGGTTCTCACAAACGACCATCCTCAAATACCCAAGAATAAGGAAGCTGCAGATTTCTACTGCTGTTTTTCAGGTTTTATTACAAGGTTGATGAATATAAGCTTGGGGAAATAGAAGTACAGTAAATGGAAGTCAGTCGGCATGCTTTTGACTTTAGAAGTTTTAACATTTAAATTGATTTTTCCTTTCTTTCTACCCCACTGAGTGGAATCCCTGATGTCTCATTTCCACCTACCTGAAAGTTGAGCCTGTGGTGTTTTAAAAGCCTGCTATTCTGTTTACAGATGTTATGTCAAAACAAAGAAAGCATGTACTTTCACCTGGTGCCCAAGTAGGTTGCTGCTTTTGCAACAAATTTTAAACATATGTATTTCAATTAAAATGGCATGACAATTACAAATTAAGAGAATGTGGTGAAAAAGTAGATTTTCATAGAATAGCATGTTTAGTCATCTGCTCTAACAGTGGTATATAGATCTCTAACTCTTGGGGGTAGAATATTCTATTCAAAATGATATATTAAAATAAGCTTTGAGTCTTTATAGTTTTTTGCTTGGGGACTTAAAGAGATCTTTATGCTGTGATAAAAAAAAAGCAATATTTTAGAGCTTATCTGAACAAACCTTAAAGCTTAACAAGACATTGTATTTTCTCTGAGATGGAAAACATGCGGTGTGCAAAACTGGATCTTCTTGAGTTCATTTTTTTCTCTTTATATCTTGATGATGTTATCTTTCTTGTGGATTCCATTATAATTCATACATAAATGTATAAGTTTCCCTAAATCCTTATCCATAACTCTGTTATGTGTAATACAGGTTTTCACTGAATAAAAAACAAAAAGTTTTTAATAAAAGTATCTCCTTGACTACTTAAAGCATTGATCATAATAGGCTATAAACACTTTGGTCAAAATTGGTTTTCCCAAAGCCAGTTATCCATAAAGTGAATGATTTTTGTCAACTGTGCCTCAGATTTGTGGTTTTGGGTGAATATGCTATTCCTCCACCTCTTCTACAGAATCCACTAACAATTTCTATGAATTCTTTCTATATACCTTATGGACCTTTCCTTTCATTTCACCACTAGGTAATGCGCAGACTTGAAATCAGACATGCACTAGTTCAAACCCCAGTTCCTACTCTTCTTAGTTGCGGTAGCATGGAAAGTCGACATTTTCTCTGACTTCTCTCAGTTTAATGAGTTTGAGTATTCTGTAAGAAAAGAAGAGATTAGTATGATAAAAGGATTCTGACAAACTAAATTTAGTCTCCTACTTTTGTAAAGGCACTACACTTGGCCTAAGACTTATCAATTTAAAATAGTAGTCTTGTTCATAGGAAACATGTTTTATATAACAAATGAGAGATTAGTGTGCTCACATTTGGATTCCAATTTTTTTGTAAAACTTTTGGGGCAGATGTCAAATACCACGATGAGACCCTATTCTTTGATCTAAGTATATTTTTATTGCATTATTGAATCTCTGTCTGGATGCCTTGGTTGATTAAGAAGATAACTTTATAAATAATAACAACTACTACAAAGTACAGTAGAAATAAATGCATTTATTTTGCTTTATTGGAAAAACTGCTCTTCAACAAATAAAATCTGATTTTCTGAAACTGTGTGATTTTAGGCAAGCTGTTTTTTCTCTCTAAGCCTCAGATCTCACCTCAGTGAAATGGAGGTAAAAATACTACCTATTGCACTAAGATCTTGTGAGGTTTAAATGTGACAACACACATCATTTGGTCAATTAATCAATTTGTCTGTTTGATTTATAAGGGCATATCCATCCACCAGGGTGTTGCATGTACATTATTTCCTCTGTGTGATATTGACTGATGGTAAATGACTAGAGATGGGAAACTTCAGTTGTCTAGTAGCTTACAAACAGGCTGTATAATACACATTATATAAAGTAATAATATATTTATCCAATTTATATTTATCGAGTACCTATTATGTGCCCAATAATTGTCCACACACTAGATTTATTAGGAAAAAAAAGGAAAAAAAACAGCCAATGATGGTACTGTTGAGTACTAATTTATAATACTTTGAAGTATATTATAATGGAAGAAATGTACATATTTAAGTGGATTTGACTAAAGAAATAATTTTGATCAGAATCTCAAGTGTTTCATGCTATCAGTTTGAGAATTTAGAAAGGGAAAAGGGACTGAAGTGGCATCAGAAACAAAACTTCAGAAATTAGGTTAGAAAAGCTTATGTGTGAAGAGTCAACTTCGGATTAGAAGTGAGCATGTTTAGGATTAGTCAACTTATCATTCATCCAGTTACAGGTAGATGTAAGCTGATAAATGATAAAAATTTAACAGTAATAATAGATAATTTATGTATTAAGTGCATGTTGTGCAACAAATGCCACCCCACATATTTTACAGGAATTATCTTATTTATTCCCAAAACAGTCCTATGAGTATGACATTTTCAAACCCACTTTACAAATGAAGAAACTGTAGTTCAGATAGATGAATTAATTGTGCCTAAGATTTTGCTTTTGGCCGATGGCAGGGCTGAGCACACTGCTGAAACGAGCTTGCAGTTTGGGGGCTGTAACCTGGACCTGACCAGGCTTCTCAGATATGGAGGTGCAGGCAAGATTGACTTTCCTGTGAATGTTAAAAGGAAGTGAACTCTGTACAGAGAACAAACATGATGAAAACTAAGAAAATGGAGCCTTCCTTTATAACTTGGATGAATTTTTATAAAAATGTCTTAGTAGTACAATTGAATTTATCATCTCTTTAATTACCTGCCCATCTTTCTAAATTGATAAATGGCTAATCTTTACAAATGCACCATTTTGGGTACTGGGGATAATGTGGAATTATCATTGCATTTGTTTATTTGCCATAATCTTGCACAAGTTATACTTAGATAAAAATATATAAACAGGTCATGGTATCTACGCATGACCAAATTGCAATTAAACACATTTATTTTACTTTATGTTTTCTCTGAAGAGGTAAGTTCTTTAGGGATATTACCTAGTTATTTAGGTTATAACTTCCTCTTTCTATTTACAAGTTGGAAAAGTAACCCAATGCCAAATGCAATGGCAGAACTATTACTCTTAGAAAGATTAAACTTTTGCAAAACAAAACAAAACAAAATAAAATTGACCTTCTCTTATTGCTACAATGATAGAATCACATTGTTCAGTTCTCCAGTGAGGTTACTGCAGAAAAGTCACAGTAATGCCTCTGCTCTGTTCCAGAAGGGATGTCTTTGTGGGTTAAGTAAGTCCCAGAAATTAATAGGCACACTTGAATTTGTTTGGAAATTGACTAATACTTTCTGCCTCGGTTTTCAAAATTAATCTTTGCAAATCTTTCCTAGGTTGTAACACACAAGGTATTTTATTATATGGGAAATGCTGTATATTCAGGTTTGTGAAATTTATTTTTTGAATGTTTTTTTCTTATTATAAAATTGAAGTATAAGATAAATTACCTTACTAGGAAATTTATGAATACCCTCAGACCACAGGTAAAACAATTTTCAGAGATCTGATCTCCTTAGTTGCCAGGCTAAGAGACAGACTTTACCTTAAGCTTGGGAATTGTGGTTTGGAATTGATGCAATATATTGCATCTATAATAGCCTATTAAAAAGCCTGGTTATTTCATCAAGTGTATTTGCTATTTGGATTTAAAATTGTATATTAAAAACATCAGTAACATAGGGAGTGTTTTACTCAATGAGGTTATAAAAACCTAAAAGTGTGGAAGATTATATACCACAGAGAAAACTAGAATGCTCTTATTATATAAATCTGTATAAAGCATTTTAGTAGAGTAATAAAGCTATAGTTTTACAAACCAACACTAATGGTTGTGGTAAAAAGGATGTCTATATGACTCAGAAATACTGTAACTTTTACTTTATATTAAATTAATAAATATTAATGAGGAAATGTAATCTCTTATCCTTTAATTGGAATTAAATGGTACATTTATATTTTATTTACATTAAATAAGATGTTTACCCCACAAAAATGGAAAAAATAAAGGAAAAATGTGTTTGTCATGCCACCAGTATATTTATAGTATGCATTTTTGGTTTACAATATATTAGGAGAACTAGGCACATTGGTTAATTCTGTACTTTCACTTTGATAAATTGCATCTACATCTAATGATTTTGATCAGTTCTCTCTAAGAGTAGAAATATGAAGGGCACTGTTTTACAATAGCCATTTTACCATTTTAATTTTGGACCATTACTTCATAACCTACTGCTCATGATATTTCACTGTTTTATCCAAATTCTATTTGTAATAAGTGTATTCTAAATAAATAGAATAAAATAGTGAATTAAATTATTTATTTAAACTTGCAACAATCTTTATTGGAGGTCAGTATGCCATTTTTTACATGTATAAGAAAACATTCTTTTCTTTCCTTGGCAAAATTAATTAAGTTATTTTGGAATTTATTCATTGTTCACTACTTATTTATTTATTTTTCACTTGATGAGAGACAACCTTGTGTACAGGAAAATTCATGGGTCTTGGGGACAGAAATCTTGAATTAATAATCAACCTCAAGTTTCATTACTAAGTAGGTGTGTGACTTTAGGTAAGTCTTGCAAATAAAACACAGAAACCCAGGATCTTTGTGAATATCAAATGAGAAGACATAGATAAATATAGGAGGTGTGACAATTAAGCTCCTGAACTCATCCTAGAAAAAGTGCTTTGTACTCATTGCTGAATATCACAATGGTCGCCTTTGAAGTATCCCCCCTTGGGAAGCTATGCACTGATACCAGCACCTAGTCCACCCTTCAAAGCCATTTTGGAACTCTTTTTCTGGAATGGTCACCAAAGCTGTCCTTGTATTACCCTGATGTCCTGAATGTCATCAAAATCTCTTCCTTGCAAACTTTCTTTTATCTTCAGGTAAAGAGAAAAATATCATTAGGGCCTAGATCAGGTGAGTAGGGAGGGTATTCCAATACAGTTATTTGTTTACTAGCTAAAAGCTCCCTCATAGACAGTGCCCTGTGAGCTGGTGCATGTTGTGATGCAAGAGCCATGAGTTGTTGGTGAAAAGTTCAGGTCATTTTTATCTAACTTTTTCATGCAGCCTTTTCAGCACTTCCAAATAGTAGAGTTGGTTGACTGTTTGTCCAGTTGGTGCAAATCCATAATGAACAATTTAAAGGCAGCAACACCATTTTGACTCCTGATTTGGACTGATGGAATTTTTTGGTCGTGGAGAATTGGCTGACTTCCATTATACACTTTGATGCTTTGTTTCAGGGTCCTATTGGTACACCCGTGTTTCATCATCAGTGATAACACAGCCCAAAATGTCTTGCCTCTCCAAAAGTTCTTGGCAAACTTCCACTCTCCTTTGCTTTTGTTCATTAGTGAACTCCTTCGGAACTATTTTTGCACACATCTCTCTCATGCCAAGATTTTCAGTTAAGATTTTCCTAACTATCTCTCTACTGATATTTACTTAGTCTGTTATCCTTCTCACAATCAGCAGACAATTTTGACGCATATGCAATGAATTTTTGCAATTTTTTTTGCCAGTTCAGCTTGTTACTTCCTTCAGCATGACCTTCCTTCATCAGTGATGCTTTCTCTATCCTCAGAAAAACATTTAACTCATTTGTACTCTACTGTTTTCTTCATGGCATTATCCCCATAAACTTGGACTCACATGTCCCTGATTTTACTTCCACTCTTGCTAAATGTAACAAGAAATTTAATGTTTGTTCATTACTCTAATGCAAGCTTAGACATTCTTGCAATGGCACACAAATACTCACAGCAGTAATGAACACCACTCAGCAAGACACTGCCACTCATCTACACAAACACAGCTCTGAGAAACAGCTATACCAAGGTTATGAAACCTTACCAAGCTGTTTGTACAGTGCTGCCAATGTAAGTGCATGATGGCAAGTTCATGAACTTAATTAACTGTCAGATTCTTAATTTATAAAATTCAAAGGCACTACAAAATTAATTACATTCAGAAAGATATATGATTTCTTTTTGTAAGGTTATAAAAATAAGCTAATTAAAATAACAATATTAACAATTAATTTAAATTTCCAACAAATCTACTGCATTAGATTTCAAAGTAGCTTATCCTAATTAACATTGTCAGTGCTAAGATATATCAACAAATGAGACTTTGCTCTTTTAGCACTACTCAACTTAGAACTCTACTATGTTTATGCAGAATGATGTTTGGTGTGCACCTCTTAAATTTATGAAATTATTGCAATTCAGTTTTAGTGTTGAGGCCAACAGACAAAATTTCTATAATTGTTAATTTAGTATAAGAGTTAGCAAACTCTATGTAAATTTTACTCTTGAGGCTGCAAAGAATCCACCTAATACATGCAAAGATTGTAAATATTTTTGCTAACACATAGTCTCTGTTTCATACTCTTCTTAATATATGTGTGTTTTTTGGATTATTTTTTTACAACCCTTTAAAAATGTAACAAAATAAAATCCAAAAATAAATAAAAATAAAAACAAGTTTAACATGAGGGCAGTAAAATATCATGTTGTGAATTGGATTTGACCCAAAGGTCATAGTTTGCCAATCCCTGATTTACTACAGCTAATGTCACCTGGAACTGCAATACCTTAAATTCACAAGTGAGAAATTGTATTACAAGTGAGGAAGGTTGACCTGCTTACCTAAGGGCAGAATGACATTTAAAAGACCAGATATAACCCATTTCTCTGGATATACATTTATTTTAAAAATATATTTCTTACTTCTTTTTTTTTTAAATTAATTTTTATTGTTAGACTTATTGGGGTGACATCTGTTAGCAAGGATTACATAGGTTTCAGGCATACAATTCTACAGTGCATTGTCAACTTGATGTATAATCAGTTCACCACCTAATGTGACTTCTCTTTCCATCACCTTAGATTTAGCTTCCTCCCTCCTCTCCCGCCCCCTCCCCTTTCTCCCCTCCCTGACCCACTCGTCCCCAAATAAACATTAAACTATTGGTTGTGTCCATGGGTTATTTGTTTGTTCATTTCTTTTTTCTTTGCTTTCAGTTTTATATTCCGCATATGAGTGAGGTCATACAGTTCTTTGTTTTTTCTGTCTGGCTTATTTCACTAAGCATGATGATCTCCGGGTCCATCCATTTTGTTGCAAATGGCAATGTTTCATCTTTTCTTATAGCTGAGTAATGTTCCATTGTGTATATGTACCACAGCTTCTTTATCCAGTCATCTGTTGCAGGGCACTTC